>JAGFMF010011617.1:6770083-6809075 GCA_019455555.1 Galemys pyrenaicus | reverse complement strand
CAATCAAAAATGAAAAACTAGACGCATTCATAGGAACATGGATGGAACTGGAAGGGATGATGCTCAGCGAAGTAAGTCAGAAGGCAAAAGAAAAATACTAGATGGTCCCTCCCCTAGGAAGAATATAAGGGAACCAAATAAGGATCAAGGAAAGGAATTAGAACAATAGTAATAATAACAACAACAATAAAGACACAAAAACCAAAAATGAAAAGGACAAATTGGGGACACTTGGTGGGGAGGGAAGAGGGGAAGGGTTGAGGGCAGACAGGAGCACAGGGGACTGAGGTGATGGTGCACTGGTGTTACAGTGATGGGGACTACATGGGGATTACAATTGATGTCAAATATATGTAAATTTTAAAAATATATAAATTAAAAAAAACAAACCAGCCCCTCTCAGCTCCAGCACAGTTGCATGCAGAAATACTGCAAAATCTGGAAAGTCGGAGGTCTGGATTTTTATGTTTGGTACCCAATGAATTTTTTGAATAAATAAATAAACATGGAGAAGCTGAAACGAAACACGACTGGGAGCAGAACCTGCTGACTGCCATTTGCTTGTTACACATTAAGGATCTCTTAAGCATTTATCAGTGTACCCTGAGAATGTTTACATTCCAGTCTCCCCTACAAGTGTGACAACATCTCAGGGTCTTAAGGTCAGGGCCATGTACCATGCATTATTTCTTTCATTTATTTATTTTAATTCACAATCCAGTTTCTTCTTTTCTCCCATTTCAATGCACTAATAAATTAGTATCCCACAAGTACTTTGTAATACAAAAATAAGTAGACATAGTCCCTGCCCTCAAAGTGTTCCCAGTCCAGGGAGGAGAACACAGGCACACAATGGTAATATACACACTCATGAGAACATTATAAATGAATAATGTGCTCAAAGCACAGCACATGGGCAGCAGAAAAAGCACTTAAATCTCCCTAGGGGAGTCAAGCTGGCTTCGGTTGAGATTTGAGCTGAGGGTAGATATCTGCCAGATTGATAAGTGAGAGAGAGCACTCCAGGTCATAGGAACAGTCTGTGTAAGAAGAGGAAGGTAGGAAGAGAGACAGCACATTTGAGGAACCACAATATGAAGTTTTAGTTTGAAACAGAAATAAAAAGGGGTGAAATGTCAAGGTATAACATTCTTAAACATACACCGCATAGTGCAGTTCCTACACATATAAGATACCTCAAAAGAATTTGCTTGATTAAATAATTCAAAACTGGGGAGAAAGGAATGTTTACCAAACATGGTTTTAGTAGTTAAGTAGATCGTCTGACATGAGAGCTATAAGGGAGAATACATAGTGGAACGGACTGAAGAACTGCTGTTACATGAGCTAATATGGTAATAAAATTATTATTTTAACAACAGTAATAACTAACATGAGTTCCAAATAACTGATACTATGTGTCAAAAATCTTACTAAGAGTTTCACCGACATTAATTCATTTAATAGATGTAATGATCCTATGAATAATTATTATTCCCATTTCACAAATTTAAAATAGGCTTAGGAAATAAGCTGGAGCTCAAACCCAGGAATGTCAAAGTCCAAAGTCCAAGCTCTTCTTAACCATCACAATTACATTTCTTTGTGGAAAAATCCCTGAGGAGTTCTTGGAAAGTCTTTGGTTGTGCTTAAACCCAGAGCATCAGTATATTAAGGAATAAGTTTCTTGTGAGTGATTAAAATCTGTCTTCCAAAAATCAAACACTAAGCAGAAACAGGACTGCCTAGTAGATACTGCCACATGGTTACAATGCAATTGCCAGCGGCTTTCCATAAATATAAATAGATACCCTCTGGGAAATGCCATGGCGAGGGGAGGCAGGCAAATCTCTTACTCGGAGCCAGCCCAGGCCAGGCTGTCTGCTGGGGATAGCTGAGCAAAGGCTGCCAGAAGAGGCAGATGACCTAGAGAGAGTCCATCCAAATAAGAACTTGGAGACAGCAGGCAGTGGGCTCCCTGCCAGAAGGGGTCAATTTTGTTTGCTTTCAGACACCTGGACTCTCTTAGATGGCCATCTTTGTAAATGATACCAAAATGTCCTTCATGTGAACACCAAACTTTCACAATTTTAACTTAGCTTCTCTGTGATTCAGCTGATCTCAAATGTATGAAACATATTTAAAACAAGGACAAGGACCAGCTAAAATTCTGCAAAGGGGTATTTTAAAATACCCCCTCAGTACTTGGCAAGTACCCTCTGTACCCAGAAGATCCTATAATGGAAGCAAAACAATTACCAGCTTACTAGAAGAGGTCTGATATAAGCAATTCTAGATAATGCTGGTTGATTATTTCTACTTTTCCTCATATATGTTTATATTTACTTTTATTTTCTAATTATTTTGCCACTGAATTGTTCCCATTATTTTTTTCCAATATTATTGAGGATAATTACAAATATAATTGTATATTTACAATGTACAAAGTGATGATTTGATATATACAAAAGTGTGGAATGATTAGCAAGATCATATACTTACCTTTAAATCTCATATAATACAGATGTGCAACTTATTATTTTGTACTGAGCAAGAGTACATATCTGCAATAATATACCATGGGTTCAAATGCCATCTGCCACTTTCTACTGCTTCGTTTGGACAAATTACAAGTTTCCTTCACGTCTCAGTTTCATCATCTATAAAATGCATGTAACAGTGGACACTTAGTTATATTGCTTCCAAAACTTGCTGAATGACCAAATTAAGATTATAGAAAGAGAGAGGAGACATGTTGGAGAATAATTAGAAAGTAACATAAATAAGATTCAGACTCAAAAAAGATTTTAATTATTTAATTCATTAAAAATTGGGCAGGTAAGAAGCAAACATGGACTCGATAGTTAAGAGGTGGTTCAACTTGAGAGTGCTCAACCGCAACAGATAAAGAAATGCTACATGTTGATACCAGACTTCTGAATATGCAGTGCATTGGTGAGACAGGTATGAAGGATGCAGCCAGGTTCCAGCCTGAACTGCTAAGAGGAGATGGTGAACCACTAAGATAGAAAAGTCTGAAAAGGAACAAGATTCAGGTGGGATCCTGAATCTGGAGCAAGCTGTTAGAAAATAACAGTGGAAAGTTATGTAGTTATGTCCAGTAACTAGTTATATTTTAAAGAACGGAGCTGGAAATACAAATTTGGAAGTCAGTGGCCCATAAATGAAATCAATAAAACCAAGCCATGTACACTGAGCTACCCCAGAAAGAATACTTTGCTGCGTAAGTTACAAACCACTGGCCCAAGAACACATCTGGAACACAGAATTGTTTTGTTTGGCCCCCACAGAGTTCTTAAAAAAGTATCAGTCAACATATAAAAATCTTAAGATTGTGAATTTTTTCTTCCAAATCTGGATTTTCAACTTGTCTTGAAAAAACAGAAAAATGTTGTACTACTAGTCAGCATTCCCTCTCTTGAGAACACACTTAGCCAGAGTTTGTTTGGGGAAGTCTGCTTGAGATCTGGTTCATGCCAGGCATTGTGCTGTGGCTGCCCCCAAACACAGGGTTTAGGTACAAGCCCTGTCTCAGGCCCTGCCTCCCAGGTGCTACAAGCTGGGATCTTACAAGAAGGTGAGCTTGTGACAATCCCTAACAGGATGAAAGAGTAGAAAACTAAGGTCAGAAGCATCTGAAAACTAATATATAAAGAGACTCCAGAAGAATCATCTGTGAATGAGACCCAAAAGGTGCAAGTGTATGTAGTATCATCAAAGTCAAGAGAATGGAGGGGCCATGATTACTCTCGCCCTTGTCTGCTCATTACTGACACTCCCCATGTCCACACATCCCAAATCTGAACATCTCCCAATATCTTTACTTCCGTAGTCCAAACCACTATCATTTCTCACCTGGATTACTGTAACTACCTCTCAGCTATTTCCACTCTCATCTTCCAAAAATCCACTCTCGACGTGGCAGGTAGACCTAACTCAGTAAAATGTCAATGAGAAGCCACTCTTTCACCAAAAATAGCCCGTATCCCCTCAATACATTTGGAAAAATATACAAACTTCAAAACATATCCTATAAGGTTTTATAGGCTCCTATTGGAGATGGTCACATCTCTAACGCCTAGTTCCCAGTTTTAGTCATGTGGCCACGCTATTGTCCCTCAAATAGATCAAGAGGGGCCTCCTGGTAGTGCAAGGGGTTGAGCAATACACTGTGGGGCTTCTGCAGCCACTGCAGCATGAATTCGATCCCAGGCCAGGGAGGGGACACATGACGCGGCAGACCTCTCCTGCCTTACCCACTGCTCCCTTCAGCAGTGTATTTCAGTGGATCTGCCTGTTCTGCTCCCCATTTGGTCTCTGGTGAATCCTCTTACCCCTGTGCCTCTGGCCTGTACCCCAGCTCTTGTATGCATAAGTAAACAAATCTTTTTTAAAAATAGATCAAGAGTACACTTGCTTGAGGCTCCCTGAGCCTCCTCCTGCTCAGTAGGTTATTTCTCCTCAGTTCATGTCATCTCATTGGTCCCTTCTCTATTTAAACATCACTTTTTTGGTACAAAGCTCTTCAATGCCACACCTCATGTGTGGCAGATTCTGCCAGATTCTGCCTCACTCTCTGTTGTACTAGAGCACTTGTTTAGCTTAATTTTTATATTTTCTTTATTCAACTGCTTCTCTCTCTCCTTATCCTCCATTTTATAAGACCTATGTTTTCACCTGTATATAATGCCTCATAGGGGCTGTGTCTGGGCTCCAGTCCAGGAATCACCTCCTATGACTTCTGTGACCTCTGGCAAATGACCTAGTCCTCTTAAGTTTCAGGGATTTACTCCCTAAAATAGGAACAATACCCCTGTCACACAATTGTATTAGAATGGGTGCTGCATAGATGTGAAGGGCATAAAATAGTGTCCAACATATAAAATACTCCCTTAGGCTGAGATAGTACAAGAGGGACATCTCTGAAGATTTGTATAACAAGGAGGAAAGAAGAACTTGGTGAAACAGAAAGACAATCCACAAACTGCTAATTCCAGGCTCCCTGTAATCCTGGCTATACCTTCAGTTTTCTTAGCCTACCAAAGCTTTAGTTCCCCTGGCCGTGAAAGAGAAATACCATCATCTCCTTCACGATGTTGTTGTGTGGTTACCTGAGATATGGATGTATTTTCCATGTTGGGGCAGGGGTCACATGTGGGGAACACACACAATCAGAACTGAAAGAAGTTTGGGTGGAAACTCCCAAAGCCTCCTCATGGCTCTTGCCCCCTTTCTCAAGACCCTGAATGATAGCTGAGTGTTCAAGGCTCAGGGTCTGGAAGCTGTTATTCCTTCAATCCTTTCCTGTGTAAACCATGCACAGCCCAGGTCCTGGGCCTCTCAGAGAGGAAATGAAAGTCCACGCGAAGGCCCAATGAAAGCATCCCGAGGCTTTCTGAAGTCCACACGTCTGCCCCTAAGCTGCACCACTGTTCTGTGGATGGTTTTTGAGTCCTACACTCTACAACCTTTGTTTAATCTTCCTAAGAAACCCAGGAAAAAAAACAATAATCTCATGCATGCATTAGATTTCAGACACTTCCTAAAGGATGGATTTAAATGTCATACTCCTGACTTGGGAGGAAAATCTCAGGACAAAAGAGGGATTAGAAATTGTGGGATGGGGGAGGATGGAGATTTGAAAAAGAAATTAGGTTAAGGTTACAAGGATGAAAGTTAAATAAGAAAACAAAAGCCCAGTTAAGTCTGTCTTGGTTAAAGTTACAAATAAATTCAAACACTTCATAGATCTCTGGTTCCCAAACCCGAGAGAGCTCTGTAACAGCTCTCGTCAGCTCGAACAACAGGTTAATTTTCCAGCAGGAAGCAAAATAGCTGGGCCCCAGGACAAATAGGTTGAAAGTCCAAGCATAAGCCTGGTTTCAGAGAGTTAAAAGGAATGCAGACTGCCCCAAAACACACCCGCCGTTTGTTTTTTCTGCCACCTTTCCAACGGTCATGTCTGGAGTGAGGATAAACAGTTCTCGGGGAAAAAAAAATGATGTGAAGTACAGACTGTAAGAAAATAAAACATTAGAACATTTCTTAGTGTTGTATGTATGCCTGCATATCCATGCACACACACAAATCCAGAGATGAACACACAGAGAATACGCACACGTGCATCCATGTGTCTATGCCAAAATAATCCAGATTTCTGTATATTTTCAGGTATGAATAACCAGGGCCGAAGCCAGCCCTTGAGATGCTGTCACTTTTTCACAAGATCAAAAAAAAAAAAAACTTGTACAGCCTTTCCCAAAACAGGACAAGGTGTCTGAGCATTTCATTTTTACTCAGTAAGGTTAAAATGGGTCCTCTGGGCTATTTTATTTTTTTAATTGCAGAATTTCCTTTTTTAAAAAAGATTTATTTATTAATACATACAAGAACTGGCATGTAGGTCAGAGGTGCAGGAGGTGAGAGCATTCACGAGACAGTGAGGAGCAGAACAGGTAATCTGCTGAAATATACTGCTGAGGGGAGCAGCGGGCAGACAGCAGAGATCTGCTGTGCCATGTGTGTCAGCTTCCTGGCTGGGGATTGAACTCATGCTGCGGGGCTGGAGATAGCTTGATAGTGCTGTGTCTTTAACCCCTGTGCCACCAGGGAAGACCCTCTGAGTTATTTTAGTAGCATATTTTATTCTAGTTTGTTAGAAATGTATTTGGAAAGTCCCACGTGGAAGAGCTAAGAAAATGAGGTGAGTGAAGAGAAACCTTTCTTTGGGGACACCCCTACTTTGCTTAGGTGGCAGGACCTGGCTAAGTGCTGCTCATGTACCATACCATTTTATCTACACAACAAATAAAGTGGTCAATATCAGATTCCTCAAGTCACATCTTGCCAGTGGCAGAGCTCGTTCTGCATACCCATCACCCTAGCACACTGCCTCCCAACGAAAAGCTGACAGGTAGACACAAAGAAATTTCCCATATTTCAGAAATCAGGAAAATACCACATCATGGTAAAAAGCAGTTTTTCTGTGATGTCTACTTGAACAGAAACAGACAAGAGTCCAAGAAGAAAAACAATTTACATATGGGAGGTGATACATATTTAATGCCACTCAGTGGAGTGGGTCTTCAAAGCATCTCTCCATTTCGAAGGTCTTTCTGTTAATCCAGCCAAGACCTAAAGAAAATACATGTTTAATAAGAACTTGCCAACACAAGAGGCTTGGAAAGGAGTAGTATAGGACCCACGGGGGATCTCACACTCTTGGGAAAAGAGTCCTAATGTGAAGAAGGGAATCAAAAGAGGCCAGAAAATAAAAATTATATTCTCGAGATTAAGACCCTATTCGAGCCCTGTCAGGATGGAATATTATTCTCCCCCAGTGGATGAGTGAGTCAGGCTTAGGGATTCATATTCCAGACGAAATCAGCTCAGGACGAGAGGCGCTGGCTGCTCTCCAACCATCCACGGCATCTTGGCTGCCCAACCTGTGCAAGCAGAGTTCCAGCATTGCACTCGACACGCATGGCCCCGATGCCCTCTGCTCTCTCCAACCCTTTCTCTCTCTCTCCCAACGGGTTGAATTCTGGCTACCATTTTCTCATTTTTCTGCCTTGCCCTGACTTCTGAATATGATACTTTGCTCTAAGAAACTCAGATAAGCAACAGCAGGAAGCTGCTCCCACCCATTGGCTGAAAAGACAAAAGGAAATATACTTGCTGGAGCCCAAGAGCCAGGGTCACCCAGCAGAAGCTGGAGCTGCAGGGCTTGCCCAGTCAGTGGGAGAGGCATGGAGGGGAGGCAGCCGCGGCCAGTGAAGCTGCCCAGGCACAGCGAGAGAAGGACAAACACTCTGGCTTCCCTTTTTCCTCCTGTTAACCCATCTCCCACTGGTGTCAAAACTTAGAGGGTAGGAGTCAACCCCTAATAATTCAGAACAGAGCAGGGCAAGAACGACAAAAGATTTGATTGCAAACAAGCCAAAGCCCAACACAACTGATAGGTTAACAGTGTCACATGACACCTAGTTAAATATATGCATTGGCAACTGAGCAAATATATACACACTATTTAGAACAGAGATTGATATATCACAACACAGAAAGATAAAGAAAGAGCAAGAAGAAGAGTTGAAAGACATATAGTAGGTGGGACCTCCCTGGTGGCGCAAGGGGTTAAGCACTGCACTATGAAGCATCTGCAGCCACTGCAGAATGAGTCTGATCCCCAGCCAGGGAGGTGAGCCACATGGCACAGCAGACCTCTCCTGTCTCTCCCGCTATTTCCCTCAGCAGTGTATTTCTGTCAATCTGCCCGTTCTGTTCCCCACTCTGATTCTGGTGAATCCCCCCCTACATCTCTAGCCTGTACCCTAGTTCTTATATGCATAAATAAATAAATCTTTAAAAAATAAAGACATATAGTAGGTTATCATTATTCATGCTAGTGATATTCTACAAACTATCTAAAAATGCTAAATTAACCGATATGAATCACTGTTCCTAAGAGAAATATCGTATTAGGTTCCTGTGAGCTACAGGTTACATTTCCATCAACCGATCAATACACAGCCTTGTTTCATGCATAGATCTGTTTTAAAATGCCCTACCTGATATATATTGTTGACTCATTAACAATGAACTCACATCACCTGACGCATGCTTGGATGAAGTTCATCTAACATAGGTATTTTCTCAGTAAGGCACATGGCAGCTCCATGCACAGACAGTACTTCAATATTACACTTGTGGGGGCATTTTCAACCATGAAATTGCCCCCCCGAATCAAAAAGTGAAAAGAAATTTGCATTAACAGACCAGAAAGGGAAACTTCTGTACAATATGAGCAGAAAGAAGGAAGTAGAACCTTCCCGCTAGGGCTCAGTTGGGAAAATGCATGTGCAGGCACTTAAAAAATCGTTTGCCTCTTTGTACTTGTCTAAGAATGCCCAACAGTTTATGTGATGTAACAAATAAATTTAACAAGTAGGTTAATTTACAAATACGGAATCTGCAAATAATTAGAATAAACTGTCCATCATGATATTTAAAGAAAAAGTTGAATTGAATGGAATGCTTTAGGTTTCACTATATATTTTTCCTTTCAACCTATGTCTAGTCTACATTAAATCGCTTCTTGGCCTTTTGGCTAAGATCAAGTGTAGTCTACATTAAGTTTGTAAGTAATGAGGGAAAGGACTCTAAATTTAAAATTTTACAAAGGAAAGAAAAACTAGGAGCACAGGCATTAAGAAGCGAATTCATTTAGTATAACAGAAGATCATTCTTAGTATACCCCCAGGGAGGACAGCAGGCCATGCTCACTGTGTGCTATAAGGGCAAGTCTCAAGGTATCCACACTCCAGTCCTTCAGTCAACAACCCAACAGGAGCAAACAGCAGAGACATGGACTAATTGCAAAAGGACAAATGAGCTAGCCAACTTGCTAAGTGGATACCAAACATTCCCAAAAAACAACTAAGCCTTGATTCATAAGACTTACATGTTCCACATCCATCTCTAATAGAATCTCTTATGATCATCTGATGTTGACTAATAACATGATGAGCACCTCCTTCAGTTTAATTCAGCCCATAGTGATTTGATCCCCTTCTACATATAAACTATGAATAAGGTGCTAAAGGGAATAAAGCCCTTGTGTCATGTGTCACATTTTACCTAACATGTTTTATGAATAATCAGAAGGGTTGAATCCTATTATACAACCTTATATCTGTAAGTGGTTTATATTTTCAAAGTACTCTAAACTTATAAAATTCGTCTATCTACATTATCCCCTAACTCTAATTATCAGTCTTAATAATTTTTATTCCTCTGGTGTACTACATACCTCTTCTAACACATTTGACATTATTTTAATTTAACAGTTGGTCTGTTTTCCTTTTGGTCTTGAGCTAGTTTCTTGAGGACAGGTGCTATCCTAGGTAGCCTCAGTAGCCCCTATGGAATTCCTGCATCAGATGAAGTCCTTACAACCACAATGGTGTAGAAAGTATTTTAAACGATTATTCATGCAAGAACTGGGGTATAGACCAGAGGTACAAGGTATGGGGGATTCAGCAGAGACAGAGTGGGGAGCAGAGCAGGTGGATCTAATGAAATACACTGCTAAGAGGAGGAGCAGGTCAGACAGGAGAGGTCTGCTGCACCATATGTGGTCAGCTCCCTGGCTGTGGCTCGAGCTCAGGCCATAGCAGTAATAGGGTGACAGTGCTGAGACTTAATCCCTATGCCACCAGGAAGGTCTCTAAAGTAGAAATGTTTTAATAACTTTTACAGGTACAGAAATATCAGTGAGGCAAAGTAATTTGTCCAAGATCATAATTATGAGGGAGCCCTGACTCCACACACCATATCCCTTGCCCTATCCCAGAGCTATCTACACTGGACATCTCTCAAGATGCAAGCTATAAAAAAATGGTAAGTGCAACTGAGTCCTAGAAGCACCAATGTATAAATACTGAAAATCTTTTTTTTTAATCCATATATTGAGGCCAAGACTATATCCTAGTTCTCCTTTCTAAGTTTGTGTTAAAAAATATTTTACCAACAGCTTAGACTGAAGATTCAAATAAAACGTATCCACTGAGTTTATTTTAGAAGTACAAAACTACCCTGGTGACTACAAACAAGAATCAAAAATCCATTTATGAAATTCCTCAGCTTCAAATCAGGAATAAAACTAAGTTGCAGAATTGAAAAAGCATCAGAGTAGCACAAAAGCAGAGTGCTCTGGTCATTACTTACGCCTTTAACACGCAACTTTTAATCTTTAATCCTCCTTCAACTAAGCTGCTTTTACTGTCCCATCTGCTCCTCTTACTCATGCCCTCAGGATTTTATAATTAAATTCTAATTAAAGTTTAAGGCATGTAATAAAGAAAACACTTGCGGAATGCCTTTGATTCAAGAGGCCAAAATAACATTTCAGCAGTTTGAAAAATGAATTATATCCTTTTGCTTAACAAGCATCTTTAAGATGGAATTAAAATGGGAAATTCCAATCTTCCATGATTTCACCAGTCACACATTATGTAAATATGCTCATCATCATGTGTTACATTTAAGTCAGCTGAAAACATCATGGAGCAAAAGCTTCCCAGCATGCTCAGTGTGTGTGAGCTCATGGCGGTGCCCCATGCAGATAGACACCACCTTGGCAACCTATACACAGTCATGTTGGTCCTTGCATCACCCTCTCTCCAGTGTGACTCCTGAATACCAGAAGAAGCAGGTCCTCACCCTCCTCATCTAAACTTGAAGAAGGATACTTTTTCAGCATCTTCTAGATCTATCTCTTCTTTGACTACATTGCCTGGGGTACCCCCATGCTCCCCACCTCCAGTCTCTGCCCCTTGTCCACACTCCACAGGGCCGTAGTTGCCTTTCTTAAGCATCATTCTTATCAGTTTGTTCCCCTCTGACTATAGGTTACAGTTTAAGAATAGTAATTATTATTGTTAATTATATCATTATATCTTATATCATTATATAATTAATAATTGATGTACCAGACACTGTTGGAGATGCTTTATGGTATTATTCAAATTTTCACAACCACCTGTAAACCATGTCCTGTTATTATCTCAGAGGAAACTGAAGAATAGGAAAATTAAAGTGTTAGCCCAAGACCTCAGAGGCATGAAGTGGTGAGGGTGAGGGTTTTATAGTAATATATTTTCACAGTTCATGCCATAGACATTCTAAAGCCCAAAGCCTAAATAACATACATGGGGGATTTCTACTCCTTTTTCCAAATGCTTCCCACATATAACTTCAGGGTCTCTCAGCACACATCTTTGCACTGGCTACCTTTTCCCAGGTGGTCCTCTTCAGTCACCTGGCAGATTCCTGCTCATTCTTCCCTTCTTGTGAGGTCTTTCTTGAGTCCCTGGATAGAGTTAATCCCACCCCATCTGGCTATCGCAGAATCTAGAAAGCAATGGGCTTCTGTCATGGCACCAATGACACTTCACTGGGACAATCTGGGGAGTCTTGCTTTCGCCCCATTGTACCTGGAAGGCAGGGCTATGATACATGTGACTTTCTAGAATAAAGCAATGGAGAGTTCTCCAAATCTGTTCATTGGACATAACAGAGCAATGTCCATTCCTTTCAACGTTATTACAGAGAAAAATGGTACTCTCTGGTAAGATCTAAAGAAAGAAAAGAAATGAAGTAATTTACTTTATAAACCCAAAGAACACATATAAAACTTCCAGAAGCAACAAGGTCACTGGTAACTCACACCATTAAAGTGTGCTTGCTCCTTTCTTCTGTAACCCTATAACATTTAAGATGAACCCCGGTCTGACCACAGCAAGGGGCAGAACACTATAGACTTAGACCCAACCACACAAGTCGGCCTGCACTTGAGTCACTGTCTCTACCAATCCTAGCATTGAGTCCAGGACCCACAGGCCCAGGCTTCCTCAAGCCCCACCCTCTCTGCTAGGTGGGGGTCTAAACAACTGAGCCCCCCACCTATTACCTGATTTTCCCTCCAGGGCCTTACTGAGATTAAAATGAAGTCTTTTCCTTGACCCCATGAGCCTTGCTTCTTCTTGCTAAATAATCCCTCTCTTGGGGTACCTGAGCTCCCTCTACTACCCTGATTCAGTTCCAGGGACTGATCACCCCTATCACAGTGCTGCTACCTTGTCTAAGAGCTGAGGGTCCCTCTTCTCTGGGAGATCCACAGCTTTGCCTCCCACTCACTGGGTAAGTAAGTGCCTGGCACAGTATTAGATCTTTTACTAGCTATATCTCAAATTCCTCAAAACCTTCTTGCAAAAAGAGTTTTATTCATTCTTTACTCTAGTTAACAAATCTCAAAATTTTAATGTGTGACAAACAGGACAATGAAGCCAGGGGCCATGGCCGCTGTTACACAGCTGATAGGTAGCAGAGGTGGGCTATGCAAGCAGTTCTTTTTAACCCCCATGATATATCCCAGCTCTTGGTCCTTTGCTTTTGCCTTGAGATGAAAATGAATTAGGGAAAAGCTTGCACTCAGAAGTCTAATGTCAATGGTGTATATGTATCATTGGTTGACTCAGCTCTTCACAAGACCCTGGTCTGCATTTCTATGCTCTGCCCACCCCACACCATGGACTGTTTCGAAAACATGCAATGACTTTTCACACCTTCATTCACATTCATATCTTTGCAGTGTCCTGACTTCACTTGTCCACTCATTCACTTTTGCAGATACACCTGATTTATTCATCACTCTGTATTTATTAAATAGCTGTTTAGTACCATCAGCAAGGGATGAAGATACAAGTTTTAGCCCCGGCATGTAGACAGCTTACAGTATGGTGGCAAGTCAAGATGCAAAAATAAAGCAAAGCACTGAATAGTATGTCTCCTGGCAGGTAAACATACGCTGCCTGGTAGTTCAACAGAAAGGCCTGGGATCCCATCTTGGTTCTCATCCTCTGAGATGCTGCTCTCTCCCATCCCTTCCCTCCAACTTTCCCTAATCCCACCACAATATATTACTCCTCACATGTTTTTTACTGTACAGTTCATTCTGTAGTCACAACATATTTCACACTGAATCAAAATTTATGACTTAATTACCTACCTTCATCACTAGAATCAATTTCTTGAGAGAACTGATTGGTTTAATCGACAAATGCTTATTGAGTGGCTTGCAAGACTATAGTGGTTAAAAGCATGAGTCTTATCATTTAAATCCTGGCATATACTTACTAGCCACATGACCTTGGCAGGTTACTTAATATCTCAGCTCCTTAACATTTTCTACATGTCTAAAATGAGGATCGATCAGAAATATACTAAAGTTTAGTACAGTCATATATTTACCCCAAATCACTATCAGTTTTGTCTTTGGCATTGCTTACTTCAACGTCAATCCTGGCATTACTCATCCTGTGTCCAATCAATGACAATGTTCACAACAAGGGTCTCCATCATATCTTGACAATAACAATATCAGCAACACTGAGCAGTTTGGAATTTTGATAGGCAGCTTAGAGCCATTATTATAGCAAAGTATTATTAATTATTTTGAAAACTGCCAACATCATGCACCAAATCAACAATGAAGAAACACAAAATACTTTAATAGAGTAATAGTTAAGTAAAATATTAAGAGAGAACATTAGCTTGTGTTGACAAAGAACATTTGCATCTTTGAAATTATGAACGCTTAAAAGATTGTGTGAAACAATGTGTAAAGCATGGTGTAAAGATGAAATTGTATTCTAATTCTAATCTTCATGGCAGCTTGGTTGTAAAAAGCATAATATAATAGCAAATAATTGCATAATTTATTTAGATCCATTTAAGCCAAAAGTATTTCAAGAAAAAGTTTTCTTTAGGAATTCCTCATATCTTACAAAGATGAATTAAAAGTAGAATGTCAACCTCAGTATCTCTGTATTTCATAAGGAAGAAAAATTCCAAAATGATTTACAAGAACCCTGATGATAAATCATCTCATTGGGCATAACATAGTCCAATGATACAAACTTTTAAGATATAAACAGTAAATAAAATCAAAGTGTTAGAGAAAGTTTAAATTCTGAGAAAATATTTTGTCCTTGTTTACCAATCCTTAAAATTACAGACTTTATGCCGGACAGTTCCTTAAAGCTCTGCATCTCTCTAGGATGTGGAACTAAAATTCAGGTAAGAAGATATGTCTGGGGGGCATACTTATGACACAATCACAATAAGGGAACTACTGGTGTTCCCTAAAGTGGATAGTAAGAATAAAGTTACATTGCAGGGCTAAGGAGTGAATGGATAATTCATTAAATGAAGGAAGTAATTACCTATCCTTCATGTGGAAGATCTGACTACAGAAGCAGAGAAATAGGGCTGTGCCTATGTTATGTTTTCATTTATTAAGGCAGGAAATAAAGAATAAAATATCATGGAATATATTGCATTTGTACATGCCAGTTGAAAGGATTGCTGTTATTTCTGAATGCCACTAATGTATGTATAAAGGTGACTCCACCCTACCCATCCTAACTCATTTGATTCCCAAATGCTTGGCTTTAACTCAGGCAGTTTCCTTGACAACTTTTAAACAGAACAGCAAAACGTTGAGACCTAGACATTGTATGTTCCAGTCCATGATTCTGAACATTTGTGATTTTCCTTAAATAGTACCTAGACTTAGTATCCATCCACTTCTAGAGTGAATGGAAAGTACATGCACATACAGATACATACGCATATACTGCACGAGGTTGTACATTTAATTCTGAAGTTTTCAGACATCCCTACTTAGGAACTTTCTTTTAATTCCTACAGATATACATGTTGTAAGAGGACCAGAACATGAAAAATTCCATGGGTTGCAAAAGCTGTAATTGGAGATAATAAGAACATCATAATGCATCATGTCAGAAGTGCCCATAACTACCAAGTACTTTTTGTACAGTATCTAATCCTTACCTAGAGCTATTGTTATTCCTATTACCAATCATAAAATTTCAACTCAGGAAACCTAATTAGGTAACCACAAACAAGAACTTTATCTTTTTTCCCCTCTCAGAAGGAGATTCGTTCTCTCTCTCAAATATTTATTTTACAATTATTTTGTAAAAAAAATATTTTTTGTTTTCTTTTCTCAGGTGTAGGAAACCCCATAGGATTTCCACAAACAGGAATTTTAAAAAGCCAGTTTTGCTACAAAGCTAGCTCTATTACTTTGGGAGGTTTCCTAACTTCTCTAACTCCACCTTACTCTTCTATAAATGGGTACAAACCATACTTACCTCAGGAAGTTAAAACAAGGCTTAAAAGAGAATGCATAGAAAGTACCTAATGGCTGACATTATAAGTTAATATGAAGTTAATATTAACCCTAATGTTATCCAAGACTGCACAAATAGTAAGTAAAGAGGGCATTTAAATCATCTGATTGATTCTATAATCAATACAATCAAGAGTATGCACTAAGACCCTACTGTGTAACGACAATGCTACATAAGTGCTTTACATGGATTAACACGATCAGTGGTCAAATAGCCCTCTAAAATATTATTATCCCTATAATACAGATAAAGAGCCTGAAATAAAAAAATACCTCATAACTAATAGTCATTGGAAGTTTGATAGGCTTCCCCCTCCACAATGCTAAGCACTTCCAATAATACATGATTCCTTCAGCATTATCGATCGAATTCATTCATCTGTCATGATGATGCACCTGCACTTTGAAACCATTCACATGTGAGATATACTAGAGGAGGAGAAGGCATACAGAAAGGGACATTGCTCGAGGTCCTATATGAAGATGGGCACTATATAAACATAGCATATTACTATCTTACAGTGTCATGAACAAGTTATAGCAGGAATTATACTATTCTTTTTAGCCAATCAGGCTCTGGTTGAATCAAATCAGATCACTCTCCAGTTTTTCTTTATTATGCAAAGTTTCAAGTGGTCATCTGGACCACTTGAAAAATACCAGAGTGATTCCAAAGTCTTATGTGAACTGACCCCTCATGGTCAAAAATCCACACATGGACGTAAGTGGAAAGGTCAACTATCCTATTTTCCTCTTGATACTTTCACAGTCAAATGATCGTGATCAACAATAATCAGAAAAACAATAACTGCAGCTGCAGAAAAATGCTGATGTGGGTGGTTACCAATATCATGGGCAACTGATAATCAAAGGGTACAGGGTGGTAATGTAAGTTGAGGCACTTCTGACTCAACCCTCTACAGCACCTCTCAAGAAGACTAGAAGCAGCAGCTGGCTTCTCCCAAAACAAGTCCTAGAGAAACAAAATTAGAAAGGCCCCTATCCTTTAGATGTGCTTTTGAAAATATTGAGTCCTTGATCTGAATGGGTTTTTATAGACAGTTGAGAGGTCAGACCTGAGTGCATGTTATTCTAAAGGTCAAAGAGTTGGCTAAAATGGATGTGACTGTTGTCCAGCAAGAATGAGCTGCCTTTGAAGTCTGAAGCTTAGATGAGCTGATTCCAAAGCACTCCAAAGCACAAATACAGCAAAGGCAAGGGTGAAAAAAAAAAAAAAATGCTGTGCTGTGTAAGCTGAGACTTCTTTTAAATAATGTGGGATCTATTGTTCTACCCTTCTATGCCGGCATGACCCATTAAACCTGGTGAGAAGGAATCAACCTGTGAAATAGGATGGTGTTAGCAAGCTGCCACAAGGAACATTTCACTGCTTACATTTTTCAAATGTCCAAGAAAAATCCTCCTCCAGATACCCAGTTATGTTTGTTCAATATCTGCCTCATCCTTTATTTATTCATGCTTAATTGCTGACTTCCTACTTCACAACTTACATTTTATTCTGTAGCAAACTTCTGATCAAACTTGTTACTAAGTCATTGAATCCTTGGATAGTTTCTGTGACTGTTTTTATCAGAGTGTTTTGCTATGCTGTTATCTGAAACCTTACTAAACTTTCAGTTTAGTAAATTAGAGTAATATTCCACCTCATAAATCAGAAACAAAACCCTGTGTCCCTCATCTCAGCAGCTCCAGTAGCTATGGAATGGAAGCTCCTGCAGACTCAAATATCACAGAAATGCAATAATTTGTCTTTATTATTAGAAGGTCAAATACCATGTACCTCTGACAGTTGCATCAATATTTTTACAGTCCTTAGGCCTTGACTTGCAGCAATGGCGTCTTCAACATACACACACACAAATCTTACATCTAAACCCTGATGTTGTTAAATCACTTTTAGATACCTTTTCGAAAACAAGGAGATTTAAAACATAAAGCATTCAACCTGGTGCCTGGTTTTCCCAGGAACTGGACCTCCCACAATTGTATTTTTTGGAATACCAGCCACTCTGAAGATCTTGTTCTGAAAAACCAATAATCCATTTCTTAGAACACTTGCTGGTGAAGAAGCTAGTGACTAAAATCTAGCTCTTTTAGTGTCTCCTCCACACAGAAGCAACTAGTCATCATGACTTAAAATGCTCTTCGTGGACCTTAATAAATTCTTTATCATCTGGTGGTAAATATTCCATTTTACAGATGAAGAACAGATGCACAGCAAGATTACCATTTTAAATTCACATATGTGAAGAAAGGTTGAACCAGGATTCCAAGTCCAGTGTTCTTTTTCCTATCATGTGGAACTCAAGGGCTAATAGGGGCCCAACATTTTCTGGAATGTGTGGTGATTTGAAACTCTTGTTCCCTCATTCACTGTTTCTGCTATCTTACATTTCTCTGTTATCACTGCTCTCTGAACTCCTTCACCCACCAGTCAGGGAACCTGAGAGAGCAGGGCCAACCAGAGCATTATACTCTAAGTTCTCAAATCCTGAAATCCATCAGCAAAGAAAAAAGTTTCATCAAACTGCAGATAGCAGGAGTCCCATAAACCCTCTTGAGAACCTTAGCAAAAACATTCACTAAATCTACAGCTTAGTCCCCGTGAAAATGTGATAAAAACCTGGACTACTAAGAGGTAAGTGCCCAAAATGTATGACATGTTTTTAAAAAGCCTAAATAAGAGGGTAAAATTCCAGAGAAAATAATGAGTCTTTGACAGTGGTTCTCAAACTTTACCATCCATCAGAAACTCTGGAGGATTTGCTAAAGCACAGATTACTGGGCCTCGCCACCCCACCCCTAGAGTTTCTGATTCAGTAGGTAGGGATGATGCTTGAGAAGTGCATTTCATATATATATATATGTACATATATATGTACATATATATGTATATATATTCCAAATGATGCCCATGCTGCAAGGCTGGGGATCAAACACTGAGAAACAGAAATGCTGGTTAAAGGTGAATAATCACCTAGCACATGAACTTACTTTAGAAAAGTCTCTGCTGGATTCCCTTAATAATCAGTTAAAAAACAAGTCCTGAGCTCATTAATACTAAACAGAGGCTATTTACCATTGTGGTAAAAGTCTGGGTGCTACAGCCAAGTGCCTGGGTTCAAATCCCAGCTGTACCGCTCAATAACAGCATGACCTTGGACCAGATTCCTCAGCCTCTTTGAGCCTCAGTTTTCTCATCCATCAAGTATACATGATAATTATAGTATGACAGAAATGGTGGAAGGGGTTAGAATATCTAAAATGCTCACAATGGTGCCAGCACATATTAATTACTGTTATTAGTATAAACTACTAATGCTATTATTATACTTGCTTCTACCTCCAGGACTATTACTCTCTGCTAATTCTCATGTTAGGACTTCAGGATAGAGCTGTAGATCAAATATACAGGTTCCTTGCACTTACCAATCACAGTGTTGCAAGAAAAACACAACTTGAGTAGTTATTACAAAACATTACTTGCTTAAATCAGAAGCCTGAAAACAGGAAAACAGAATATGCTTAAAAATAAAATCAGTTCAAATTGAAGGTCAATCAGGAAATAAAAAATATTTCTATAGTATAAATCAATGGAAAAATCCTGCTTCTGCGTAATCATACCATATACTTTTCTGGAACAAACTATTATGACTTTTAAAATAAAATGGTATGAAAAGAAAGTCTTTCCAGTCACTTGCCCTAAATTTCTCAACCTCTATAATGTGTCCTACACTCCACATCAAGGGTGACCAAGGGGAGTAAGCAAGTAGTGTATTCATGCAAAGGGCTCCTAGTTACAAGAAAATCAGTATATGCTGAGAAATGACTTCAATACAAGGAAAGGGGCTCCCTGGTGGCCTACAGGTTAAGTCTCAGCACTAGCACCACAAAGGTCTACTGCAAAGGCCTGAGTTCAATGCCAGGCCAGGGAGTCAACCCACAGGGCGCAGCAGACCTCTCCTGCCTTTCCTGCTGCTCTCCTCAGCAGTGTATTTCAGTAGCTCTGCCTGCTCTGCTCCCCATTCAGTCTCTAGAGAATCCTCTCACCCTCCCCACCCCCATACACACCTCTTACACCCCAGTTCTTCTATGCAAAAATAAGTTAAAAAAAAATCTTTAAAAAAAAAAAATCAATGCAAGGAGCCCTGCTAGAAGAACTAGGAACAATGCAGAGGGAATGTCCAACTGCCCCAGGGAGTCTGAAGGCTTCACAATAACATGACATTTAAGTTGGGTCCTGAAGGATGAGCAACAGTTCAGCAAGTAGAAGACTGTGCAGAGTCTAGGGAGAGGGAACAATGTGTGCAAAGGCAGGAAGACACAAAAAGGCCTGACTAGCCAAGGGATGCACAAGCTGTTTGATGGGACTGGAATGCTGGTGTTTGTAAAGAAGAATGTCAAGAAAGGAAGACAGCTCATGTCTCAGTTGTGTGAAAATATCACCAGTTTTCCACGTTTTTATTTGAAGCTGTTTGGATGATCAAAGATGGCAAGGAGATATATGCATAAATCATAGTCCGTGGGTTTTCACTATAAGTTTAAAGCTGTCCTTGCTCTGTGTCCTCCAGAACATTGATGTTTAAAGGGCAGACACTGGTATTAAGTTCCATCCATTTGGCTCTCATATGTCAGTAACAAATAATAACAGCAGCAGCAGGCACAGTCAATACATACTGAGTCCTTAGCATGTTGTACTACAAACTTTCTATACAGGAACCATTTCACACCCTGTAACAAGCCCATGAGATACAGATAAAGGCCAAAAAAGTTGTTCAGGATCACACATAAGTCCCAGGATTGGCATGTGGTCCCAGAGCCCAAACTCAACTAAGTGCTCTTGAATTCATGTTCCTTGCTCCATGAAGAACGCTCTCATAACACTTTCTAAGGTAAACCCAGGTTTTATAGGCCTGAAGTTTTTATATGGGGCACTCTTTAAGAAAATGAATGTAACTGCATATTCCAAAATTCATAATTCTGTATAATTTTGAATACAAAATCCAATGCAATAGTGTTTACAACAAGGAAAAGATCAAAGCAAATAACTGGAGCTTTGGGGATTTAGGTCTCTCTGTCCTGAAATCAGATATGTCTACACAGAAAGGCTACCCAGTTGAAACTCCTCCTCACCTGGTACATTTCCAGCAACTTCCAGTACTGACAAGGGCCCATGGAAGCGAGGCTCTCGAAGCTCACACTTCATTGAGTTCCCCTCATGGGAAATCTGCCTCCATCACCACTGCCTGAGTGTCTCTTAAACTTTTCCAAACCACTTGGACAAAGGCCAGATCTCAAAGTCAGAGGAAGGTAGTTAGTTTTCTCAAAGAAAAAAGAGGTGGAGACAAGCACATTGTAGAAAAAGCTAAGATATCCAACTTTTCTCCTACTAGAAAGATGCACCATGACAAGGGCTTTCAATGTCGCACAAACACAAGTGTGGGTGTCAGTTCTGTGTCTCAGTAGCTGTGTGATCTTGAGCATGTGCCTTGACCAATCTGACTCTCCGCTTCCTCGTCTATAAAAAGGACACATTGTAAGAACAAATAGGATAACCTGCATCTAGCCAGGACAGTCAGTCACTCTCCCTCTAAATATACCTTTCCTGGTATTTTTCTTTTGCCTTCTGACTTACTTAATCCCTTCCAGTTCTATCCATGTTCCTATGAATGCATCTAGTTTTTCATTTTTGATTGCTGAGTAGTATTCCATCATGTACATGTACCACAGCTTCCCAATCCACTCATCTGTTTTTGAACATTTAGGTTGTTTCCAGGTCTTACCTATTGTAAAGAGTGCTGCTATAAACATAGGGGTGCAGGTATTCTTTTGAATCAGTGTATTTGTGTCTTTTGGGTATATTCCTAGGAGTGGGATTGCTGGATCCTATGGAAGGGAACCAAATAAGGATCAAGGAAAGAAATAAGAACAATAATAATAAGAACAATAAAGACACAAAAACCAAAAATGAAAAGACAAGGACAAATTGGGGACACTTGGTGGGGAGGAGGGAGGGAGAGGGTTGAGGGCAGATGGGAGCACGGGGGATTGAGGTGATGGTGCACTGGTGAGATGGTGATGGGGAATACATGGGGATTACAATTGATGTCAAATATATATAAATTTTTAAAAAATTTTAAAAAAAAGAAATATACCTTTCCTATTCCCCTTGCCCTATCCAGGACTAGGTGGGGGTGGGTAGGTAGGTCCCTTCTCTGTACCCGAGCAGAGCTGGTAGAGACCTCCATCAGAACACCTAACTCTCTCACTAATTCAGCAAGTACTCCTTGGCTACCAAGATGAAAACAGACATGCCTCTGTCATCAAGCTCATGCCAAGTGGATAACCACAGGTAAGGGACTCTTTTCCCACCTTGAGTAAGGTACTCCCAGGGGCTAGAGTTCTACTTTATGCTACTGCAGGCCCCTAGATTTGGACTAAACCTATCTGAAAATATGATAGGTCCATCTCCCACTGTCCCCACTTGCAGTCAGGGCCCATACTAGACTTACCTGGGCCCTTTGCCTGACTGCCCCCCAGCCCCCCATCAGCAGGGATGCTGGTGTATAGATCCTTTACAAGGTGGGATGCAGGAAGTCTGGTTTACAGGGCACTGGACCCACTGTTAATACTCACCTCCAGAACAAAGGAGAATACTGGCTCTTTCAAGGCAAAAACAAAGGCATAAATCCCTTCTCCTTTGTGGACAACAGTAACGCAGACTCCTGGTCCTGCACCCAAGTGCATTTAAAACTGCCTTTTGTGAAGGCCAGACACAGTGGGCATTTCTGTGTATGTACACACCAGCAGCAATGAATGGATTGTAATGTGAACAATGTCACTTCTTCCCACTTCTGACACAACAAATGACACCATGCCCTGGCCAGGGAGGAGGCAGAGAACCACACTAAATACACCAAACCTTAAGGTGTATTACATGAAGTGCTTTTCTGATAAAAAGCACTCCAAAGCCACTTTCCCATCATCAAAAAACCACACTGGGCTAGATCAGAGCTTAACAGCCAAAAAAATTAAAAAAATAAAAACCCACTGAATCCCTGAGATCATTTTCCTGAAATAGAAAACTACATATGTTTCTCAAATTTCACATCAAGCCACTGCAGAGGCCAGACTGCAAGGCTGAACTGGGCCAAAGTGAGAGAAATATTGTGAGAGCAAGAGAGAGACAGTGCGGGCGGGGGGGTGGGGGAGTAGGAAGGAGAGAGAGAGAGAGAGAGAGAGAGAGAGAGAGAGAGAGAGAGAGAGAGAGAGAGAGAGAGAGAGAGAGAGAGAGAGAGAAGGGGATGAGATGGGTAAGGGAGGAACCAGAGGAAAAGGAGCCCATTTTTCCACATCACCACTTCTTTTTAGCACAATCTAAACTTACAAACACCCCCAGTTTCATAGAACTTGCAGTTAGGGTTGCTTATCGGGCAGCCTTTACTTTGTCAAATTAAGACGCATTGCCGTGGATTAACAAGACTCCTTAAATTCAATATGACTTCATGGTTGGCTCAGAGTTCAGTGTCTCTAGGGCCAGCCGCCAGGAACATATCCACTGAGGAGCCTCCCTCCCGTCTCCTTACTGACCTGCCTGACTTTTCCATGGAGACAGCAGAGCAAAATCCCAAGCAGACAGGCTGTCAGTGTTAATTAAAAGTCCAAACACCTCTTTAAAAATTATCTCCAGCTCAGTATTTATACAACATGTAAGACTTCTAAAGTCAGGGCTGGAGAGAGGAGGGGTAGGTTGAGGGCAGAAATAGTTTTGAATGGCATTTGGAACCCATTAATTTTTAAAAGACAGGCTGCCATCCTATATAGACCCAGGGAGATTCAAAATGTAGCAAAACGTGGAAGATGAGTGAGTCAAAGATTGTTCAGAAAGCCTGGGAAAAGTGCTCTACTTTTGAGAAGAAGAGTATCTGGGCAATAATGAGAACTGACACTTTTTATTGGTGAATGTGGTTTTTGGCACATTTAACAGTACAGGTTGACAATTTTTTTGCATTTAACAAAAGGGAAAGCAATCTTCTAAATGACTTGGGAACAAAGGCCTCCCTGACTGCAATTTCTTAATAACATTTAGGAATTCTCTTCAAAGGCCCCTGACAATAATGTAGAGAAAGGAAAATGGAGGGGAAAAAATGTATGTTGAAAAAGAAAGTACAAGAGAAAAAAAAAAGAGAGAACAAAAGCAAATAGCTTTTTGACACTAAATTATATCCCAAAGGATTGAATTTTAAGTTCAGACTTGAGCAATAATTCTTCAACAGAATGACTTTAATTAAGAATGGAAAAGGAAACTTTGGTCAACACCATTACACCACATAGATTCAGAATTTTAGTCCTACAGATGCTAAATGGATCACCTAATGGAATCCCTAAATTTTGCAGGTGGGAGAAACAGAGCTTGAGCCCAAGGTCACACAGCTGGACAGGACACAAGTCTTTCAAGTTTCAAACCACCTCACCCTGTGTCTCCGATGACACAGGTCCTGACACCTCCAAACCACACAGCCCCTGCCATATCATGGGATGCAAGGCTGAATCCTGACACATTTCATCAGGTTGAGTCAGGATGAGCATCTATAGTTTCAGTCCAAGGCTTCTGTAGCTGTAGAATGAAGCCACAATGTCAAGATCAGGGCCCCCTCCTGCCCCAGCTTATTCCACTCACTCCTGGACATGCAGCCTCTGAATATGGACTGACCTGTTGGCTCTAGGCATCTCCCTATTTCTTCACATCCACAATAGCTCTGAGACCTCCAGTAACACTCCCACACTCCATGACTCACTGAACCCTGATCACATCCATTGGAAACTAAAGCAAAACCCCCAAAAGAAGGAGAATAGAAGCCAAACAGACTACCTGGTTTATGAGTAGCCCATTGTCCATACCCCATTCACAAGCTACTTAGCTGAATTTGGATGTTCTTAACATTTTAAAATAAAAATTTAAAAAATCAAGGCTCAAAGGAACAGTAAGCAGAAGGTAGCACTTCTAGGACAATACTATGTATCAAAAATCATTGAGAAGTTTTATCCTTGGTACTTCAATCTTTCCATAAAGCAAACCCTTGCAGTTTTCATCCTTCATCATCATAAGGAAATGGGATCGAGAGGCACTTAAATTACTTATCCAAATTCACCAGCCACTAAGTGTCAAAGCAAAACTCTGAGCTAAAGAAAATGTGGCTCTAGTCCTTACATGAATTTGAGTAATTTAAATAAATATGTGCCTACCTACAGCTAGATTAGAGAGAAGATACCTCTTAGGGGCTCTATTATTATATATGTAAGTAATAAATGAATTAATAAGTGAACAAATGATGGAAATTGTGAGTCTCAGTTGCTTCATACCATAAAAAACTTCTGCAACCCCTCCACCACTCTACCCTCCCCTTCATCACCAATATAAAAGAATTATAAATTGATATTGGGAATATTAATCAGTGCAATTTACTGAGCAATTACAATTTTGTGCTTGTCTTTTTACCTGCCCAGTATTAACTCTCCCCTTTCTACTTTATTAGTAAACAAAATTACAATTTTATTCAAGTATTAATGAAGTTGTGAAAAGCCAATTTTAACCAGACTCTTTTCTAGTAAGGTGTGACCTTAAACATAAATTTGGCCAAAGGTGTGTAAGCATAAATATTATGTTATTCTTCTAAGAAGGCTGTTTAAAGAGGATGACTCAGATGTGGAGTACATATTTTTAAATCTCCCCTATACCAACCTTTCTTCCTGTTATATGAAATCTAGCCTTGGTAAAAGAGGTTCCAGCAGCCATCTTGGACCTTGAAGTGAACTTGAGAATGGAAGTCAAGGTTTTGGATGATAAAGGAAAAAAATGTCAAAGAGATGGTCCTTGCTGCCTTCATTTGATTGCAGCCCACAAAAAGGACTCCATATATTTAGATTTTTTTTTATAGAAGATAAACTCTGTATGCTTAAGAAACTGTTACTTTACATTTTTTATTTCTGTTATCTATCATAGAATAGATAAGGATCATATTTCTTCTTAGAGAGTGAATACTTTCCCAAAAATAAGGGTCAAGGAATATTTACAGCACTATTTCTCAGCACTATTAAATACACTAAAAAATAAGATGATGTGAGAGCATGAGTGAATCATTCTTCCTAGAACCTAAAAGAACTGTTTTATGCCATCATTCTGAGAAATCATTCTTTAATACAAACATAAAACGATGCAAACCAAAGAACTTTAATACAGATCATACTAGGAATAACTGATTTACTTCCCTGAGAAGTCTATTTTTTTCTGGTGCTACCTGAGTAATTCTTAACAATTTCCAATCAAGGTCTAGCCAAAAAAAAAAGTTATCTCTAGGATGACCTAATTTCAATTTCATTCAACAGTTGTAAAAAATATAGTAAAAAAAATAAATTGGCTTAAACTCCCATGAGAACTCACTTTATACCTATAAGGATGGCTAATTTAAATAAAAGAAAAACAAGTATTGGTAAGGGTGTGGAGAAACCAGAACCTTCATGCATTACTGGTAGGAATGTAAAATGATGCAATTGCTATGGAAAAGCTTCCTCAGAAAGGTAAACATAGGATTAATAAATGATCCAGAAAATCTACTCTTACACATCTAGCTAAAAGAACTGAAAGCACAGACTTGAACAGATACCTACACATCAATGTTCATTGCAGCATTGTTTACAATAAGAATAAATGTAGGAGGAAACAGCAGAAGTATGGAAATAAAAACTGTATAAGAATATAATGGGATAGGGGCCTCCCTGGTTAAGCAACGTACTATGGGTTAATGGGTTACTATGGGTACTATGGGGCAATGGGTTAAGCAACGTACTATGAAGCAAACCACAGCCACTGCACAAGTTCGATCCCTGCCGTTGGCCAGGGAGGGGCCCACATGGAGCAGCAGACCTCTCCTGCCTTACCCACCCGCTACTCCCTTCAGCGGTGTGTTTCGGTTAATCTGCCTGTTCTGTTCTCCACTCTCTCAGGTGGATCTTCTCACCACCACCCCCATACCTCTGGCCTGTACCCCAGTTCTTGTATATATAAATAAATCTAAAAAGAAAAGGACTATAATGGAATATTATACAGTCACAAAAAGGAAATTCTGATGCATGCTTCAACACTATGAGTCTTGGAAACATTATACCAAGCAAAGTAAGTCAGACACAAAAGAACACATATAATCTAATTCAACTCATATGAGCTCTCTTGTATTTGCCAGTTCATAAAATACACTATTCAGAGTAGTGCAAAGTAGACTAGAGATTAGCAGGGTTAAAGGAGGGAGGAGTGAAGAGGTAATTGCTTGATAGTGACAGTTTCTGTTTGGGGGGATAAGTTTGGGAAATAGTAGTGGTAATGGTTGGACAACACTGTGACTGCAATTAATCCCACTAACGTATGTACTTAAAAATGGTTGAAATGTCAAATTTTGTTATATATATTTTACTCCAATTCATCAAAATATATCAAAACCATTAAAATGTATACTTGAAATGGGCAATTGGTATGCTTGAGTAGTATATGAAACTCTCTTTACTCTCAATAAAGTTGGTGCTTTGTTTTTTAATTAAGTCTTATCTTGGATATGCAACTGTGAAAGGTTATCAGGAGATCAAGTACTGAGGAAGAATGTAGAAACATACAGTCAGAGGCAGAAATTAGAGTGGAAGTTTCTCCCTTCTTTTCCCCTTGCAGGAGGATAAGCCTGCCCTCAAACTTGCTCTTGCACCAGAGCAAATACATCTGGCTTTGCACCCCATTCCCTTAATTTTCTCCAAAAGAGTAAGAGGAACTCATCTGATTGTTGAGAGTACAGAAAATATTAAATCATCGCTTAAGGGACACTATTTTAAAGATAAGGGGATAAGTCATGCCTAGAACATCAAGCTCACTCCTTTACTCTCTACACTTAGGAGCAACAAGTGTACCCTGAACAGGGCCTGGATTTATCTGGCTGACTCAGGTACTGGACTTGAGATGTGGCTGACATATCTGGTCTTCCTGCCTACAGCATGTACATATATACCGAATACGCAGATGCTGGTTTAGCCTTCACTGAATGATCTGTTGAGTTATAAAGAAGCTCTATATAACAGAGGTTCAGGAGCATTTTCTGAGATAATGAGGCAGTTTCATTCTTCATTTAGCCTGTTTCTCTTTGCATGTAGTTTCTGTCCGTCAGAGGCCCAATGGCAAGAGTGAGTGCCACCTTGAGCCCTTAACAACAGGGATTTCTGTTAGAAGAGTTTCAATAATGAGGGCTAACTCATGTAACTTCATGTAACTGGTGGTCAGTCGGACAAAGGCACTGTGGTAAGATAAGAGAATGCTGATACTCCTGGGTGAGCATGCTGCAGAGAAGAATGTGATGTCTGCAATTAATTTACAAACATTTCAGCAAAATATGTACATGTCAGGGATAGAGCACTTGAGAGCACACATCTTAATAAAATGTTAATTAGTGAATTTAGGTAAATATATAGCTTTCAACATACTGGGGAAAATAATAAAACAAAAAAAGTGCTTGGATACATATGTATTAGTAATTAGAAAGAATTTAAAAGTTTCTCTGACACTCTTAACTTAATTTTAGTTATTCTATAATATTTTCACTCCATTGTAGTTTTTTAATATTTTGTCACAGTTTTTACCTTATCTTATTGCCAGCCAACTCAAATCTCATTAGAGGATTTACAAAAGTTATGTGCTTATCTTTTTATCTGATTATAATTTCCCATCTATAATTTCCCATCTCTCATGTTAAAAAAAATCTGAACAGTTACTTAACTGATAGAAAGTAGCAAATATCTACAGCATTAGGTCTCAATTCTTAAACTGGGACATGGTAATAACAGGGTCTAATTTAACTCATAGTTATGAGGACTAATGGGTTCACATTTGTTAATATGCCCACGACAAACATAAAGTACTTGACAAATGATTATTACCATATTGCTACTATTAATAATAACAAAACACAGTAATAATTATTTTAGTTAGTAAAATTAAAATGGGGCTAAGTTAGAAGTTAATCATAGGCCAGGTGGTGATTTTCTCATTAACCCAGATAAATAGGAGTGGCCCATATTTTAAGATGAGAAAAATAACAGGAAGATGGTGAAAAAAGAAGGGAAGAGGAGAAAAATAGATGAGAAGACAAGAAGGAAAATGCCTTCTTGCACACTATCGCTGCCAAAAACAAGTCTGAAAGCTTTAAGACAACGTGAAACATGATCACTTTTTAGCCTGGATTCAAAAGTAAAACAGAAAGAAAAGAATTCTGTAGCCTTTCTGGCACTCATTTTTCCCAAAGGTTCCCAAAATAATCATCATTTAAGAATCAAATAAACACCAAATCTAAATCTCTCCTTGGTCTAAAGGTTGCCAAGTTCATGTTCTTCTGCCCAAAGTATTTTTGTCACTGGCATATTCCAACTCAGACCCTCATCTTCCTTATTCTGGAAGTGGGAACAGAAAATAGGGATTTTTCATTAAAAGAACCATGTATTGTTTTAAAACTAAGTGCAACACATTTTATCCCCAGCACCTCTGTCTCCCTTCAGATCCCTATGAGGACATCCAGAGGAGGGTTTGAGGCTCAGAGTGGGAAAGCACCTCACTCAGCTTCTTCAGACAGTACGCAGTAGAGGCACTGAACCCAGGTGAAGCTGACGACAAGGATTTCCCTCATTTTACTATGCCAGAAACAAAATCCAAAACTCCCTGCCAAAATCAATAGGAAAAGAGAAGTTAGGAAGAAAAAAGCTAATTCCTTAAAAAAAGAAAAAGATCTGAGCGTTGTGTCAGAAGTTTTTCTGTTACTTTACTTGGTGCAATGATGCCATAGAGAAGGGGCTTACCATTACCATTACCATTACCATTACCATTACCATTACCGGTTCCACTCTGATAGTGCAGGTTCAAACAGAGAAGAAAGAACTGGAAGGCTGAGGACAACACAAGCAACATACAGATATTAAGAAATAGGTGTGGCAGGGAGAGGGCAAGCATTCTTGCAAGAACCACCCAGTCCCTGGTGCCAAGGTTCGCAGGCTGAGGCCTAGATGAGGGCATCTAGAAGAGAAGGAGGCCTCTGAAGGAGCTGTTGAGTATGGGACAAGGGGCAGGGAAGGGGGAATACAAATATATACTAATGAAAATAGAGTGAGTCATGAGTGCCTCAGCCAATTAAAAAAATGGCAGAGATGGCTAGATAGTCAATAAATCATTTCTGAGCACTATCATTTTCTGTTTTCTCTGCATTTCAGACTATTGCAGGGGGAGTGGCCAAAGTCTCCAAGCAAGTGGATAGGTCAACACTAAGCTCTCCACATTTAGTTCACCAAATTCATTAAACCTTTTAATTTTTGGAATCAATCCCTCCCAATCCCATTTAGAGTCACATCTAACTTTCAAGTATACCCTGTCAGGTGATGTTGTCCAAACTCACCTGATCATGTAACTACCTGGAACGCTACATACATACAAATTTCCCATGGAGATTCTGATTCAGCAGGCTTAAAATTAGAAGCCCAGGGGATTTCACTTTGAATAAATAATTCAAGTGATTCTTACAATTAGGTTAGAATTCCCTTAATAGAAATCTCCCAACAAGCTTTCAAGGTAGGTATTTTGACCTTTATTTCCAAGATAGGGAGAGTGAGAAAGTCATGCCAGAATGCAAGTCACATTGTGACTCCACAGGAAATAATAGATGCCACTGTATTTTTTAAAGATATATTTATTTACGCATACAATAACTGGGGTACAAGCCAGAGGTGTGGGGGGTGAGAGGATTCACCCAAGACAGAGTGGGGAGCAGAACAGGCAGATCTACTGAACTGCCTGATACACTGCTGAGGGGAGCAGTTGGCAAGACTGAAGAGATCTGCAGCACCACGTGGGTCACCTCCCTGGCTGGGCATCCAACTGGTGCTGCGGTGGCTGCAGATCACTTCATAGTGCTGAGACTTAAACCCTTGCACCACCAAGGTATATATCACTGTATTTCAATCTGAGCCAGAACAAGCTTCAGAAAGCCCAGTCTTTGGTCTCTTAATATGCTATCAGACATTAGGAAATGGGTAGACTGTCCAGCAGCATCAGAAGAATCAGAGAATGCCCTGGGTTGAATAGCATCCAAGGAAAAAGGAAGGAATGCCAGGTCTGTCTCCATCTGCAGTTCTACTTTTAAGTTCTCAGGGTATACAGACCAATGGGTATTGTTGATACCCACACTATGAGCACTGCCTTGCTAGTAGGTTCATTTGACTAAAATGATCAGAACATTTCTTTCACTGCACACAAAAATACAAAACAAGTCTAGAGAAAGGTGCTTCTAGAAATAACTTCAAAAAATTAATTTCACAACAAAAGAGGAATTCCCAAGATGAGTTTTTCACCTACATACTGACCTCACCATTGTTGATAACTGTATATGGGTGACTAATACACCTTTTGGGATAGAGCTCATACCAACCCCCAAAACACCCTCTCCCCCAGGGAGGGATGAGTACCTGAAGTCTGCTGAGGTCATTTTTCTCTGCATGTGGATCCCCTCTATCCTAGTACTTTATTGGTGGGAAGGGAAGATAATGCCATGAAGAATGATGTGCCTGTGAAGCATGTCCTCTCCTATCTTCTGTCTGGAAACTCCTGCAGCTGAACTATCACACTCTTTATCAACTCCCTACAAGAAAAGTTTCAAATTATACAAAACAAGATAGATGGAAAAAACACAGAAAAAACAATGCTCCTGTACACAGCTTCCCCTGAGTTTAAGTAAGAAAGAAAATGAGCATTATCTCTCTGTGCATGAGCTAACTTCAAAATACACCTCTCTCCCTGTATGTAAGTAGATAGATATGTATATAGATATATATAATATATATAGATACATATCGGTATATATGTTTATTCAGGTTTATTTGTCCTCTAGAAAATGGTCCTCTTCCTCATAGTTTTGTTCTAAATTATTTTCACTATGAGACCATCCATGCCTCCCAACCCCCCAAAATCAGAGGTCAGGATGACAACACACTTGCTTATTTTGAGATTTCATGTCTAACCTATCTCTCTGTATATGCCCAGGCACATATCCACTCTGTTAATTAAAGCAGTTGTAATTTCACACTCAATGAGTAGTTAAATTTTTAAATTGGCTCTCACTGTAGCATACTTATTTATGAAGTTTATAATTTATTGGAAAATGTTGTTGACTTCAGCATACATACCTCTACACTTCATGATGATTCAGGTATACTGATATAAAAAGAAAAAGAGCTTCAGAACACACCCATCTAGTTAAAATGAGCTTCCTTTAAAAAAACATCTCTTAACTTAATTTTAAGGGCCAAAGAGAAAAATCTTTTCCTTTTATTCACCATGTGAAAAGTGCCTGTGGAAAAAGAGTCATATTTCACAGTGGACTGTTCACATCTCCATCAAAAGTGACCAATTTTAATGAATGGTCTTCACCTTGGATACCACATTCCAGGACTCATAGGAACAATAGTGTTTGGGAATATGCAGTGGAGGTGGAAGATGGATTCAAGATGTTTCAAGTATGCAAAATCACATGCAGATGTACAAACAGTACTTCCAGTCATAGTGAGTTAAGAAAGCAATATATACTTATACAGACAGTGGAGAATGGATGAGCACAGATAAAATTCAACTTGTAATTAACATACCGTGATGTGACACCTGTTGCCTTCCATGATAAGAAGTCTGGGAGATCAAAGAAATGTCCCGCCTTATCCCAGCAAGTCTCTCTCAAGTTCTGCCAAATTAAATATATATTAGAATCAATTATGGGTTTTTTTTCCTACCCCTCTCCTCTTTCAGTAATGTTTCAAAATTTTCAAAACAAAAGAATAGCCGACAATACCCAGCAAAAACATCTGTTCAGGGACTGGGAGGGGAAATGATACTAAAGCAGTATTATATAGGAAAAAAAAATCAGTAATTATTGATTGTTCCAAAATGACCCTGATTTCTTTTATTCATCTTTTCCAACCTGGAGGGAAGGAAGCTCACTCTGAGGTTATGCTATCCATCTTCCCAATGAAAGGCAAGAGGATATGTCTCAAGACAAATAATAAAATTTCAAAGCTGAACAGCTATTCTGGGAAGAAAACTACACCAAGAAACTATCTGATAAATTGGAATGTATTCTTCCATGTAAAATTCTCCCTACCCCAATTGGTTCCAAAGGCAATAGGAAAATGGTCCTTGTCCTCAAAGAACTTCCTCCAAAGTCAAAGAGAATAGCAAATAGAACCACTCTTGTAATACTTTTAAACATGTGTTTATGCCCACTATGAATGTAGATTATTTTTTCTTGCCATTGCGTTGTTTATTCCTCTGCCACCTCTGTCTGGAACATTCATTCATTCCTTATCTACTCATTCCTTCCTAGGGCCCATGTTTCCCTGCCCAGTTTGGTTAGTCCTATCTACTCTTTCTTGGGTAGGTCTTCTAGGATCTCATACTCAGGTTAAGGCTGAATGTCATTCAACCCACATCATCCCACCATCATTTGTGTAATGTCTTTTTTGTTAGATTGTAAGCTCTATGAGGTCAAGGACCTTGTCGGCTGTATGTGCCATGATATCCCATAACTGTCCCATCATCTCTCTGCACATACACATGAAGACTTGGTTCCTTAGCTGACAAACAGAAACTCCAGACTCCAGCCATCTTAGACACTTGATTGGACCAGAGATGGATATGTGACCTCAAATTTCTCCCAAAAATTTAAATCAGGATTCAAGTGGAGTCATTTAACTTCTGCCTATGAATGGAACTGGAGGTGAGATCATCTGGAAACTATGAAGTGACCATTTTCTAAGTACCTGAAGAAGTAGAAAATCACAAAGGAAGAGTAAAGTGGACAGATACAGTGTCAAAAAATGTTTTCTACTACCAATATAATTATTCATGCCTTGGTTCCAATTACCATCCTCCCAAGAAATTACAAAAAAAAAAAAAAAGAAAGAAAAAGAAATGTATTATAAGCGCAAAGGTATCTTTGTACACTTGTACACTTAAGGGCAACTAAGGCAGAAGTTCAAAAAGAAATACACTGCTGTTATCTGCTAGCACACAATGAATTACAGGCATGCAATAAATATTTACTAAATGATCAGATAAATTGCTCAGTTTTACCTTCCAATGTCTCCCCGATGAGGAGCGTTTCAGAGTTTATAAAGGGTTTCTACATGTGTTATTTTCTTAGAATGCCACAAAACTCCCAAGTATATTTTGTAAACTTCCAAGTGGTCTCAAATTCTTTGAACTCTTCCTCCTTCCCACCTCCTACCAAAACTATATGAATCTAGAAATCAATGTACAGAACAGAAACTACTCATTACTTCAGATATGTGATCCCATTAGAAATAATAGCTCAAGAGACTGATCAAGAAACAGTGTTATACCATTCTCCATCACTGCCATGTGATTATTTGTTTTATATTCCAAGTTTCTAGGTGATAGTTTGTATCTAGAAAATGACCTGTTCTAGACTTTCCTCTGAATGACCAACCATTTTAATGGTGATTTAATGTTTAATGAAAAATGAAGCAAAACTGAAAGTTGAGTAAGTCTAATACAGCTATAAATTGATAGTCACCATATACTGTGAATCAAACTACCTGCACATTGTCTTGGTAGCCCCTAAAATCTGTTGCCATGTGTTTTGTGGTTTTGGAAATAATGTGCTAAGAGAAAAGGAGAAAAAGTAGCCTCCTGCTAAGGGTTCCAGAAATCCAAGGCCAGTCACCAGGAATGAACCACTAAACCACTGAAGCAACAAACAGTGCTTCCAGCCAAAGCTGAACAATCTTCCCTAACTCATAAAACAACTGCTTCTGTTACTGTCTCGTATAAGGTCATTATAGACCTTGCATAATGAGCGCTTTCAGTCCCAGTCACATAGACAGCCACTGTGAACAATGGAACCAAGCATAATGTCTCAAAGAGAACTTCAGGCTTTCTGCCAAAAAGAGACACACTGCGTGTAGGAGGCATCCAAGGAGCGTCATTTCTTCTTGAGACTATGCCAGCTTCATCGATCAAAGCCAGGGACCCCAGTTCAACCTTTTCAAGTGATGAGAAACCAGAAACGACATCTTATTACAAGAGTTAGGCATCCTTAAGGATGCATGTGGTCTTGGAGGATTAGATAGAAGCATTTCCTAATTTTGAAAAGCAAAGTCTGGAGATCAGTCTTCAAAGACAAGGAGGCAGGGTTTGCCCAGATGAGGGAGACTGTCTCCAGAGCCTGCTCTCTTCCAGAAGTCATTCCCTATGTCATTCTTCCCTTAGATGATACGCTCACAAGTGCTTTGCCATCAAATGCCAGAGTGGTCAAGAGGGTGGATTTTTAACCCAGTTCTGTAGAAAAATCTCTCTGCCCCTCCCATAACCTTGTCAGCACCATTCCATCCCAGGGCTCAAACTTGCCAAAATAATTCCATTCTTGTTACCACTGGGCCTGCATCAGGACACAGTGGCTGCCCTTTATATTCCTCCAAAGCTCTCAACAGTGCTCCCAGCACACCTCATCTCACTTGAGTCAGGCTGGTTCAGGAGTGCAAGGTGACAAACAGCCACACACTGAGGTTGTCGAAACAGGATTGAACAAGACCATATCCCCAAATCACAAGGGTCTTCTTCTGCACTGAGTGTCCCTACTGCCACTCTGCCATAGTCACCATCCTGAGGCTCCCAGGCCAACCAGAGCTGTAGGCTTTGGCCATCTGCAATGGTCAAGAGGAAGTTGCTGCATTCTTTGCAGAAAAAACAAACAAACAGAAATCCTTTCAAACAATTCTGTACATGAGTTCAAGAATTTCAGTGTTTTCACTATCAATCCTGGGTAGCTATCTCACAGTTTCTTTGCACCTAACACCACCCTGTATGCACACATGATGGATGGATAGCTGGATGGATGGATGGATTACAAAGTGTGCAAACTAGGCCCTCTGTACATGCACCTTCAGTTGCATTTCATTATGTCATAGCTAAATTCAGTTCAATCTAAGAGCTCTCCACACTGAAAAGGTTAATAAGCCTATCCTCCAGTTAACCAAGCAACTAACAAAACACTAGTCTTTTCATGGAAAAAAAAATTAGCAGTGATTTGGAGTGTATGAATTGGTAAGAAGGGCTTCTGCATTCCAATAACAATCCTTTGAGCTAAGCAATTCCTGGACTTGGAAGCAACCAAAGAGAATTTTTAACTTTTTTGAAGTCATCTATTACTTCATAAAACCACAGCACTTCTTGGGAGGGGACTACAGCTGCATGCTCAACAGAGGGTGGAGGCGGTCACTATACACCCCAATGCCAAGGCCAGGCAGCAGCCGCCCTGCCAGCCTCAGAGCAGAGACAAGCCTCTTTCTCCATTTTCCTCTCCCTCTGGCATGCATGGAGGTCAGGAGGTCTCTGCTGGTTTTTGGACACCAAGGGAACTCATGGGGAAAGTGAAGCTGATACTGTAATGTATGTCTGGATTTACCAAGATCTAGCCAGCATGAGAAACTATGGATGATGAATTTAAAAAGGTTCAGCCAAGCTTTTTGTTAATAATTGCCAAGGGAGGGGCCTCCCTGGTGGCGCAGCGGGTTGAGCCCCACACTGTGAAGCATCCACGGCACAGCAGTGTGAATCAGATCCCCAGCCAGGGAAGGGACCCACATGGCACAGCAGACCTCTCCTGCCACACCTGCTGCTCCCCTCAGCAGCGTACTTCAGTCGATCTGCCTGTTCTGCTCCCCACTGTCTCTGGTGACTCCTCTCTCCTCCCTGGACTCTGGCCTGTACCCCAGCTCTTGTATGCATAAATAAATAAATCTTTAAAAAAATAATAATAATTGCCAAGGGAGTCTATCTGGGGTATCATCTGCATACAGCGAATAAAAGGAGGAACCACAGACCCCTAATCCCCTGCCCTATATAAACAACCCTGCATGAACATTCTGATAGACATGATGCTGTCTTCCAGCACAACTACCCATTAAAAGGCAAAACTTATTTTAAATCTCTGTTCAAAACTCCAAATTAGAGCATAGGCTGATGGCCCAGCGAGGAAATATGTTTCAAGAAGAAATCTAACCCTTAACTGCATTACTAAAAGGAACTGCTAAAAACATAGAATGGGTCACAATCTCCAACCAGAAACTTTCCAGAATGAATGAAACAATTGTGTGCTTCAAAGTCCCATCCACAGAGAAAAAGACCAAACACTGAAGGTTTTTCAAACCAGGCAGGCAGATACACTGAGAAGTTTGTGTTACTAACGGCATCTTTCTAAAAACTTAAAACTTACCATTACATTCCTTAATTTAATTTAAATGGTTCGACAGTTCCTCCTAGCCAAGAATCCCATTTTAACTCTTTGGCGTAGAACTCAGGATGCTTCACAACCTGACTCCAACTTGGCCATTATTATGATGACTCTTTCTGGGCTCATCTCCCATCACTCACTTGCACTGTCCATCTCTTCCTGTTCCCCAAATGCACTACATCCTATTATATCCCCATGCCCCTTTGGAGACTGATGCCTTGATTTGAATTGAATTTCTCATGACATCCCAAGATCAAACTTCTACCTTTGATTCAAATGCAGCTCAAGTCTTACCTTCTCAGGGAATCCCTCCATCCCTCCTATATCCTAATCATATATTCAGTGTCTAAATCCACCTTGAAATAACAAACTTCGGGAGGGTTAAAGTCAGCTAATTCATGAAAAAGACAATGCAAAAGGCTTCAGGAGGCATAAAGAAATTTAAAGTCAGGCCTTTTTAAGGAGGAAATATAACAGTAATGAAAAAAGATGTGTATAAAGGAAAAGGCAATTAATAAAAATGATGTATGACAATAATGTGATGAGCCTAATAACACAGTTTGGTGAGTCAGCCTCATAACTTTATCATAATATTTTGTGCGTGGCCATATATCTGCCTCTAGTGAGTAATCACTGACAGGGTTTAGACAAGGAAAGGGCTTTGGGGTTGGGGTAGCTAGGAAAGGCTTCATGGTGGACAGCTCTGAGTTGAAGCCTAAAGGTCAAGTAGAATAAATATCAGTATCACTGCTGAGAATAACACCCCAAAAGGAAAAATCTGAATTGGCAAGATAGATTACTCTCCAATAAGGAAGGATTTGTTTAACTATACAATCACAGTATTTGTTAAATGAAATAATTCCAAGGTATAATTTCTATATATCCAGTGTTTGAAATTATATAAATCTTTTTCTCCCCTACCTCACATAGACCCCTGTCATACATAAAGTGTATAAACCTTGCAAGAACTGATTTGCCTACCACAAAACTGTTATCACTGACATGAAAACTGATCATATTCATGAAGCTGACTTTGTCCCAGAATGTGATACCACCACATGCAGTAGGAAAGCAAGGCTTTGATATGTGGGGTCTAAGAACTTTTAGGACCGGGAAGACAAGGCTGTCCTCATCAATTCCCAGCTATGTAGCTTTAGCCAAACTAAAATCTCTATGTCCTTGTTTCCCCAAATACCATATTACTAGCACATACCTCAGTGGATGCTATGAGAATGGAATGAAATAATGTAGAGTGCCTGACAAGTGAGTGAGTTTCACTTTAATTACAGCTACAGACACCTATTTTTCAAAGCACGCTGGCATACATGATCTCATCTGGTCTGTATAGTCCTTTAAGGCAAGAAATTAATTAACCTCATTCTATAGGTTAAGAGATGAAAGCCCAGAAAGGAACCAGGACTGCCCCAAGGTTACACAGCAGATAAACTGGAAAGTGTCCACCTGCCTAAAGCAGAGTAAAATGCAAAAGAAGCACCAGGAAGAAAGCAACAGGGCACCAGGGCTACCTAGATAACACAATTCCTTGTAGTAGTACTGCTGGGGGTAGAGAGGGAGGGAGAGAGTTATTCCTAATACTAAGAGAAGAGCAAGATTGAGATAGGTAAGAAGCTCTTGGAGAAAACGTGATAAAAAGTCAGTTTGGACAAGTGAGGGGGTGGGTGAGAAGGTATACCTTAAAATCCAGTTCTCGGGCCTCCCCTGGTGGCGCAGTGGGTTAAGCAACGCACTACGAAGCAAACCGCAGCCACTGCAGCACGAGTTCGATCCCTGCTGCCGGCCAGGG
>JAGFMF010011617.1:6681002-6770033 GCA_019455555.1 Galemys pyrenaicus | reverse complement strand
CCCGCTCTCTGTGGTGAATCCTCTCACCCCCCTACACCTCTGGCCTGTACCCCAGCGCTTGTATGCATAAATAAATAAATCTTTAAAAAAAAAAAAAATCCAGTTCTCCTGGATCCCTTCAAGCCTTCTCATCATTGTTGCTTTTCTGTTTCATTGAGATTCTTCTCCTTAGTTACCCTGTAAACATGGATGTTCCCCAGAGTCCCTGCCTTATCCAAAGCTCTTCTCACCATTCACGTACTCCCTGGAAATCTCAGTTACTCCCAAGGTTCCAAACAAGTACAGTTGAGTTGCGTGCCAAGTCTTAAACACCAAACTTTTCTGAAACAGGCCCTCTCGATGACCCATGCACTATACCTCTAACTCAACATATCCAAGACAGAAACTCTTATCTTCCCCCAAATGTTTTCCTCCTCCTTGATTTTCTTTATCAGTAGATTCATTTACCCACAAAAATCATGTTCTATTTCTTTTCTGTCATTCCTTAAATCCAATCATCCTTCTAATTTAAACTCCCAATTAATTCACAAAAGGGTTCCCAACTTGCCTCCTGAATTAGGCTCTGTAGAGGAAATTACACTTACACACACACACACACACACAAATCTCTTTATTATAAGGATTGGTTCACATAATTTTGTAGACAGATATGCAGTTAGCAAGCTTGAGATCCTGGTGTTCCATGCCAAGTCCAATATCTAAGAATTAGGAGAGTTGATGGTGTAGGCTCAAGTCCAAATTTCAACAGACTCAAGCCCCCCAAAGAGTACATGTTTCAGTCTGAATCCAAAGGCAGGAAAAAAACCAGTGTTCCAGCTCAGACAGACAGATGGATGAGTTTCATCTTACTTAGCTTCTTAGTTCTCTCAGATCTTCAGTGGATTAGATGAGCCCCAACCACACTGGAGAGGAATGTCTACTTTACTCAGCTTACTGATTAAGATGTTAAACTCATCGAGAAACTCTATCTCAGACACACTCCAAGTAATGCTAGAGACAGCCAAATATCTGGGTGTCTTGTGGGCCATTAAGTTGAGAGATAAAATTGTCTATCACAACCCTTTCTTCTCTGTTCCATTTGCAGTCCATCATATTCTTTCACCATATTCATTCATCACATTCTTCCACCTATTGCATTTCCACTATGCTACAAAAGTGGCCACAATCCTTCCAGCTCCCTATCCATGCCTTTGGCATTATGACGTAGCTCTTCTTACCAAGAACTGAATCTGTATCTCCACAACTTGAATTGAGAATGGTCGCATGACTTGCTTTGACCAGTGGGATGAAGCAAAAATGCCACTGTGCTACTTCTAAGTTGAAGTCTCAAAAAATTTTGCTTTTGTCTTTCTGGAATGTAGTGCTTCCAAGTGAGGTCACCCAGGCTAGCCTGCTGGAGGATCAGGGGCTTGTGAAGCAAAAATGAACCATCCTAGCCAAGTCTTCAGACATGCAAAAGAGCTAAACAAAGTCAAGGTCAGCAAATCCTACCCAGCATCCTCCATAGACTTTTCAGTGAACTCAGCAGAGATAACATCTGATCACTTCCCCAATTACCAATCTGCATAATTATGAGGTAAATAGATGGTTGGTTTTTCACATCACTAAATTTAAAGGTGGTTTGTTACAGAACAAAGCTACCAATATAGTTCCTAAGTTTCAAATATATCCCTTCTTCAAGCCCTACCCTCTATACAACAAATTAGGATATGATCTTTGAAAAATGCACATTTGGTTATAAAAAATAATTTGTTAATTCAATAATCCATTCCATAAAAATGTATTTGGTCCTCTACACTTAAGGTACTGTGCTCAGTCCTAGGGAGATGAACCAACAACAGCCATAGGCCCTACCCACAGCAAGCTTTCAATCTAGAATAACCTGTACCCTCCAGTGTCCTATTCCCCAAGATCAAGTTCATTTAACATGACATTTCTGATCCATGTCTTATAGTCCAGCATCATTTCTATGATGCTAAGATAATAAACTGGAAGTACCCACCTACATTTTGTTTGTTCTCATATTTTTCATATCTTAATTTATGTGTACTTTATCTGGAATACCTATTCCACCAGGCCAACATCAATTAGAATTCAAGCATTACCCGGACTCCCTAAGTTAGGTGTACCTATACTACACGCCCACAATACTCCATAAATACCTCTAACATTCCCATCATCTCTTCATAATTCTGTCTCCCTCCCTGAATAAGAAGCTCCTAAAAGGCAGGAACCATCTTCTTGGTTTTCCAATTTCTCTACTCCTAGCACCTAACATTGTCTCTGATGCATATATGATGAATAATATCAACTGAATGAATGAATATATGAATGGAGATGTATACGCTAAATTGGATTTTTTGGAAATGGAAATAAAGAATGAATGGATAAATGAATGAGATTGTGAATAAGAACTGTCCCAGTTTCTCTTTTCTCATTCAAGTTAATGGCTTTTCACAGTCTATCTTAGGAGCAGAGACATAGTCTAGCCAAGCCAGACTGCCAGGAAGATAAATTTCTCTTCTTGGGGTGAAGAGGTCCTTTGGAGAAGTTTCACTTTAATTGGAAAATGGATTCATTCACTTCCTGGCGTGGACTCTGGGTCAGAGCAGTGCATTGCTGAACGGCTGCCAGGCACCCTGGAGAGGGGGCTACAGCAGAAGCAGTATTCCATCAAATGCTGAGTTCTCTGGTACATCTGAGGACAACCTGGTGTTAGGTCCAGGCTGGCTCACAGAGATGCCCCTTTCTCTTTCTTCCCAAATATCCTTCAACCCCAAATTAACTTTTTGCCAACCCATAAAGGATGATTATACATCACTGTTCAATTTGGTATTTATGTGGGCTTTAATTGGGGGTGTGTGTGTATATATAAGCACACACACACAAACACACACGCACGCACGCGCGTCCCCTTCTTTGTCCATGGATACCATGCTGCAGAGTTCCACTGCCATTTCCGACAGGGCACGGACAAAGTGCAACTAGGAAAGTCCTTCTCAACTCAACTAGAGAAAGAAGATCAGAACTTCATGCTCTCTTCCTTATGATGGATGCAAACCATGCAACATCACAGAAAATAACCCTTGTAGGAACACTGCTTGCATCTTTTATGAAGCATCCTTGTGAGAGGTCTTATGACCTTGCTTCAGGCTTCCTCTTTTGCCTCATCTCTTAGCACTTTCTTGTACCAGCACCCCACAGTGCCTGACCCTCCAAATAAGCTGACCCAATGTCATTCTAGTAATATAACAGACTAGTCTACACTGATGTGTCTTTGCACATTTTGCTGCTCTTTCTCCAGAGTCAGATTTCAGGAGAGCACATGCTGGCTCTAATACTTCACAGCCATGTGGCCTTGGAAAAGCTACTTAACTACTCTTTACTTCAGTGTCCCTATATAATAATTCAATGCCCCTAGTATAATTACAGACAATAATACCACCTATACTACAGTTGTTGAGAAAGCAAATGAGCAAATTGAGCAAATATATGTGTTTAGAACAACATCTGGAAAGAGTAAGCACATTTTAAAATATTGTTATTACTATCAGAGTGCCAGTTCTACCATGTATTCATGGAGAATCAAACACTTCAGAGAGTGATATTCTTGAGTTCAAATCTTGGTTCTCCTACTTGTACATGGTGCTGTTTCTGGCCAGTAGTCACATAGTACTTGTGGGTCTCACTTTGTTCACTTACAGTAAATTTAACTTGAAGTATAATCAGTGGGACTCAATTAAATGAGGTTAAACATGCTAATGTGTCCCATCCTGTCACATTCCTAGTAAATTTTACTTTCTTCTATCATTCTGGCTCTTTTCAAATTATATATGAACTTATCTGTCTCTTTGATTAGACTCTTAGTTCCTTTTAGGGAGGAACTATAATTTATTCATCTGCATACAAGAGTTAATACGAAATAATTACTTCTCAAATGAAATACTTATTGATCATGAAACACGGTGTTTATCAGCCCTGGTTGGTGGCTGGGTGTGTACTAGGTATGAAAGCAGACGGTGAACCTAGTGAATGAAGGCGATGATATCCTAGTCTTGATCTTAGGCTGCTTCCTGGCTAGGTGGAATAGGGTCTGCATGTGAAACATTCAAAAAGAATGTATAAAAAGTGCAGAGTAATTCAAGTTTGAAAATAGTTGATGAATAAACTAAGGATGCTGCATGGTCAAGAAAGAAAAACACTGCTTGGGCGGACAGCAAAGGAAGGTATTACTTAGGAGGTAGCTTCTGACCGCTGTGTGGTTGGAAGGCAAAAGCTAAAGAAGATGGGATGAAGAGTTGTCCAAGCTGGAACAATTATCTGAGCAAAGGTATAGGATGAAGCAACTGCATCTCTGGTCATTAAAAGGTACCTTGAGGTCAGTATGAAGGTCACTGGCCATTGAAGGTCCCTGAAGATCTGTAAGAGGCAAATCTGGGTTTGTATTAGACACTCAGGTCAGAAGACAATGGATGCCACCATTATCCCTGAAAAGGAGGCCATCTGTGAATGCACCTTTAGGAAGGTTAGGACAGCAATAACCTGGTGGGAAATCTGGAGGGGAGAGGAGATGGAGACAGGAAAACCAGTTCCCATACACACACCTGACACGAAAGGAGGAGAAAAAAAAAACACAAAAAGGAAGAATGGAGATAAAAGACAGGAAGAAAGGAAAATAAAGATAAAAGACAAGATACGCAAGAAAGAAATGAAACACGAAAGATTATAAGGAAGAGGAATAAAGACAAAAGTGAAAGATGGACAAAGAGGGGTGAAGATAACAAATCGTTTAAACATGAAAAATGGATGAAATAAGAAAGAAAAAGGATGGAAAAGAGGGACAGGAAAAAAGTAAAAATGAGGAAAATGTGTGTGTGTGTGGGTGGGGGGGGTGGTGTCAGCAAAACCAGCACAATGTCCCCGACAAGGCAAAACATGGAGAAGAAAGGACAGAAACCATTGCCTGCTCTTAGGCTGCGGACTGTCTCTCCTCTGGGTGAATGAAGTCATGGCTGATGTCACTGTCTCTGAGTCACACACCCACCGGAGAGGTGGAAAGAGCCTGTCTGGTATTCAGTCCCACCCTCCTGGAGAAGAGGAGTTAACCCGATGCTCTATTCTCTGAGGCACTGTCTAGTCTAGCCTTGAGATGCGTGAAATCAGGAGAGTATCTCCTTTTGCCCAGGGAAACACTGTGGCCTAAGAAACACTTGGGGCTCATTTCCCTAAGTAGTCAGCTCCAGGCCCTGGAGCTTCCAGAGTCAGAAAAGGTGAGGCAAAGAGCCTGTGGCTTTTTCCTGACTGTGGGTAGGAAGTAAATTCCACAGAAACAGCACTGAATCACAAAAGGAGATTCAAAAGTGCTCTTTGACTCACATTCTAAGCTCCCTTGCCAGTGCCAACAGGGGTCTTGTTTCCTCAGATTGCCAGACTTGACCCCAGGCCATTCCCTCCACCTGCCTGCCTTAGGCAAGCTACCCCAGCCAGGGTGCTCAGCTAACTGCAATCCACCTGTCAGGCCCCAGATTTTCCCCTCCTCCTCACTTCTCTCCTGTCCTTTTCTACTCCACTGCTGCTTGGTCATCTCTTTGGTCTCTTCTAGATCACAAACAGCTTGAGGACAGGGATTCTGCTGTGTTTACTGCTCTGTTCCAAGCATTTAATAAAGTATCTGGAGTACAATAATTTTTTAATAAATTATTTGCTAAGTGAAAGTGGTTCCTTGATCAACTCTTGCAGTTATTTACTTTGGAATTAACTATTTTTAGACCACTTCTTAAAGGTGTACCCATTCTTACAGCCGTCATCCTGAGAATGTCTGTGATGAAGACAAGACCCTCCTAGCTACTACTAATAATAGTACAATTCAAACTTCTATGAAGCATTTATGCGGGGCATCTCAGAATGGATTTACTGAGTCCTCTACCACCCCCTAAGTCTTGGCCTGTGAGCCTCAAGGCAAGAGCTTAGGGCTGAATTAGATTTGAGTTGCATCCCTAGCTCTTTCGCTCATTAGCTGTATGAGGTGAGCCTGTCCACCTAATCCAACAGAAAGTATAATGAAGATAATAATGTCCTGTCCTTGACTTGTCCACAGAGATCAATCACCAATGAAAAGATTAAACACAGATTATAAAAAAGCACCCATCCCCTAAATGAGTTGTTTCTCTTCACTCTTAGCTTCTTTACCTTCATCTAGAGATAAATATATGAACCACAGACCTCATTAGTTTTCTTTCCAAAAATCAACTTCTCTTTTCATAATCGTTATCTGAAAATATGTAACTACCACCTGCACACTACCACTTACTGCATACTTTCGGAGGGTATTTCCATCGGCCTTATTTTACGGACAGGACACTAAGTGAAATGCATTGCCCAAGATCGTGTAGATAGTGAGTGAAAAGGTCAATGAGAAACTCTGCTCACTTGTACTCCAAGCTCATTTCTCCTTCACCACTGTCCAGCTGCCGCTTCCCAGGACATGGGAGGTACTCGATAAATACTTACATGGTGACTCACTCTCTTCCTCAGGTCCACGGGCTAGTCCCTGACCCCCAGCCAAGGCCAGACCACATGGCCTCATGCCAAGCCAACTGCAGCAGGCTGTTCTCTGGTCCTACCTCTCTTCTCATCTGACTGAGGCAGACAGAAGGTGGGTGCTGAAGGAGACTTCAGGGGTCATACAGACCAGCTGTTCCCAAATGCAAGACTGTGAACTGTACTAGTCCAGGTCCATTGATTTTTCACTAATCAGTAGTGAAATAATAATAATAAAGAAAATAAAACTTATTTTTTTAAATATTAAGTATAATTAGTTGGGAAAAAGGAACTCATTTCCCAGTTGTTTGCTTTGTTTTACTTGGCAAATTCCAGCACTCTGCACAGACCACTACTGGGAGCAAATGCCTGTGTCACAGCTCAGTTAGCAAAGCCCAAGTGGAAGACAGAGCACTGGTAGGGCAGAGCCTCTTTTGCAGGAAGCTCTCTAATTCCTCCAAACACTCCCTAGTCTTGTATTTTTAAGCAGAAAAACAGTGACCATTGAGATTACAATAGAAGCCAAGCCAAACCAAAGCAGTTTTTGGAGCAGGTGTCAGTATCAGGAGGACTGAAGTCAAGATCAGACTTTCTTTTATTACCAAGGTCACTCACAAGTTTTAACTAAGTCATAGTCACTCCATGAAGGAGTAGAGAAATATTGGCTTTTATAAGAATCACTTATTCAACCAGCAGAGCAGCCACAGCTCAACAGAGAAAAGCCTTGAGTGAAGTCTAGGCTGAAGATGTACTTCTAGAACTCCTGACTTCAGAAGAGGTAAGGAACTGGTTCAATCATTTATTCATTCTTCTGAATTACAGAAGGTGAATACAAAGAGAAGGAAGAGATCAGCTGCTGAAGGTCATTATAACATGGGGAACCACAAACAGAAGAGGAAGGGCTGAATCTTCAGTTTCAACTAGTCTCAAATATGATTCTTTAATTGTGAGGCTAACTCTGTATAATTTCATAACTTTTTATTCAGAGTTCATATTGATCTTCAAGATGTAAAGATAAATAAAATATTCGGACAACTTGGTTTCTTAAACTATGAGAATTGGCTGTCTCTCTTCCTGAGCATCTCACTCACTGGTAGAACAGACAGGGGGACCCTGCTTGATAAAGGCTGTTGTTTGATCAGCTGGCCTTTCTTTACCCCATTTAGAGCTTTTTAAGTCCCTAGAGTCAAAAGACCCAGGTTTGCATCCCAACATTGCCATCCTCAGCTACTTCATCTGCAAAGTGACACCAACCTCACAGGATTTTCATAAAAATTAAATAAGATAGCTAACTTAAAAGCACTGGGTAGATATTTAATACATCCTTGTGTCGGTATTGATCATGTTTATAGAGAACAAAGAAGCAGAGGCAATAGCTTATCTACAATTTATGAAGTATCTCAGAAAGGGAGAGTCTTTGAATATGTCAACCTGTTTTTACAAATATAACCAAATCTCCACTTACCCTCAAAACTTAAGGTGGCTTGGTGGATGGAGAGACAGGTACACAAAGATGCACATGATAAAACAAATGCAGTAAAAAAGGGAAGAATCCAGGTGATGGTTTTTAGTGCTAACTGTAAAATTCTTTCCGTTTTTCCGTATATTTGAAACTTTTGATAATAAAATGTTGGAGAAAAAATGGCTTTGATAGCCTAACTCTTCCTCCTAGGTTTGGGGGCTCCAGGAGCTAAAGGATATTCTTGGTTTCAACCTCACCTCCTATCACCAGACACAGTGCTTTCTCTCTACACAGTAGTTAGTAGACAAGTATTTGTTTCAAGCATTAGATGAATATATTCCTACAGTAGCAGAACAATTACTCTCACTTTGAAAACAACATGAAAGATAAAACCATCCCACATATCCAGAGAAATGGCATATACTTAAGCTTCCAAGAGTCTCCTGCTTGCATTTTTCCTCACCTCTGACCTCCCTCCATCCACACACTTCAGTGAACATCTGTCTACCCCAGGCCTCCAGAATCCCAAGGTGACAGTACTCCTCAGTGAGGTCCAGCCGTCGTGCTAATGAGCTCCCCTCTCATGACCACTGTTATGGTTTGTCTAAAGATAGTATTTTCCTCCAAATACACACAGCCTCCACTGAACCACCAAGGAGAGGACTTTTCTCCAATTTTTCTTTTATCAAATCATACCATGTAGGCATAAAGCCAGCTGAAGGCAGCGACCCTGCCCTCAGCAATGTTTACGCTGAGAACTCACAGAGGTAGCTGCCATCATGCAAGGGAATGGGGTGTACGTTGCAAATACAGTTGAGCAGTGCCGGCCACCGTCCGAAGTCTGGCTTTCACCAGGAAACGAATTCATTGAGCATCTATGTGTGAGAGAATGTTTTCAATGTCAAGCACTATACTTGGCTCTGGGGACACAACAGTCATGCCCAGAAAGACATGCTCCTGCTCCTCTGCAACTTAGAATCCACCAACCCAAATGAGAAGGACAAGGCACAGGAGAAATAGCAAGACAGGATTTAAAGCCAAAGGACCTTCATTAAAACCCAATCCTAACACCTGTGGACAAACCATTGTAGCTCTTTGAGGCTCAGTATATTCATCTGCAAAATGTGGCAAACAGTAATATTTATCTCACAAGGCCACATCATAGAGCAAATAAAGAAGATATACATGAAAGTCCATGCTAAGTCATAAAATAAAATACAAAATAGAGTGTTACAATAATAGCTGACATTTATTAATTTATTTACTGGCTAAGTATCAAGCCAATTCCACTTTTATTTTTTGTTTGCTTCATAAAATTACTTTTTTGGACTATAAAATTAAAAGTATAGAGAATATATTTAGTGTAACTCAAATGCAAAAATTCAAGGATGATCAGGGAAAATTTACTGTCCAGGTAAAGAAGGCTGACCATTAACCTCAACACTAGCGTATTTACTTTAAGGCCAGTTTATGGGCAGACCACCCTGGAGAGAAAATACACAACAGATGCCCTAATAACAGCTGACAATACTGTCTGCCCTGTTCAAAGGCTGTGAGGAATCTGGGCTGCTTGCAACAGGGCCCTGGTATAAACACTCTAACGAGAGGCCTTTTGATTCAGATGAGTCTTGGATTTGCTTGGAGGATAAAGGGAACAACTGAAGGGTTATCTACCTCAAGAGTACAAAGACAGAGAAGAAAGCCTCCTAGGAGTGAGTCTCCATCTAGAGCCTTCACTTCATATACAAAATGAGCTGTGTGTGACTCAAGTTAACAGGACTCCAGCCAAGGGGTGGCTCTGGGCTGGAAAGGAGTGGTAATGCTCCAAACTTCCTTTCCCACAATGGGGAAGAGAAAACTTAGTCCTGCTGAGCGGTGGATCTTTGCTTTGGAATGGAACTATTGGACAGACACACCCAACAATCAAAAAGGGCATGATAAATGATTAATAAGTCCATCCAACTATCCACTAAAATATTTACTGAGTTATTCATGTTACATGCTAAGCAATGCCCTAGACACTAGGAGATTAATGAAGTGCAATATATTGTAATAAATTCCAGAGCAGAGGTAAGGGGAGGATGCACAGAGGACCAAGGGCAGGACCCTAACCCACACTCAATGGAGAAAGTAAAGGAAGGGTTTGTGGAATCTTGAAGGATTAATATAAGTTTTCCAAGTGAAGGCAGAAACTATTATAAGTTTTCCAGGCATAAGGAAAAACCTGAGCAAGAACCCAGAGGTGTGAGAGAATATGGATACAGTACGCTTTGTGCCACTGACCAAGAAATTTACCAAGAAAGCCACTGACCAAGAAATTTCCACATCTGGAAAGTCTTTCCATTTCTCTAAGCATTTTGTTATAGGGAAAGTAATGATTGATTCCCACAGCGTGTGTCTCAAATCCAAATGCCTAGAGGGAAAGAGCTAGAAAAGGAAATGAGAGAAGCAGGCTGGGCAGGGCCGCTGTGAAACGAGGGACACTTGCCTCTTCCAAAGGGGGCAGGCCCATATCCACTCAGGCCAATTCCTTCCACATGGGAATGTGGGCCAGGACTGCCAAGTCCTTTTGTTATTTTTTCTAAAGAAGCAGAAAATCTGGACTTTTATATGAAATTTTTTAGTTTTTAAATGTTGGAAGCTAATTCAAAATTTTTTTTTCAAGTATATGGTGGGTTAAAGCCCATCTGGGGACCAGATTCAACCTGTGGGCTGTCAATCTGCACCCCTGGCATGTTGGCAGAAACAAGTGCTCTTTAAAAATAGGCAGTGAAGGTTAATGGTTAGAGCCCAGGACTTAGAGGCTGGCTGGACTTGCAGAGAACCCTGGCTCTACCATTCCCTTGTCACGTATCTTGGAGGAAACTACTTGGAGTAAGCTCCCAGGGTCTCAGTTTTCTTATCCGTAGAATGACCTAATAATACTATTTTACTGAGGAACTTTGATGAAATAGTGCATAGGAAGCCCTCTAGAACAGTGGTTTGTAGAGAAAAAAAGCACAAGAAGTAAAACATCCTATGGTAAATACTTAAGTATTGTCAACCAAAACACATAACTATGACTACAAGAGTATTTTTTAATGGAAAATTACTAAGAAGTAATAAAAGCATGAGGATTGTGCTCTAACAGTAGAAAACTATTCCAACCATGGACAGAGTCCCATTATTCATGTTTTCGTGTGCACAGCCAGTCTTTTCTTCTATACTGATCATTTCTAAAAGCAAGTGCATTTACAAGTCTGCACATTCAGCCCTGTAATTTTTTCCTTTTAACGGTATAGTGTAAACTTCATTGTTGCTATACAAATAGTTATTATCTAAGCAGTGCATATGCCAGACTGATATTTTTAAGTTATAAAACAGATCATGTCATGCCCATGCTTAAAATCCATCAGCCCTTTCTCACTGCTTTAGAATAAAATCCAAATCCCTGCCCATGGCCTGGTGGCTATGTGTGATCTGTAGCTTGCCCACATCTCCAGTCCACCTCCTCCTCTTACTCTGCCTTATTCAGGGCCTTTTCCAAACTCACAGGTGTTTTCCTCCCCCCAAGGAGTCTGCTGCTCCTCTCCCTAAAAATCTCACCATTCAGGTCAAACCACATCCCCCAAGAGAGAACCAAGCTGGCCAGGCCAAATGTGCTCATCTTTGTTTTTCCTCTACAGTATTTTCCAGAAAACCAAATTGTGTGTGTGTGTGTGTGTGTCCTTGTCTGTTTTCTGCCTCTTGACACAAAAATCCACATTCTCAGAAGTAAACCCAGGGCCCTCATCTGTCTTGTTCACTGTGTTCACCAATGCCCGACAGAGTCCATCACGAGACAATCAGTGCTTGTTAAATGAAGAAAATGAATCCACTACCCATCGTTTCCAGCCTCAGACCCTCCTGAAGTCATCCCTTATAAATTTCTACCCTACCTTATAAATTTCTACTAGTTTATTCAAAACCTTGCAAGACTAATACTTGAGAAAGCAGTAGAGCAAAATGATGATAAATAAGCCCATACTCTACCAGAAATGCCAAAGTTCACATGCCAGCTTTGCCATTATTTATTACCTGAGTAACCTTAAGAAAGTTGTTCAACATCTCTGAGCCATAAAAAAAAGATAATAATGACATAGGATGGCTATGAGGATGAGATGAGCTTAATGTGGATAAAATATTTGGAAAAAGTGCTAAATAATAAGTTCTATATACAATTTAGCTATTGTTTTCATCTATTTCCTAGCCCTGGTCTTTAATGCTTAGGTGGTCTGTATCTTCCCTCTGCAAATGGACTATCATTTTGTGAAGGCAGGGACCACTTCTGGGTTCCCACAGTGAATTGCAGTGGCCCCGCAGGAGGAGCTGGGCACAGAGCTGCAGGCTGCCTCTTGATGTGGCTTTGCCTACATGGTGTGCCATCATGAATAAGTCATTTGACTTCTTTGAGCTTCAGCTTCCTCATCCGTAAAAAGGAGATAACATCTACCCACAAGATTGGTGTGAAGATTAAATAATCCTTGTGAAATAAAAGAATGCTGGAGCTGAAGGCATTTGTGAATTTTAGGGAAAACAAGGTATTCACTGACTCAGTCAGATGCAGCACTCAGAGCTGCTGGCCTGGGATGTAGGTGTTACACTTAGGGTGTGAATGATTCAAATGAGTGAATGACTGAAAATACGTTCTGTAATCCACAACTGTCTGTGACTGTGTCAACAAATTTGTGGTGGTTTTTAGATGCTTTCCACAGCTACTTTTCAAACAGGAAAAACATTCCACTCTTCATAGCCTAGTCCATGAAAGAAGATATTTTATTGTTTAAAATGGTCTCATGATAGGATATTACTGCATTGCCTATCAGTTGAAATAAACATTTTTGAAAACAACGTAAGTGAAAAGTAAACTATTTTAGTAACTACTGAATAAGGCATTGTACAAATATCTTACTAAATCTGTGGGACAGTAATCCCACAAAGCTGATACTATCCTCATTGTACAGCTAAGCATATTAAGACTCAGTAGTTAATGTAGTTTCTCTATGACCCAAAATTGATAAATGGTGGTGAAAGTTTCAAATAGAAGTATACTTGGCTTCAAATACTGTGCTCTGTTATAATACGTCCATCACCCAGGGTTCCTCTTAGCGCTATTGCTAGATCTGCAGGATCTAGGGGGATAGCAGTAGACCTTGAAATGGAGCTTAAAGTCAAGAAACTATTAGAGAAAAACTATAGTTTTTACCATATTGCCATTTAAAAAGAAATGGTGCATTTCAAAGAAAGAAACTTACCATGTTTACCTTTCATAAAGTTTCAAGTTTATAGGAGATCTAAGTGAAGAAAGAGATGTTAATATAGCATTAAGAAGAATGGAAGAACAAGGTCAGACAAAGCACAAAAAAAATGAATTGGGGCAAATTTTTTTATAGAAGGGACTAGAACAGACTTTTCTGATCTCTTCGAGAGTTCTCTTTTTAATACTCCCTACCATAAAACACTCAGCTGCCACCTTCCCTAGTCAGTATGAAGTTATCAAACCACCTCCACGGACATCCAAATTCCCAGGTTCCTCAAAAGAATCCATATATACAATAAAAGGCACATAAAAACAAATAAGAGAATCATTTATTCATTTATCCAATATGTTAATAGGAATAGAAGCAAAGGGGCATGGAATGGGGAGATGGGAGGGGTAGATACATTTTCTAAGCCCATCAACAAAATCCTCTGACATTCCAGCCAGTTGGTTCCAGACCTCTGGAATGAACAATGAAAACCTCAAACTATAAAGTGATTAGTTTCCCACTCTGCTGACAAAGGCAAAAAAAGGAAATGAGTTAAAAGACTGATTGGAATATCTCCATGCTGCTTCTACATGCTAGTTAATTATCTTCCATTAACACTTGAGCTGTCAGGACCAGCATCAGCCCGTTAACTTCCTTGACCTTCCTCAGTCTGCACCTTGTTACCCAATAATGTTTCGTGTTTATAAAGATAGGAAACTCCAGCTGTTCCCAACTGACAGAACTTAATTTACATTTGGCCTTCATTAAGATGAGAGTCAGGATCATTGAGACCAAATGGAAAAGCCAGACTGCTGGGGGTTATGAAAAATTCAAATGACATTTTTCCTTTTATCTGACAATTCTTATTAAGGAGACATACGTCAACCTGAAACACATAAACCTTAAATACAGAGGACATGATTAAAATTCCATATTGCAGAATTAGGACCCCAGTGACTTTGCCCAAGAGCTACGGTGGTCCTAGTACATCACTTCTGTCTTCTGGGAAGTCTGTACTCTAAATTCTGCCCTAGTCGCTCTGACATCTGACTCCAGGCTCAGGAGAAGCTGCACATGAATAACAGCAATATCGAGGTGAGCAGTCAATTCTGACTCTCTCTTGCTCACCCCTCATAGCCAATCACTCTCAATGTCCTGCTGATTTTATTTCCTACAGACTTCCAGAACTCACCTCTTCTCCAACCCACACAGCCTACAGCAGGTCTCATTGCTTCTCACCTAGAATGCAGTGGCAGTCACCTATTGGGCCTCTCAAATTATTTACTCAGTACCCACTGCATGCCAGGCATTTGATCAGAGGCAGGGACACGTCATGAACAAAATGGATGTAACTGCCATCCTCCTGCGGATTACAATCGATGGCGAGGCCAGGGTGATATGAATCATCACATAAACCGACATTACAATTATAATTTAGGAAAGATACAATGAAGTCAAATGAAGAGTGCAATGACAAGAGACTTCTGATTTATTTGAAGGTCAGGAAAGGCTTTTCTAAGGAAAATAAACCTGAGACATAAATGATGAATTAGAATCATGGTGAAGCACGGGAAGAAAATTTGGGGCATAGGAACAGCAGCACATAGTCAAGACCAGCAAATGCTGTCTTTAATGATCCAGAGAGCAAATACTGGGAGCTTTGAGGCCAAACAGTCTCAACTATTCAGCTGCCATTGTAATGCAAAAGCAGCCATAGACAACATATCAACAAAAGAGTGCATCTGTTTTCCAATGAAACTTTGTGGCTTAAAATTTTAATTTCATCTAATTTTCACAGGTTCCAAACTATTTTCCTACTTTTGCTTCTTTTTCAACTATTTGAAAACACAGAGACAACTCTTAGCCCCTAGGCCGACCAACAATAAGCAGCAGCCTGGACAGGCCTCTGGGCAGCAGCTGGCCAACCCCTCACTAACACTCAGTGGTGGCAGAGGATTGGGTGTGTGTGAGGCATGCTGAATGGATCCCTGAGGATGATGAGAGTGAGCATGATAGGGACACACCGTAAGGGGCAAACAGGAGGTAAGAATGATGTCACAGGCCATCTCATGGGCCATGTTATGTATTCTGGAATGTATTCCCTGAGCAAAGTCAAGCCAACAAAAGTGCTATGATCAGGGAAGTAAGAAAAGGAGTTAACTCCCACATATAGACACATTTTCTCACCCTAATCCAATCGCTTTATCCCTATCAAAGACAACCTCCCCCACTTAAAAACCATCCACCAATTTCTATGACCAAATAAGCCCTTAATAAATTAGCCCAGGCTACTTGCCTGGCTCCATTTCCTGCTGTGCTCAGAGAAGCACCAGGCTCATTTGCTGAGACCCACTTACCTACATAAATGAACCACAGTCTGTCTCTAGAATAACCTTCCCATCTCCCCTATAAGGCAAAACCAGTTATCTATTCATATCGCAAATAACTCCTCCAAGAAGTAAATTATTTTCTTTGAAAGCACTTTGCAAAGGCCTGTATCAGGTGCTTAGCACATCCACTGATGGCTACTTCCATGTCTAGCTGCTCCACCGTACCCCCACACCTTGGAACCTTCCCCATTACCCTCAGTGGACTCAGGTCAAGGCTGAGTCCTCCTTACGACCATGCCCCCAGTGTTCATCATGTTGCTGCTTCACAGCATGAGCCCAGTAAAGATACGGTCTATTAAGAAATGAATAAATATGAAACAAAAGACAGTCCCATGAACTTAGCACACAGTCTCAAGTTCTAACTTTAATTGTGCTCCTGATACTCTCTATAGAAGATATCTAACGTCCCGCCGCCTCTCACAGCCCCATTAAGAAGTGCTGATTTCCTGATTCTCCACAAGTGATATTTTTCAGGACACAAGCACAGAGCATTTAGAACTGAAAGTGGTTTTATAGTAGGTCAACAGGCTTCAACATCAACATCACCTGGGAGGTATTAGAAACACAGTATTTCAGCCCCTACCCCAGGGTTACTATTAGGTTGTCAGAAAAGTCATGATGCATTTTTGCTTGAAAAACAGAGAAAAAATACGTCATGACTTTCCAACAACCCAATAAATCAGATCCGCAGTTTAACAAGCTCCAGATGATTCATTTGCACATTAAAGTTTGAGAAGTGCTATAAGCCATCCTAGCCAGGCTTTAAGAGGAAGATGCTAAAAATGATTTTAAATGTATCTTTGATTTTGAATTTGCAACCAAATTCAAAGGATAACCAAAGGGATTCTCAGTAAGAATTCCTGTGTATGCTAAACAAACAATTAAAATAAATTTAAAAAAGAGTCTAGGCTCAATCTTCAAATAGTTAAATATATAATGAGGCAATGTTTAGAGCCTTACTCAGAAACTTCGGATGTGAAATTGATTAGATAGATGGATGAACAGATGACCTTAGAAGATCATAATCATTACCATGCAATCTAGAGCGTAATTATTTTCTTTAGGTTTTATTTAGTGCAGTTGGATCTCCAGAGCACAATAGTTAGCCACTCTGAGATCTATACAGATACATAGCAGATGCCTATTTATATCTCTTGAGATAGACAGCCCTGAGTTGGCCACAAAGCAAGAGCCTAACAAGGCTCTGATCAGGCACCAAACACCACCTGCCACCTCCTCACTTAATTCAGTGCCACTCTTCCTTACCTATGGCCAAGAAGGGTCATAGATCCAACCATTTGTTCTGCACACCATGTATAGGCTGGCTTAAAGGACACTCTCTCCTTGTTCCTGCTCCTTCCTTACTTCCTTACTTGCCTGTTTGGCGAGCTTTAACAGAGGGATTATAGTTTTGCATGATGTGATGGGACAGGCAGGGATTTGGAGTCCAGTAGACCTGAGTTTAATTCTGGCTCTCCCATCCATCTGGGAAAAGACATATAACCTCTCTCTTAGTCTGTCTCTCATGCTCTCTACCAGGAGCGCTTGTAAGGATTAAATCAATGAATGCCCAAGTAACACAGTATGTGGGGACTATGCAGGGCATTTCTAAATTCCAACTTGTGTTTCAGCATTTATTTGGATCAGGTTTTCAAACGGACTCAGTCCAACTCCTTCACTTTATATAGATGGAAAAAGTAAGGTCTGGAATGAGAAACTTTTTGCTCCCAGTCACACAATGTGATGTTAATAGAGGATTAGAACCCTAACCACCCCCCACCCTGAACTAGGACTGTTTTCAAACTCTTAGCAAGTATAAAAGCCTCTCTGCAAGTTAAAACTTATAAAACATTTCAATACAGAGGAAGCTAGGCTTGCTCTGACTACTGATGCCTTTTGTGCTTACCTCCCTTCTACCCCAAGGTAGCAATTCCGGGACAAATTCTCAGCACCCTAAACTCACCTGTCCCCATATACATTTTGAGTAATTGAAAACTCAGCCCCTCTGAAACTCAGATCCAGTAAGCAAGAGGGCTTACTCATTAGATGGAGTCTCTCTTCCCCAGACCACCAAGGGGTTTTTAAATCCCTGAGGATCCCAGAGGACTTGAACTTTCCAACACATCCATCTCTAATGGGAACCATTAAGCTGACATCACCATTCTCCACACTTCATAACATCTGGAAATGGGAACCACCTGCCAGAACTCGGATAGAGATCACCATATCAGTCCAGGGCAAGGAAACTCAAGTTCAGGTAAGATGACAAAGGAATAACCTATAATACCAACAAGGCCAGAGATTAATCATTGGGGATAAAAGTGTATAGAGAAAGAAGGTTCTTATCAGGAGATCTGGACTTCAATCCCAGCTCTGTCTCTTTCTATTGCAATGGTAATAAATCTGACCTTCAGAAGAATACTGGATATTAACAGAATCGATTTCTGAGTCAACCAATCTTAGGTTCAAATCCTGGCTCTGTCACATCGTTATTGTGGCAATGGGGATGAGTTCATCTTTATTAGCTTTACTTTTCTTGTCTATAAAACACACACATACACACACAAACTCTACTTGGTAGGCTGTCAGGATTGAGAAAGCTAACCTATGTCAAAAACTATTGCAGCCTGCATGATTTGAGCATATAAAAACAGGAATAATTTAACTGCAACCTAATCAATAAAATGGGATCAATCTTCCTGAGAGAGCTGCTGGAGGAAATCAAATATAAGAGACTTTAGGAGGGTGCTGATATAGACAGAGCCACAGTCAATGGAACCCTCTTCTATGATCACCCTCTCAACCCACTCACTCACCTCCTTCAGCCACAGAAGCTTCGGGGCCTGCATCTCCACAGACATCACCCCCCCGACATACTGCAGGACGCGGTGCTTTGTTTCGTTGATCCTGTGCACTTGGCTGACAGCTCGGTGGTCCAGCCACATGATGATGTTTCGATGGGAATCTCCTAGCAGCAGAAACACAGAGATGAGCACACTGTGCCTTCTTACCTTAAAGCAATTACGGATTTCTAAGAGCAAAGAACTTGCTATCATTCATCGAACTATGAGCAAGCAAAAGGGTCACTAAGTCTGATATGATAGTACACTCTACCCAGACCCTGGACTCTGCTTCAAGAGATGGGGTTTTTGACTATAGCCCCAGGGTTAAATGTTTACACTAATACCAGTCAATATCTACTAATTAGTTAGCACTCATTCTCTCTCCACTTATTCCCTCTTTACCTACTGTGGGTCTGCTGATCTAAGCGGCCTCTTCAGCCACCATTACTGTTACCTGCAGTTGTGCATTCCTATACAAGGTCAGAACTGCCCTTCAGAAACCGGTCAATCAGTCATAGGAGCCAAACCTTACAAGGTGTCTTTCAAATCAATCAAGAGCAGAAAGCTTGATCACCCTGGTAAGGGAATGCATCAAGAGGTATGACCCAGAATGCCTGAAGGACTGATGACAGATGCAAGAGGTATGACTAGGAACGCCTGGGGGGCCAAGGACCAATGTGTGACAAGGGACCCCATAAACTAATCAGTGGATGTGTTGTTGATAAGATTAGAATGATGGCCTGGAGCCCGGGGTATGGTATAGATTACAACACTTGATCTTCAAGCGGATAAGAATTATCTAGTCAGCAGACTCATGTCCTCCCCAAAGTACTAGATGACAGTCTTTAGTTTCACCCATGAGTTACCCCACATAACAGATGCTGTATGATTATTCTATCACTAAAAAGGCCAGGATCTTGCTTGTTCAGCAGCATCCTGCATTGTGCAGCTGCTCTATAACTCCCGTTTCTTTATCAGTGTGGTATTGCTGATGGAACAACCTATCCCTAACGATCTAGAAAAATATTTCAGCAATGTATTCAGGAAAAGAGCCTAGAAATAAGCCTACATAATACTTTAATTTTTAAGATCTGTCTTCTCTAAATATGAGTACATATTTTGACAGTATAATACATATAAAATATCAAATATCTCTACACATTGGGTTTCATCTCCTTATAGTCTCACTTCCGGTTGCTTTAATTAAAATCAATTTAGCTTTTTCCCTCACTCAGTTGGCTTTTCTGATAGAGACAGAAGCACACAAGTTTTGGAATCAAGCAAATATAAGGGAGATACTGACAGTTACAGGCAGAGATAAATTGAGAAAATTAATAAATCTGTCTAAATCTCAGAATCCTCCTTTCCAAAGTGGGGGAGAGCAATACTAACATTGTATAAGAATTACTGAGAACTTTCATTTACTGAACGAGATAATGTGAAGAAAAGATATGGCAAGTACCTATCACAGTAACCCCCAAAAGGCGTAAAACACAAGGACTGGGATTTAAAACCAGCTGGAAAAAAAGTGTTGGCATCGCTCTCTCACATGCAACTTCTATCATGCTCAGCCCACATGGGAACGAATGGTCCCTTTTTCCCCTCTCCAGCCTCTGTTCATTCATCACGAACCAGTAAGAATACTTTAGAGTCCTCTGCTTCCTTAGACAACAAAATGCAGAGCAGAAATTAATATACTTTAATACATTAGTTTATGGCAAAATAATGGCAGCAACTATCTAACTTTGTAAATGTTTATAAACCTTGTGTGTTTATGTATATGTCTGTGTCCCAAGCCTTGTGCCCAACATTTTATACACATGATCTCCCCTAATGATCTAGGTGATTTTCAATGGCCCACTGACTCAGGTTGAAGACAAATCTATCTCACAGCTGAGAAAAGTAGAACATGTGCTTTGAAAGCATATCTGTGCAGGGAATAAATACATGAGTAAAATGAACTAAGGAGAAACACATTGACATGAATAATGAACCCAGCTGGGATATTCTCAAACACCTTATCTATTGTTTGCCATGTAGGTACACAGGTTGGGAAGGCACAGGTCACCTGCCAGGTAGAGGGAGGGGCAGGGAAGGTATGGGCTGAATCTTCAAGTACTATTTTCTCTATAATAAAATAAAGACTTGAGGCAAATATGGAAAACTTTCATCTGTCTATTCTTAGTAGTATGTACAGAGGAGCCCTCTTTCACAGGTATTAAAGAGGATTTATTTTTTTTAACTAAAAGGAGTAAAAAAAGAAGACAACCTAAGAAAATACCTACATCATGTCATCGTCATCACAACAAGCAAACCAGTTACCCGTTTGCTTGCCTGGAGAGATTTCAGATCCCACCAAAGTTTCTCAAACAATGGTAATACTTTGAAAATGAGAAGAAGTTCTTAAACCTTCCACAGACCCATCTGATTTTTTTTTTTTTTTAAACAGCTGAGTGATTCTACTCCTTAACAGAATTGCTGAAAGCTCTGGTTCTCAGCCCCAACGTGTGCATTAAAATCACCCAAATAGCTTTAAACATACTGCTGTCCAGTTCTCACTCCAGAACCATCATCAAAACAGAATGTGGGTGTGTTGCATGCACATGTGTGCACACACATAAACACATGCACATGTGCATGCATATGAGGGTGTTGAGAAGGGTGATATCTGTATTGCTTCTTAAATTCTACATAGAATGCATCTGCAGTGGCCGTAAGACCTGTCAGTAAACTTTCAACTATAAAAACATAGCAGTTATCGTCTCTATATGAAGAGACTCAAAATGCAGTCAGAATGACACAATGAGAACTGTGCAAAAATGATTATTTTTATTATGAATGTTAATAATTTTCATTTTAAACAAAAACTAACATTTAATCTTTTTTCATTCCTTAAAAAAATAACAAATAAACACTGAAAGTTCATTGAGTCTTTTATTGAGCACCTACTACATGACCACAGGCACAGTGCTTGGACTTAAGAAGAATGTGCCATAGTCCTAGTCTTTCCAGGACATGTGGTTGAGTGGAAAAAAAACAGTGCACATGGTGTACTGACTGCCAGACAGAAGCACTGACAGAAAGGAGGAAGAACACAGACAACTGTCCAGTTAGCTGAGTCTGGGGCTGCCCAGAGAGTTTCCAAGAGGCAGGGAAGTTTTAAATTAGTTCTGACAGTGACTGGCCATTAGTGAGTCAGGTGAAAAAAGACTGGGGAAGGAGGTCGCACACAACAGACAGCATGCTAAACAGAGCACAGAGCCATGAGGATGTCATATTTTAAGAGAATCAGAGGCAATTTGGCCAGGCAAAATTTGGGTTACAAAATCAATTTACCTAAGGGAAGATTAGTCATCTATGTATTCATTTAATTAATATTTTGAACAACTCACAGGAGGTGTTCCAGACATACTGTACATGGAGTAACAAAAATATCCAAATATGAGGTTTCTGCTCCCTGAGCCATGAATTATCACCAGCCCTGTTTCCTCTGCTCCCCAGGGCTCCCGGGGCTGCAGTGCCCGTGCAGCTAGGACCTCGGGGGACTTCGGAGGCAGGAGGCAGGGAGCAAGGGCAGCACTTCCAGCCCCAGTCGTTCTGAACTTCAAAGGAAGAAGAATAAACAAGAAGGCCAACACTGGGACTGCTAACACAGGCAGTGAGTAGTGTTCAACTATCGTCCTAGTGTGCACTTCACTTACTTGGGCTTTTTGTTTTGTTTTGTTTTCTTTTCTTTTTCTGGTTAATATCTAAAGACAGTACCAGTTTCCAGGTGTGTAGCTGTGGTTTCAATGGCAATGGTTAAGTCCATAACTACGCTTCCTGCTCCTTACAATCACTCTCACTCACCAGCAAGACTGGTCTCTGCCATGTAGATCAAAGAGGTCTGTAAGAACCTTTAAACCACCTTTAAAATGCTATTTTCAGTTTCTAGCATAGGCTAATACATTTCAGATCAAACCCCACCTTAATATAATCTGTTGAAAGGCAAGAAACGGGTGAGGGGCACCTGTGGTTAGGTGCATCTGATGAACAGGCACATTTTAACCTTCTATGTGGAGTAAAAATATTTCAGCACTTTTAATTAGGGTCATAACCTAGCTAGCCTTTGAATAGAAGACCTGTTAACAGGAGGCAATTCTACCTACAATGAGAAAAGTGATGGCATCCAAAGAAGGTGGATATCTTAGCAGGTTTAATGAGCAACTCTCTTCTTCAAATGTTCTTATTCCTAAAAACTCAACTCTCCATTTATTTGTGTCCAGCAATGCTCCACAAACTAAAATTTCTGAGGAAACATTTTTAAAAAGCTGGTGCCTCGTTCCAGAGCAACTGAATACAAATCTTGGGGCAAGGCTGATGAAGCAGTAATTTGAAAAGACCCCCAGTTGATACTAATGTACAGAGTGTGTAATAATGTATTTTAACAGATTAGAAGATACAGTGTTATTGGAATGTATGGCTCTTAACAGCTAAAGTCCTGCCCCAAATGAGAACTCCCCCTACAGCATCCCTGACAGATGATTACCTGACCTCCACTGAAAACCAATTAAGGGAAGGTCGACAGCCTCTCAGGGTGGCCAAGCCAAGGCTGGCCTGGTCCATGAGAAAGTGCTGGCTGCTGAGCTGAAATGAAGCCAATGGTTCAGCCCCACTCCTCTGGTCTCTGCCTTCTAACACAGTCCAGACTGTGCAGCCCTGCCCTCTTGGGCCAGAACAAAGCCAAATGAGTCAGGGAATGGTCACTAAGCCACTCATATTCACCTTTCAAGCCCACACTTAATAAACAGGGCTTCACACATTGAGAATAGTAAAAAATGTAGCAAGCAGTGGAGAGAGAGAGAGAGAGTGAGAGAGAGAGAGAGAGAGTGTGTAGAAGATGGTCATAGTTACCACTATGATGTAACCATTCATCCTTCTGCCTATCTTCTCAGCACACATAATATGTAAATATCACTGTTTCATGCAGTGAGCTTAGAGGAGGATGAGGGATACATTCTATCAAGTTGGAGAATTTATAATCAGATGGAAGAAACATTCCTGAGTATTCACTGGGGCTAGGCTCTCACTCAATTTTCATAGCAAAGCTTCTGCTTCTAGTGCCACTTGTTTCAGAAGATAAAAGTGAGATATGCAGAGGTTAAGCGATTCACTCTGCATGTCACAATTCAGTGGTAACAGAACCAAGATCTGCAATCTGCCTGACTTCAATTCTAGGGTGTCCCATTCACACACCAGTTAAGAAAGGCACTACGACAGCAGTATCTACCACTAAAGGCTCTCCCACACAATCTAGCTCAAACATATATGTAGTGGCTAGCTTGGCAACAACTGAATGGTAATGCCTAGAGCTGTACTCTTTTAGATGTGCACTATAGTCTCCACCACTCCCAAATGTCTTCCATTCATTAAAAGGTTAAATATAAGCTGAAGTTTATCTTCACATGTGTGCTCTGATTTCCTCAAATCTGACCCACTTTATTCATTTACAGTACCTACATCAGTAATGTGTACTTTTGGGTTTGCAACCTCAAGGCTAACACTACCTGCTAAAATTCTTCAAAAGGATCATATCCTTGCCCACTGTAAAAAATTTCTGAAGGTGGACCTGAAACTTTACATTTGAAACAATTTATTGCTGTGTCTACTAGACATTAGGCATGGGAATGTCCTTTGTTCTGGCTACTGAAAATAGAAAAGTCATCTGTTTCCAGTTTCTGTGTGATACATAGTCCTGTCCACTTTGTTTTATTTCCTTTCAGTGAACTTAGATCACCCATTTACATGAATGTGACATAGGAGCTGCATATGGAAATCAACTGCAGACAACTGATACTCCCTTCTTAGAAAATACCCAGACCATTAGTCTGTTCAAGGCTACCCACACAAAGCTAAGCATCCAATGTCATTCTACCATCAGGCTCTCTACTGTGGCTCTGGTGCTTGATGGAGAAAAATCTCTCTCTAGCTCAGACCCCGATACCACCCTAATCTACTAACTACTCTCCAAGCTTATAGCCTCCACACCTAATCTCTAAACCTAACTGTAAGTGGTAAGAAATATCCAACCTAGGGCCCTTTTGGATTGACAGGTGAAGTCTGTCCAACCAGTCTCCCACACAAGGGAAAGAAAAAGTAAGGTCCTACCTTCATGGTTTACTGGTAAAGGATGAAACTGCTTATCCAAAACAACCAGAGAACACGTGGCATCAAACCCAAGACCTCGGACTTGGTTTAAATCGATCCCTTGCACAATTTTCTGTTTCAAAAACAAACAGATAAGAACATAAATTATAATGCCAGGATTTTAAAAGCTTGAAAACAAGTTATAATCGGAAGGAAATGAATGACAGAATAAAAAATAATCCTTACAACAACAACAAAAAAAAAAAAACAGGTAAAAGTTCATTATCACTAAAATATCAAAAGATACTATAAATTAATAAGAAAAAGACAACCAATCAAATTGAAAATTAAGCGAAGGACATGACAAGTCACATCATAAAGTAAAAATTATCAATGAGCATATGAAAAGATTACCAACTCTACTACATTAAATTAATTCAAATGGCCAAATTTAGTCCTCATATTGGCAAAAATGTAAAGATTAACAGTCTAAAGTAGTGGTGAGATATGGCAAAGTAGACCTTCTTGAACACTATCCTACAGGGTAATACATTATTACAAATTTTAGAGAATAATTTTATAGTTTTTATTATAATTAAAAGCATGTAAAACTCTGGGCCCAGCAATCCCACTTTTAGGAATCTCGTAGCAAATCATCAGCTAAGTAAGTAAATTTATATGTAGATGAGGTTAACTGTAATACTGCTTAAGACACTTAAACATTGCAAAGTTTTTTATTATTAAATAAATTTCATCTGATATGTCTATAAAATGGTGTATTAGACAGCCACTTAAAATGAAGAGGTTAAAAAAACAACTTCTAGATGTGGTGGTATGATGAAGTCATTAAACCCTCTTAGCAAAATAAAAGCATTAAGCATGTAAAGATCAAACAATATTATTCCCACACAAATTCATTAAGGATACAATGAAGGAGGGAACGTTTTTCAACAAATTTTACATGGTCAGTACTATGTTAATACCAAAGCCAAACAAACACATCCCAAAAAAGGAAGAAGGAAAAGGAGGAAGGAAAGGACACTATAGATTAATATCTACAATGAACACAGGAGTAAAGATTCTTAACAAAATACTAACTAAATCTTGACACATTTAAAACATGCATTATACTCTGTGATCACATGTGATTATCCCAAGAATGAAAAGGTGATTTAATAACCAAAAATCAACTAATGTATACCACACATTAACATAATAAAGCACAAACACCAAATGATCTCAACAGATGTGATAAAAGAATCTCTCAACAGATGTGATAAAAGACATCATACATACATACCAGGAAAGAAGGTTCTTTACACAAATTGATAAAGAGCATCTACAAAAAGCATCTTCATGATAAAATAAATGACTTCTCCCTGTCATGAATCAAGCATGGATGTTTTCTTTCGCTACTTTTATCGACCTTGTACTATAGATTCCAGCCCATGTAGAAAACAAGAAAAATATTAAAGAATAAAAATTTGAAAAGAAGTTAGTGTCTTCTTTGTTAGGCAGATATGCTCACAGATGCAAAAATTCCTACTAAAATATGAGTGTACTAACTAAATTGCAATTAAGAAAACAAGTCCATTCGTAATAGCAACAACAAAAAAATACATTCAGGAATATATTTATCAAAAGAAGGTCATGACCTATACCTGAAAACTATAAAGTATTGCTACAAAAAAAACCCTACAAATTGGAGAATTAAGCCACAAAATTGGACATGAATAAGATGGCAATCTCATTGAATTAATTTCATACTCTATACAAACACTATTAAAATCCCAAGATTTTTTTTTAGAAATTGACCAGCTGCTCCTAATATGTTGAGAATGTAAAGGATATACATGAGTCTAAAACTCATGAAAGAAAAAACAAAGTGGAAGAACTCAAGCTACACGATTCAAAAACTTAGGAGCAAGAGACCATTAAGTCAGTATCACACTGGCATAGGGATAAACATACAGACAAATGGAATAGGCTAGAAAGACAATAAATAAACCCTAACACCTAAGGGCAACTAGTTCTTTATAAAGACATTAAAACAATTCAGGAAATGATAATCTATCAACAATGCTGGAATAATTTAATACCTATATGGGAAAAAAAGAGAACTTATACTTTACCTCACACCATACACAAAAATTAACTCAAAATATATCATATCCCTAAAGCAAAAGAAAACTATAAATCTTGAAGAAGAAAACACACAGGAGAAAATTTTTGTGGCCACAGGCTCAGCCAAGATTTCTTAAAAAGTAAAATTTACAAAAGAAAAATTTGATAAATTTAGCTTCATCAAAATTTTAAAATTTTGCTTTTCAAAAAAAACAAAAAAATAAAAAGATAAGCTATATCTATATAGAAGAAAATATATATCTATAGAAAATATATATCTATATAGAAAATATTTGCAATCAAACATTTGGCAAGATTTGTATATAAAATACATAGAGCTCTTATAACACAATAATAAACAGAACAACACAATTATAAAATGATTAAAAGATCTAAATATATCCTTCACCAAAAATGACATAAAAATAACGAATTAGTACCAGAAAAAAAGCTAACTCATTAATCAAAGGAAACACAAATTAATATCACAATGAAATACCACCCTACATATAATGGAGACAGCTATAATCAAAAAAAGGATGAGAATGCTGGTAGAAAATTGTGGATAAAGAGTTGAACCCTTATATATTGTTAATGAAAATGTAAAATACAGCCACTTGGGGGACAAGAAAAAAGGTTAGGATTTTTTAAAAATAACTTACTGCACCTATAACAATATCACTCTAGGTTTCTACCTCACAACATGAAAGGCTTATATGTGAACATTCGCATCGCTCATAATACCTCCAAACTGGAAACAAATCAAATGACCATCATGGTTTAACCAAATGGTTAAACAAAGTGTGGTATATCCACACAATGGCATAGTACTCAGTAAGAAGAGGTACAAACTACTGATGTGCACAAAATGGATGAACCTAAAACATTAAGTGGAAGAAGCCAGACACAAAAAAATGTAAGTTATAAGACCCCAGTTAGAGACTGTCTATAAAAGAGAAAGCAGTTAAATAGTTAACTATGACTTGGGCTGGGACTGTCTATAAAAAAGGCAGTTTTTTAAGTACTCTAAAATTGTATTACGGTGATGATGGCATACCTGTACAATTCCATTTTTTTACTTTTGTTTGATTTTTTTTGAAAAACCACAAGTGACCACAATCATCAATATCCCCCATTAACTTGAAAATTAATAAATTTTTGAAACCTACAAAAATTGACCCCCAAAGTGTTCGTACCCCTCTTTCCAAAAGAAAAGCACCACCTGTGGTACCAATCCCAATCTGGATCAGTCTGATCACCTTTCTGAACCTTAGTTACCTGAATATAAGGTAGTTCCCAGGAGAGGCTCAAACAATTCAACTGGTTGAAAATGTTTTGAAACTAACAGGAAATATAAAGCAATCAATACCATATTAATTGTGTTCATAGTCTCTTTTTCACAAAGCACAGCAAGCTCTCTGTGTTATATAAGCATATGTAAAAATGACAGGTAGAGTTTTACTTACAGGAGGAAAGTACAGGAAAAAAATAAGGGAATAGGGGAAAAAGTTAATTACAATAAATTAAAAATCAAAATCAACTATAAATCTGAGACATTCCCTAGGGTAGGAGGAGGGAGAACAAAATGGGTGGGAAGAGCACAAGGGACTACGGTGATGGGACACAGGTGAATTGGTGATGGGAATTTCATGGGGATGAGAAATACACTGTACAAAAATGAAAAATAATGTAAAAGATATAAAATAAGAGAAAATAAATCAAATGTCAATGTAAAAAAAAATGACAGGCAGAGACAACTGCTATTGAAAATACTGGATAGGCTCAAATCTTCCTCAAATTGCAGTAGGAGTAAACTTCAAGTAAGAGCAAGGAAAATATTCTCTTTGATCTACTTTCTGAATCCCCTCTGAAGATTTTCAGAGTTCTACATTCGAACCAAGGCCTTTAAGTCACAAGGACTCAGTGTCCCCATCTCTAAAATAGAAACCTGTCACAAGGAACTAGAACAATTTAAGCCTGATTTGGTTAGGTAAACACTATTAGTTTCTCAGCTTTATATGGACATGCCTTATAATCGTGCTTTGCTGTAAGTAAGATCACCCCAATGTCCCAACCCCCTACCTCCCCAGAAAGATGAATGTCAGGGTCACAATACCCAGAAAGCCCCTAGGTTGACCTGCTGACCTGAGGACTCCTTCTTATACCTTTATTAATGGAAGAAGAAAGCAGTCTAGTAAACTCACCCCAACAATTTGGCATCAAGGGAATTTCCCTGGCTGGAGAGAAAGCACATTGCTCTTCTAAAGAATTTCCAGAGAAGGAGATTTCTGCAGACTCACTTGGTAACCTGGTCCATGTCTAACAACTGTCAACTTGTAGCTATGGGGCAGCAAACAAATATTTGGAGAAGGGATTGTGCATTGCTTTGTTCTGTCTATGGGAACTGATTCAACCCTGCATGTGTTTTAAATCACTGGATCTGCCATATTGGGTGGGGATAAGGCATTCCTTTAAAACCCCTTATAGTAAGAAATGGAAGTTCAGAGGCATACCTGTTTTTTTCTTCAGCTCTATTTGATGCCAGGGTCAAAGTCTGGGGTCTCACAGACAGAATCCAGCATCAATAGAATTCTGTGCAGCTGGTAATATACTCTTAAGTCTTTATTTGAATGCCTTAGTCAGTTTGGAGGCATGCAGGGAATTATGAAATGCCTGGTTCTCTCTGGTTCATCACTCCCTGTTGCCTACACAATTCAATTACTCACTCATTCAATTAGTTAGCAAATATGGCCAAATCCCTTCTAGGGTCCGGCTGTCTACTTTTCTGGGTATGTTGAAAAGAGCGGAGAGCAAAATATTTTTTTAAATCCCTTGCTCAATGGGAGAGTACATGTTAGTAGGGACAAACAAGAGCCAATAAACCATAGCATGCATAGTGTATGTATCCCAGAAAGTGAAAAGTCAGGGAGGTCAGGAGTGCTGAGAAGGTGAGATCTGAACAAACACTTGAAGAACTTGAGGAATTGACCTTGTGGAAATCTGGGAGCGTATCTTCCAGGCAGGAAAACAGCCAGTGCAACAACACTGATGTAGGGGCAGCAATGAGTTAGTTCAGCTTGTAAAGGTTATATACTGATTGTCAATAGATGAACTCAATTTTGTAAAATCTACTCTAATGACTGATGAAATGAATAAATCCAATCCTACAACATTATCTATAGAGCATCTTAGCTTAGGTGTTATATTGTTCCTGGAAGGTGGGCAAATGGAGACCAAACATTTCCATTTATGTCAATGACAAACATTCTTCCAAGAATGGACATGCTGAAACTGCCTCTAACTCCTTCTCCACCATCACCACCACATCCAGTTAGAGCTGCCATCCAAAGTCTCTCCATCTTGTCTCTCCTATTTCTTTGGCACTGCCCTAACTCAGACATTTCATTATTGAAGAGATATTATGAACTACCTACATGTGCCAGGCAGAGGACACGTGCTGACCCAGCCCAGACACCCCAGGTCTCTCAGAGCTTACGCTGCAAAGGCATCTCAATATCCAGAACTTCATTTTAAGAATGAAAATACCTAACTGGCCTCCTTGAATTTAGTTTCTGTTCCCTCCAAGCCATCCTGAATTAGTTGTCAGACAGGTCAATCTGAAACCCATGAGGGCTCTAGCAGAGCTCCCAACCAGCCTCAGAACTGTCTGTCAGGTATGCTCCATCATCAATTCCCACTTCTTCTCCTTCCTCCCACTGGAAATCACCTGCTCCAAACAGCATGCCTAGCTACTTAACGTTCCCTTTTTGGCGCTTCTGTCCATGCTCTCCCTCCTACATCCTCCTGAGGCTGGAGGGGGCACTGTGTGTTTAAGGACAAGATAGAAGGCGAGGGTGGCTTAAGGAAGCATCCTGAAAGGCAGGAAAATTGGTCAAAATCAAACCATGCAGGGTCCCTAAGGCCATGTTAAAGATTTTGAGTTCTGTCCATATAACAGTGTGATGCTTTTGAACACTTGTAAGCAACAGTGGGACATAATCAAGTTAGCATTAAAAAATAATCAGCTTTTATCAAAGAGAGTATAAGGGACTATGGTGGTGGTGCATGGGTAACCGGTGGTGGGAATTTCATGGGGAAATCATACATTGCACAAATGTGAAGAATGATGTGGTAAATTTACATTAACAAATAAAAATTTGACAAAGAGCACATACGAGATGACAAGTTCTTACAATTGTTTAGACAAAGATAAAAGTATGTAACATCAGAGATAGAGAGAATTCCCAGATTTAACCTAGTCTGAGTCCAGGTTATCACCTAATTCCCTAGATGACCTAGGGGAAGTCCCATAAATTCCTGGATCTCAGTTTTTCTACTCTAAAATGGAAATAACAACCCCTTCCCTTCCTCCCTTGTTGGGTAAGACTGTGTTTTGTGAGCCACACAGGGTCTGTGGATGGAAGGGCCTAGTGAACATTATTTTCAATCCCAGATGGGTACTCCTCCTCCACCCCCACCCCCTTCAGCCATCACTCATATAGCTGGTACAAGTGAGAACTAAACAGTATTTCACTGGCTTCCCATGTGTTGGTTTTTTTGTAATGCAACTAAACTAATTCATCCTGAGGGATAGAAAACTTTTGCATACCTCACCTGATATACTCCAGTGCTTGGCAAAGAGCACAGCACAGAGCAGATAGTCAATAAATGTTTGCAGAGTACTTAACACTCAACAAATGTATGTGGGCCAAGATTCCTGCAGCTTCTTCTTCCTTATAGAAGTTAGTGCTATTTATACATTAACTTACAATGTTCTTGCTTTACTGGGGTGATCAAGACCCGTGACTTCAAAAAGGGATGTAAGTTCTTAAAATTAGGGACTGTGTTTACCTTTAGTACTTGTATGTGGGTGCCAACCCAATAAAGACCTGTTAACTTTAGGGAGAGTGGAGAGGAAGACAGAGGAGAGGATTTACAGCCACCTACTGGGGGTCTAGTCCTCTCTCTAATATTTATCAGTTTCATAACCTCAGTATCCTCATATGTCAAATAGGAGGAATGATAGTGTCTTTCTATGTCACAGAATTACTGTGACATTTATATAAAATTGGGATAGCAGAATATTTTTGTTCCTAGCACTAAGTAACATTAATTCAGCAACCATTTCCAACCACCAAATTTGTGCAGGCAGTGTGGTTGATGCTAGGCTTTTAAGGGTGATCTCATCAAGAGCTCAACTCATGGCTTAAACAGGGCGAAAGAAATGAGCAATGAAAATGCAGCCCTGTAAGAATTAGATAATGATAAAAGTGTACTCTGGGGCAAGAGCGAGGCCTCTCTGTGTGCTTTGCTCTTTGCTAAGTACCAGAGCATATATAGGAGAAGTATACAAAAGTTACATGGCTCTAAGGATGACAAACACAAAACCCAGCATTTAGGAAGCCAGTGAAGGACCATTTTGTTTAATTTGCACCAGTTATGTGAATAAAAGTTGGAGGCATTGGGAATAGAAAAGGGAGATTCCAAGGGAGGGAAGAGCCTATTGAGGTCATGAAAGAAGGCTCCTCCCAGGAAGAAATACTGCAGAAGAGCTTGCCTTATAGGGGCCCAAGACATGGGCAGGCAAGGTGAGAAGAGAACAAGCCCGACAGTGAAAACAGCAGTCATTTCATTCATGGGCCTACTCAACGAAACATTACTTGAGCACACTGCAGGGGAAGAACTGGGAAATACAGATGAACAGGAATGACCCCTGTTCAGGAAGCACACATTTTCATAGGAGTAGCCAGCCAGATAAAGGCACTTCTAATTCAGTATAGTTAATAAAACAATCAGGGCAAGTTGTAAGTTCCCCACATGGCAGCAAACTCAAAAACCTTCAGGCAACTTAATACAATTTCCAGGCAGGGGGGCATCTGCAGAGAGAGGCGGCTGGAGAGGGGAACAAAGGGAAGAGAACATGGGAACACTGACAAGACCAAGCCCTTCTTGCACTAGTCATGTGACCTTGGGATGAGTACTTATACAAAACTCATGTCTTCTAACTCTAAAACAGGATAAAATCTATATCAAGAGGTTGTTGTGAGGATAAAATGAAACGATGGGCATAACGTGTTCAGGATAGTACCTACCACATAATTAGTGTCCAAGATATGGAGGCCATCATCATCACTGCTGCAGGAGTTAGCAGCAGTAGTGACAGCTGTTAACTTGACGAAGGAAGGAAATAATTTCAGACAATGTGAAATACTTAGGGAAAAGCAGTAAAACTGCTCTCAACTCTTAACTTCCTGAAGTTCTGGAGTAAGAAAAGGCAGGTCAGGATGCAGCTTAAGTCACTCTTAAGTGCCTGCTCTAGAACAGGGTTTCTCAAAATCTTACATAAAAGGAACCTGAACCAGAAGGTGAATGAGTGACTATTCCCAAGAGATGCCTCCCTAATTGCCTTTAACTTTTCACTATTGTGTCTTAGACATTCTCCTCCATAATCCAGCCATTTCTTCTATCGCCATCATCATAAGAAGCACCATGCCTATTCATTCCAAGCACTGTGATGACCTTTGTATATGCCTTACTCATTTAATCCTCATAATCACTCTATGAAGGTAGGTACAACTGACAGATAAGAAAACTCAGGCAAGAAACATTAAGAAACTTGTCCGAGACAACAGACTAATAAATGTTGGAACTGATTGTCAGTCCAGGCACTCTGGCTCCAGAATCTGTGCTCAATGACATGCTAGCTCTCTCACATTAAAACACTTTCCTCTTAAGCTCAGCAGATGTGTCATGCTGATCCTATGCCTTCCTAAAACATGGCCACACATCCAAACTCCAAGCAAGGGGAGCAGCCTAAGACCCAACAGCCCTATCTGGGTTCACTGCAGTGAGACAAAGCCCCAGAGCACTCATGCAGCTAATGGGGCTCAAAGAGATGACAAGTTGACCGCCACTGGGAGATGATAAAAAATCTACCATTAAACCAAGCTGTACTCAGAGCAGACCTTTCTTAAAGAAGCTTTTCATCAGGGGATTATATTTTCTTCTTGACAATTTCCTTAATGGCAAGAAAGGCTATATGTTAGAAGAACAAAGGAGACCCAAGGGCAAAGAATAGAAGAGTCTCCCCAAGGCGGGGCTGAGAGGGGGAGGAAAGATGAAAATTAAACAGGCAGAAGAGAAGATGTGTCCCCTCTTTTATTCCTATATAATGCTCCAGTGCTGCCCACCCCCACAGCCTCTCTCTGCCTTCTCCCAAGGCACTAACAGCAGCCCCAAGCTCATTAAAGTTTAAACTGACTGATCAATACGAACAGAATGGTGAATTGTCCATCTGCAAATTACCAAGCCCTTCATGAATATTTAAGGACTAAACTAGGAATGAGAGAAGAGAAAAAACCAGGACTTGGTTTTTCTGGCAAAAAAAAAAAAAAAAAACGGACAAAAGCAACTCTGTCAGTCCTGATCATCAGGTTATAAAACTCAACAGTCAAGAGAAACTTCAAAAATGAGAAAATCTTTCCCAACACGCTTCCTTTCCTAAGCCAACAGGCCAATGCCCATCCAAGGCCACTGAAGATGAATATCTGATCCCATTTAGAGTTTCACCTAACCCTCTGCCTTCTCCAAACACATTGTGTTCTTGTTCTACCATGCCATGGCACATGCTGTTCCCTCTGCCCACAGGGAGGTTCTGCTCACTTGCACATCTCAAAGGCTGAATGGTCCAGTGACTAAGAGCACAGAGCTGGATTCAGACTCCTTAGATGCCAGCCCTGCCTACTACTAAATGCATGAACTTGCGTAAGCGGCCCAACCTCTCTGTGCCTATCTCCTTGTCAATAACATAAGGCAATAATTAACAGTACTAGCTTCATAGGGTTGTGAGGGTTCATGATGCGTGTTCACACTTTTACATGCCATTGGGCACACAGTGAAGGCACAACAGATGTCATCTATGATAATCAGCAACTTCTTCCATCTCCAGACACCCTGAACAAATCTGCCCACATATATCCCATCTTCCATCCTGGCTATCCTGAGCCCTACAGAGGCAGTCCTTTTCTCATCTTCATCACAGAGACTTCATTATTGGTCTGTCCCTAGACTGTGAACCTAAAAAGTAAGGCCTACGTCTGACGGTACCCCAGCCCAACGCTATCCCTGGCAGCAGGTGACAGGCTACACAGCTGGCAGATGGGAGCAGGCAAGCAGACACAAGGAGAGCTGCACCCATACCTTTGTGACGACACAGCAGGCAGCCCAGATGTCCTCGGAAGACTGCTCATGGTGGTTGAATTGAGGCTCCCACTTCTTAGTGGGCTGGTCTGCAAAAGCCACAAGGACACCCTTCTGGTCCACTAGAGCCGCACGGACACTGCCTGTCCCAACGTCCACACCCACATAGTAGCTTCTTGGTTCTTGATCAGTGGGCATCGTGGTCATGCCGAGTGTGGTGGTCAAGGGCAAAACTACATAAACCAGAGTGAAGCACAAGACATCATGAAAGTGGCTATAAACACTGTGCAGCCAACTAGTGGCCAGTTATTTATTCACTCAACAAAAATGAAGAGTTTAATGGTTACCAATGGGAATGGGGGACAGGGAGGGAGGTAAATGGGGTGCTGGCATGGGCAGATGGGTGGAGGGCGAGTGAAACATGTGTGAGTATGGAGAAGTAAAAATGTAACCCCCAAATTAAAATTTTTAAAATAAATAAAAATGCGGGAGGAGGATATTGAGTGTTAACAGTGTGTCAACAGCCATGGAGCTAGTGGGGGAGAACAAGACAGGCCTCAGACACACAGTTCTCATCCTTGAAAGGGGGTAGATGCAACGTTAAGCATCTATAAACAACTGAATTATTCATGCAAAGTCATGATATGGAGTACAGAGCGCTGTAAGGATAAATAAAGGATTGCAGAAAAACCAAATCCAGAAGGAATAGAGAGACATTTATTCTCACTAAGTTTAATTCAAAGCAAGGGAAGTAGCCATGATGCTGTAAAGGATCCTCATCTTCCGTGTCAGTCATCAAGAAATTACCTACTAAGTACTTAACAGTGCCAATCACTGTGGAAACTAACACACTCCCGCTAGTCTTAAGATTCTGGAAGGTAAGTATATTTCAAACTCTAGTTTACAGTGAATCCAGGTGAGAGTCCATGACATATGTGATGTTTTGCTTAATGCTGAGTCCACACTTACTAACAGTTAATGCACATTATTCTAATAATTATTATACTGATGGGGAAGGCCTCTGAGAAGTTCCAGGATTTACCCAGCATCCCTCAGGAGCAGCCTGGGCCCACAGTTTCCCCAAGCCACATGCTTCCAACTCACGCTCGTCAGCAGTACAGGTTTCCAGAAGAAGCAGTTATGCTGCAGCAATGTCATGAAGTAACTAGGAATTGGGAAGAAGCCTCCAGGGAGACAGGATCAGGAATTTGTTAGACAAGCTGTTTTCCTGACAGACTCCTCCTGAGTTACAAGGAAATCTGACCAGAGAACACTCAGGAATTCCTTGGCCTCCACTGCCACTTCAATTCCCTTTGGTCAGATTAGCCTGCATGCCACAAAAAACTCATAGAGATTTTCATTTTCCAGCCTGGCCTTTCAAAGAATAAGAATGAGCCCCTAAGACAGGGCACTGTGAACACACTACAACTCCCCAGGTGAGCTGAGGCCTGAGCACCCAGAGTCTCATCTCAACCACAGCAGCATTCTGTGCCCTTGCACTTCAAAGTCACACTTGGGGATTTTAAAAGGAAGTCAGTCGGCAGATGTTCAGTCTCTGCTTCCTGGATAGTCATCCCAGGAAAAAACAGCTTCATTAGAAGTGATTGCTTGAACTTAATCACAGTGATTTCCCAACTGCATTTGCCCCTTTTGCTCTCTGGCTCAAGATGGGTGGAAAGGAAGATGTTCAGCTGGAGCAAGAGCATTTACTACCTTCATGTGCGCTTCAGAGAAAGGCTCTGACACTCCAGTCTGAATGTTTTCTTCTATTCTCTCCCTCACTCACAACCCTAAACCAATTCTCAAACCATTCATTGCTCCTTTCATTTAACAAAGATACCGTTCCTTCAAACATTACTCTAACAAAAAATTAAACAGATCAAAGAACTGCTGAGTTGGAAGCAAAGATCACCCTTGTCACACCTTTCACCCCCACCACCTTCAGCAGTTCCTCTGCTGGGACTGTTGCCAGGACTCAGGATGGTGGAAACCACTGGCAAAAGGCTGTGGTATAGCCTGAGGCCCTCAGAATCCCAGGTCCTCATGAACCTCCTTCTGCTGCTGCCAGTCACAGGTAATGAATGCCACCATGCCCATCCGCACGGCAAGCCCCAGACATCCTGAGCCTCTCGCGGGTCCTCATGTGCATCAGGCCAGTAGAGAACTGCCCCATCACCAATAGCCTTTCCCTAAATTTCTTCTACTCTTGTCTGCCTTGTGATCAGGGACATCACCAGCCCAACCATCACCTCTCCAGGGAAGACTTCCTAGCCCTTCTTTGTCCCTTATATACATGCAAAAGTTGCCACCAGGAATCCCAATACCACTGTCTTTTAAAACTTACTATGTTTACTGCAGCACTATTTACAATAGGTAAGACCTGGAAACAACCTAAATGCCCAAAAACAGATGATTGGATCAAGAAGATGTGGTACATAAACATGATGGAATACTATTCCGCAATCAAAAAAGATAAACTAGACTCATTCATAGGAACATGGATGGAGCTAGAAGGGATTATGCTCAGCGAAATAAGTCAGAAGGCAAAAGAAAAATACCAGATGATTTCACTCCTAGGAGGAATATAAGGGAACCAAATAAGTGATCATAGAAAAGAATAAAAACAATTTTAAAAACACAACAAAACAAAAAGTCAAGGACAAGGATAAATCAGAAACACTTTGTGGGGAGCAGGTGGGGGAATGGATTGAGTGCAGAAAGAGCACAAGGGACTGAGGTGATGGTAAACTGATGAAATGGTGGTGGGAAATCCATGGGGACCACAATTGATGTCAAATATATATAAAGGGAAAAAAAACTTACTATTCTGAATGATGGCATTTTTACTTCCACATCTGTCTCCCTTACTAGCCTGAACCTATAAAGAGGTAATTACTGATTTCTGCATCCCCAGCTCCTAGCACGGTGAGTGGTACATAATCAGTTGTCAGTAAGCTTTACTGAAAGAACAACTGAATCAGAGAATCAATAACAAGCAAAGATGAACAGGTTTCTAGTGTTACATTTGAATTCCTAAGTTTGTCCTTATATACACCAATATTTGGTTTTGATTCTAATCTTGTAGGCTTCACTCGTTCAACATTTATTGGATGTTTACAAACACACTTTATGAATTCTAAGACACTGATCTTCTTTTTTCAAATTTAGCTTCTCTAAAAATCAGAATGAATCTTACAAATGTTGGCATCTTATAACTTATTTGTAGCATATTCTTTTCTTAGATATATAAAAGTGATGCATCTTGTATCTGGTGATGGATATTCAAAGAAATGAGTACTGTACCAAGCACACTGCTAAAAGCTGAAAATACAGTGATGCACAAAATAGGTTAGTGTTTTGGTTCAGAGCTTGCCCAGGTTTTTATACACAAATAGGAGAAAGAACAAGTGTCACCATCTTACCTACCCCATACCCTTCTCACCCATATCTCTCAGTTTGCTTGGAAATTCTGGTAGGTTCCCATAGTCTCCACTGTGAAACAGCCCCAGGGTGCTGCTCCTTAACACCGATCTTGGCTTAACAACAACTCTCTGCCTTGACTAGAACGTCCTAAGATTATTCTAAATGCTTAGGGAAGAAACAGTGCTATAAAGAGGAAATGAAGAATTCCTGTACCCTTTCTGGCTTACACAGACCTGGACAGACACCACCCAGACTTCTCTCATTCCTGCCTGCCCTGCTCCTCATGCTCGGGTTCACTTCTGACCCTGTCTACCTCTGCAGGGAGTTTATCACCTGCCTATTCACTACCCAGGTATTCTGAGTCATTTCCAGTAAAATCCAAAGCAACAGATTTTCACCATCCCATTTCTAGTTTGGGGAACACCTGAGCTGAAAAGGAATGAGCCCATGCAGAGCCCCACCTTGTAGAATGAGCAAAGCTATACTAACAGACAGTTAACTACATTGCTGCCCGGGCCACAGCTGTCTCCCCAGATCAGCTCAGTGCCTGACACATAAAGGAACTTTACATGACTGGAAACCTTTAAACCCATCATTAGGGAAATAATAAAAGGTACTGTGTTTTTTTGGGTATTGAATACTCAGCTAAGCAGTTTGCTTACACTACCGCTTTTAATCCTGACATCAACCCTTGAAGATAATTGTCATTATAATTCCTCCTAATAAGGAGGAAAATGAGTCCTGAACAGGTAGAGTAACTTGCTCCACTATGCATATAACAAGTAAGAAACAGAGTTAGAGTGATCCTATTCCCTCTGACTCTCAAGACCCTCACCATCTCAGGATGCTGCCTTGCCTGGTACATGGCCATTTATTAACTCTTTTCCAAGGACCCTGCTAGATGCAGCAGCCTGCTTGGCCTAAGGGTAGTAACCATAAGCCAGGCTCAGCCTCTCCCAATGCCACCCATTGCCTCTCTTCAGCAAGCCACCCATTTCTAGAACATATCTCCAAGGCATCATTCAGGAAGAGTCAAACCCACAGGAGCAGGCAGCACACACCTCCCAGTTCATATTTTTTTCCTTTTTTTGTTTATGAAACAGATCCTAATTTAATATTCAGCTCATCATTTTTTCCCATTATTATAGTTTTAAGTGTGCACTTTTGATTGTTTCCACATCTGGACCCTGACAGCAGGGAAGCAGAGAAATTCAAACCCTTGGGCATCTTCTCTGAAATTCAACACACAGTGACTTACAAGAATGTGGCCAGATTTTCTGCAACTTAGATCTCTGGCCCTTCTCACTCGTGTCCTTTGTTCCTGGGTCATAAGTACTATCTGCTGTGTCCTGGACTCCAGCCCTATTCAACTAGTTCTCTTAGCCTCAAAATACAAAGCAGAGGCAAAAATAGAAACTATCTTTCCTTTATCTAATTTTTTCAAAGGATCAGGATTCTTCCATGTGTCCAGCATCTTCACACATGTGTTATTTTCATCCCACTAAAACACAATCAAGTGGGTAGACCCATCTCCATTTTATACTTCAGTGAGATCTGGAACTTGCCCCAAGTCACACAAAGAACAAACATTGGCATTAGGATCGGAACCCCAAGATCCATGGCCAGTTTAGGGTTCTTTTTTACAACACCAACCTGAAACTGGAAACCAAATCCTTTGATCAGTTTCTTCAAGGGGACCAACAACACATGCAGGCATAACTACCGCTTATTCAGCCCTGTTCTGCTCTGCAAATCACCCACATGGTGTTAAGATTCCCTTTCATCTGCATAACAACCCTATGAGGCCGGCAGAATGAGTCCATTCTCAAGTGAAGAAAACTGAGGCTTTCAGAGAGAAAGCTGTTTAAGGTAACAGAGAACCTTAAACAGGGGAGCTGCGATTCCAGGCTAAGTCTGGGTGGCTCCAAGCCTGATTTATGAATGGTGAGAGTCAGAGTTTGGATTTCAACTCATTCTTTTAAGGCAAAGAGGTATACTCTGAAAGGAAAAACAACAGTTGGGTGATCAGGGCAAGGACAAATAAGGACCTGGACTGTGGAGGCCAAGAGGAAAATAAGGGAGAGAAATTTGAGCTGTGCCACACCAAGTCCTAAGTCATGCCTCCCTCCTCAGTCTATCAGAGGCTTCCAGGGCAGAGAAATCCGCCTGCCCAATTCCCCAGCATGGACTGAGCTGATATTTAGCACCGGTCATGATCAAAGACTGCTCTTATGATAAATATTTATACGGATCATTAAATAATAGCCTGTATAAATATTATCAGGAATGAGCCACAGGAAACCACAGACTTCACGGCTGATTCTTCAGCAAATACGCAAGCTGCAGAAATAAAGCATGAAAGGGAAAGAGGGGTATAGACATAAGAGGCTATTTCTTTGCAAAATTATTTCAACAACGCAAGAAGGGGGCTGATGCTGTGCTGAATGAAATACCATGCAGAAAGCTAATGATTCAGGGGCTGTCCTCTTATTTCCCCTGCTTCTTTGCCCCTAAACAACCTGAGAACTATAGTGTTGTTTCCTGAGATTAACCACCTCCCCCCACCCCCCACAGAGTGGATGACATACCTCCTGTGCTCTTTCTTAAAGTTACTCTTCCACAATGGATTTGTGACAGTGTCCACAGAGACAATATCCCAGAGATCTGGGAAGGAACTCAATATCTTCTTTCAACTTTGATCTCTGGACTTCACTGAGAGCTCATGTTCAGAAGTCTCACACTGTTTACTTGTTTAGTTATATTGCAATCAAAGGGTTGGCAAGTTTAGAAGGAAAAAGACCTCAATGAGTACATGTGCCCACATCAGTCTTAACAGAAATAATTAAATGCCACCTTAAATACATCTCACATGCTCTAAGGTGGTGAGAAAGTTCAGGATTGGAAGGAAAGACCTAATGTGACAATAATAAATCGTTTTCTTTTGGCTTTACACAAGGAAGGAAAAAATTTAGCTGTCTGACAGGTACTTTTCCTCTTACAGTGAAAGGCTGACTCCTATATCTCAAATCCTGTAGTATTCCTTGCAAGTCCTAAGCCACAGTTGTATAACTGAATACAATAGTTGAATGCAATAGTTGTATAACTGAAATTATACAACTGCAGTATCTAGCATAGTATCTGGTCTAGGACACACACTTACATGAACAGCAACAACTGTTAGGACTATTACCACACAACAGCCTTTACTTTCAACAACAAATTATCTCTGGACACCTGCAATCTTTTAATATGTACCACTTACACTTAGCTGTTCTCACCATAAGTGACAGTTTAAATCCCACTGAACAATGCAAGAATTAACTGCTTCCTCTGGACTAGAAGGCTAGGATTAAGAAGTTAAAAACTATGATCTGATTCTAGAAAGTTGACAATTTAATGTAAGAATCTGATGTTTAAGGTCAAATGTTGATGCCGCTAAAGTTATTCCTACTTTATGCCCTTCAAGAGAAATCTAACACACCTAGAAAAACTGCATGCAGGTGAAATGGCTTTATGTTGACCCCAGAATCCTAGCCCTATTCTAGGAGCCCAGCAATCTATTCCAATTCCACCTTTGTCCACAGAATGCAGAAACATTAGCTGGTAAAAAAGGTGCCAGTTTTCTGTTTTCATCACATTTCCAACCACTGAATCATAAACTTGGTATTTTTCAGGACGCTGAGGATCTTCATGTTGTTTGAGCCCATTTTTAAAGACAAACATGAAGTAACTGGAAGAGGGCTGATATTAAGCTAGACAATGGAAAAGGTGGTTGCCCTTTTAAATTAGACCTTGGTTTCTAAAGGGCAGAAAACTCAAAATTGGCCAAATCCCCATGTCTGCCTCACAATGTAGCAGCCACTAGGATCGAAACTGAGCCAGTCCTGGACAGGGACCAAAGCCACCACTCTCCAAGAGCCACAGAGGTGGATATGGCAAAACATCAGTCAGAGAGGAAATACAGAATCCAGCCATGCTGAGACCAAATGCACAGTATAGGTCCTAAAGAAATCATAGATGGACACTGATTAATCAAGTGACATCCCCAAAGGCCATCAACATACATTTCCTGAGAGCAAATTAAACTCTGGATCCCCCATGGCTTCATCTATAAAACCCTGCTCACTCTCACATCTCTTCTGCCCACCCTTGTGATTCAACACAGCAACTCCTTACGTGTTGTGATGCCTTCCAAGTCCTTTGCAATGTTCCACCAAACTATCCCTTTTGCAGAGAAGTGATAGGCGAACCCATATTTATAATATCCATCAATGTATATATTGCTTCCATTTATACCAGAGTCCTAAGAGGATCAATATCCACTTGATGGGCACAGAGCCAGTAGAAAAAGGAAGCTGTGTTCAAATTCAGGTTTGGCTGAGCCATACTAGTACTCTTGCTACCATTCCTGACATGACTTGGTTCTCCGTATCAACCAATTGCCTTCATCCTGGGCACACTGGCACGTACTTTCAAGTCTACTTGTCCTTCTTAGGCACTGAATCATTAGAAATACCTTCTCCAGGCTCTAGCTCCTATAGACTATATCCTGTAACTATAAACTTTATGTCATACTGTGTAGCTATATTACCTATTAACGTAAAACATGTCTGTCCCATCTGCAGACAAGCACAGAGTAGTTCAGGGTAGTAATGGAAGGATGAGAAGAAAGAAGTGGGTTACTTAAGTCTGGGGAGGGGGAAGGTTATTGAAGTGTAAAAGAATCTAATATCTCTTAAAATACTTTAATACTTTCTTCCCCTGGAGAGTTCTGGAAACAATATCAGCAACCCTCTCTTCTATGTGACCCATGGTGTTCCATCCTTGGGACAACCTCCCCCTTGACACTGGCCCCACTTCCCTAGGCACATTTCTGAAGGGTGAAGGAAGATGAATAAGGGGCCCAATTTAGACCCTAAGTTCACGAAAAGTCAAAGATTCTCTCCCACTGTCACTTTCTTCTCCAGAAGACTGTTGTTGATTTGCTGACATAATTAAACAGGAAATGATTTTCTGCAGAACTAACCAGACCTTCAAAGCAATGTCTTTATCATTAGCATATTGGCCGAAATCCACAACTTTTCCCAGAAAGTCACTCAAATTCAAGAAACAGAAGAATCCACCAACCATAATGACTACTGTCAGATGTCAGCAAGTCCAGAAAGGACTCAGGGCAGCATTAGATAAAGCAACAAAATCCACCCCTCTACACAATCTTGCAAAACTCTTTCCTCAGAGGCAAGGCCAAGCCTGAGGTTGGTTAAGGTCTTTGGCCTGTCCTTGTTTTTATCCGTAGTTAAGGCATGAACCCAAGGTGAAAGGCCTGAAGAATACGTTACTTGAAGATTAAACATTAGACTTGGAGAACTGGATAGCCTGCCATTTTACAAACATGCCCTGTTAAAATTACCAAGAACCAAATACAGGCTTAAAGACCACTAGAGCATCTTTATTGGCCCACAAGGACCTACAATCTATGGTTCCCACCTGCCTCTCTAACCTGAGCTGCCTAACTGCTCCCCAGTCTCAACCTTTTCTACTTGAACCTACAAAACTATTGATACTAGGAACTACTAGTGACCCCTGTAAATATGTGGTGCCTGGTTCACATAGTTCCCGCTTCCTGTGATTGCAGTGCTATAGACTTGCAGTTCACAGAAAGAATAATGCACTGAATACATACTAATCTTTAGCGTCACACAACATATAAGAAATACAAAACAATACTGAGAAAATTTTATACCTAACAACCAGGTAAAAAGTTAAAAATGTAATAATTATACCCACTTTTGGCAAGAGTGTGAGGAAATAGGCACTTTGTATACTTTTAATGGGAGAGTAACTGGTTCAAGCTTCTTTAGAACAATTTAGTAATGTCTGCCCATTTTCAAAATCTACCCTTTTACCTAACAATTTAACTTCTAAGAATTTATGGGTTGGCTCACTTAAAAGACATGTACAAAAATATCCATTATCACCTTTTCTTGTAAAGGCAAGAGAACATTCACAAAAACCTGGAAGCAAATTAAATGCTAAAATTGATACATATGTAGCTGTTAAAATCAATGAGAAGGAGCTAAAGAAAAATGCTAATTATATATTATTAAGTCAGTAAGTTCTTACTATAATATGACCTCATCTGTATTACTTTTTTAAAGAGAACAGATAATCAGTGGCTCTCAAAGTATGATCTCCAAAAGAACAGCATCAGGAACACTCAAGAACACACTAGTAATGCACATTCTGGTGCCATGTACAAAACACAACTTAAGATAGCTGGTAAGTGTAAGTGAAAACTCAAATAAAACACCTTCTTTAAGAAAAAGAAAATAGGGCCTCCCTGGTGGCGCAGTGGGTTAAGCAACACACTAAGAAGCAAACCGCAGTCACTGCAGCACGACTTCGATCCGCCAGCCAGGGAGGGGACCCACATGGCGCAGCAGACCTCTCCTGCCTCGCCCACTGCTCCCCTCAGCAGTGTGTTTCAGTCAGTCTGCCTGTTCTGCTCCCCACTCTGTCTCTTGTGAATCCTCTCACCACCCTGGACTCTGGCCTGTACCCCAGCTCTTGTATGCATAAATAAATAAATCTTTAAAAAAAGACATGCTTGTTAAAATGATATTCAAAAAAAAAAGAAAATATTTAAGACTTCAGGTTAGGGGAGATGTCACAGATATAACACTATAACCATGATCCATAAAAGACCAACACCATGAAAATTACAAATTGATAAATTAAATTTCATCAAAATTAAGAACTCTGATTTCCAAAAGACAGTGTCAAACACTCACATGTCACAAATGTGATAAATAATTTATAATCAGAACACATAAAGGCCTTTCAAAATGCTAAGAAAACAGTCCATTTTTTAAAAATGGGCAAAAAAGTATACAAACCTTTCATCTAACAACAGAGACACAGGGCAATAAGCTCATGATAAGAAGACTGAAATTAGCAGTTATTAGGGAAATGCAAATTAAAACCACTAAGAGAACTCCATATTATTTGCATGGCCAAAACTAAAGAAAGTGACCCTATCAAGTGTCAGAACAACTGGAACCTTCATACACTGCTAGGGGAGATGCACAATTATTTTGAAATACTGCTTCACTGTTTCCTGGAAAGTTAAACACACCCCTACCATGTGTACTAGTCATTCTACTTCTAGATATTTACCAAGAGAAATGGAAGTGTATGTCCATACAAAAACATGCACACAAATGGTGATAGCAGCTTTAATTGCAAATAATACAAATATCCATCAACAGGTAAATGGATAAACACAGTATGGTTTAGTCAAATAATGGAAGACTACTCAGCAAATAAAGGAATGAACTATGTGGGCACACACAACAGGGATGACTCTCAAGATGATAATGCTGAAGAAAAGCTACCACACACACACACAAAATGATACTGTATGATCCCCATCATCCTTAAAATATCTTAAGTAATCTATAGTGACTTAAAGCAATTGGTTGCCTGGGGGCTGGAGGGAAAAAGGAGGGGATTGCCTAGGAAGGAAGAATTGCAAAGGAGCACAAGGAATCTTTAAGGTGTTATATACATCCGTTACCTGTCTCCAGTTCCATAGCTACTACCTTCACCCATCTCTCAAGGTATAATAGTCTCTCTCCAGTCTTCACTACTCCAATCCATTCCCCATCCTGCAGTCAGAATAAGTTTCAAAACACAAATCTGTGTACCCATTCAATAGCTCCTATTTCTCTGGAGATACACCGCAAACTCCCTTAATATGACACACCTGACCCTCCTGGATCTGGCCTTTGACTCTCCCCAAACTCTTTTCTCGTAGTTTCCTACCTCACCTGTTCCTGCTCAGTCACACGAATGAACAATATGGCACAGCTGTTCTCAAATCACAGCCTCTCTTTCTCGTCTTGTCTTTCTCCAGTCCACTCAGATGGAAGCTTTGTAACCCAGCTCAGGTACTGTCTCCTCCGGAAAGTCTTCCCAAATCCACACATTGGACCACTTGCCTTTCTCTCAACTCCTGAGAAGCTTCTCTCTACCCTGCCATCACACGAAGTTCACTATCATACAACATCCTTCATCTAGATATAAACAGACTAGATGAGTTTGAAAGCAGAAACCAAGTCCTACTCATCTTTACTTTACCAGCGCCTACCACAGCGCCAGGTCCAGAATATGTGCCAACAGATCAGTGAACAAATGAACAAGCAGGTATGGGTGATCTCCTGTACCACTTGAGTTGCTCCTGCTTCCGCCTTATAAAAAGATGGGCAATGAGAGGGTACGGGATCTCAGCAGTACATTCAAGTAAAATAATTACTTCAAATTCCCTGGTGCGCGGGGAAGAGGGGTGTGTGGAGGTGGGGAAGGGACTCCAACCACGCTGGGAGTTTGAGTTACTTTAAATTGTTTCCAAAACCAGCTGGTTATTGACAGCGATTTGAACTAAGTGAAAATAGAGGGAAAGGGATCCAGACTCCAGAAGACAAGGCCCACAGCAATAATTAACGTAGCTTGGAAGAAGTCCTGCTCTCCTCCCAGTACACTTCTTAATTTTATCCAGAAAGACACAGTTCTCCACCCTGTAGGTTATTCCCTAGTCCCAAGATACAAGTTTTGACTTCTAAATCCATCCAGGGAGGCTCCCAACCTCCCTCCCCTTCAAACATCAACCTCCACTCTCCTCGACTTCTCTGGTCTGTACGCCACTCATCTTTAATAACAGTGCCCAGGGCCTCCCACTACGAGATGCTCCTCGGCTGGCCCCTCTAACCAGCAGGCCAGTGGCCATCAGGTCAAGAGCCAAGCACGAAGGCCTCATTAACAAGAGATTCCCAGAAGCCCAAGAAGCAGTCAAAGGCTGGAAGGCCCAGCTGGCCACTTCAAAAGTAACAGATCAGGATATAGACTTGGTGGAAGGAATGACAGGGAAAGCAAGCAAAACAAAACAAAGCAAACCTCTACCACCTAAATAATTGCCACAAACTCTGAGGAGACTGGCTTTCTTTCCTACTGATTTGCAATTCAAAAGCATAATCACTTCCTCCTCTTGATTTCCTATTTTAAAAATTAACCTAATGACTGTTCTTCCAAATCTAATGACTGACCCTTTAATTTAGGGACAAAATTAGTTAAAACAAGATAAGTGTTTCAGAGGAAAACAGTCAATGATTAAGGAAATTCACCATTTTGCATCTTGAGTATCCTTAAAAGGGGAAATTAAAAAAAAAAAAAAAACTGCTGGTCTTCTGCCACCCAGGACTACGGTAACTGATTAAGTGCTATACCACCCGAAAATTGCAGCGAATATATTATCATCAAAAGCTGAAAGCACCTAAAGTTGCAGGCAGCACGGCCCTTTGGCGACTTCTTTAGGTACTTAAAAGGCTCAAAACAGCCTGGAGCATTGACCTAAAATAGGGAGGGAGATAAGGGGGGGGGGGGGGCGGGGTGCAGCAGGGGCTGAAGAGGAAGTGAATATAGCAAAGTGCACAGCGATGGGAGCAAGCACCAGCTCCAGACACCTCTTGGGCAGTCTTCTGGCTGCAGCAAAGGCCGACACTTCCCTTGAGTGGCCGGATGCCTCACCCACGAGAGGATGCAGGGCACCCGACTATGTCCCGGAGTCAAGGTCCGGCTGGCCTGAGACCTAAGCGGCCAGAGGGATAAGAGGAAGTGGTGGCTGCCACCGCAGGGAAAAGGAAACTGGTTGTGGGCCGGTGAGCTCTCCGGTAGGAGAACGTGCTTGCAGCGCAGCGAGCCTACGTACTTGCAGAAGCTCCTGGTGCACAAGTGAAACTGAGAGGAGGGTCACTTACTTGTCCAATCTGAAATTACATTATAGCTAGAAAGGCTCCGCCAGGAGCCGCGCGGAGCCCCACCAGGCGCGAGCAGGGCGGCCCCCAGAAGCGACTTCGGCCCCGCCCCTGACCCCACCCCCATCGGTCGCGGCCCTTGTAAAACGCCACCCTATTGGTCCTTTGAACCAGACCCGTGATTGGCCCGCGCCTACAACCCTCCCACTTCGCGTGGGGCTAGCTTGGTCCAGGAGCTTCCAGCTGTGCTGCTGGCCAGTGGCGGCGATTGCACCCTCCCTCCAGTGCTGCCTTGCTGGACATCTAAAGGTGCTCTGTACACTCGTGCTGCGGGTTTCCAACCTAGGGCTTATTTCTCAGAATTCATCTACATAAATTCTCGGCAGCCGTGATGGGTGCTTGAGTCATCTGTGACTCCAATGACTCCACTTCTCGATTTTCTGAACACCAGAAATGTAGTAATAATAATAAATATTTATTAGATGCTTTGTGTAGAGATTGTTTCTGCTACTCGAATTCACTCATGTAGGTCATCCCTCTGCAGTGATGCCACAGTCAGTAAATCTACAAAACATGGGCCCCTGCTTTGAGATAGTTACAATCCGGTGTATTCTGAGACAGATTCACCTCATTTAATCTCAATCCTTGCCGGCCCAATAAACTAGATATTACTTATCGCTATTTTACAGATATGGAAAGTCAAAAAAGTGGGTGGCTTGTTCTGAGACACACAGTAAGTAACCAGAGGGAAATAACACACGCTCCAAGCTCCAATCTAAGCTGTTTCCTTTTAAAATGCAGAATCCCAGATTGATGAAACTCACGATTTGGAAGATAGCTTAGCAAATTCAAACCCGTTGTTTTCCTTGAAGATCCAAATCCTTTGTTTCCTAGTAAAGGGAAGTGACTATCCAAGGACACATGAATTCTGAGAGGTAAGCCTGGGTAATGACTGCTTTATTAACCCGAACTATGTGTGTATGTTTCATATTCATTGTCTGGTATCCTCATAACAACCTCAAAAGTTAATAGATGCTTTGTCACAAAGGTGAGCATACTGGCTCGGTAAAGGTGAGGTCACGTGATCAGTTGCATTCCTGCTAAAAGTCCATTATTGGGGTAATTTTCTGAATTTTACACCATGCTTGTTCATCATTCATTTTCAACAAATATTCAGCATAGACTCCTTGGGAGGATAAGAGGTACTGGCTTCAGGTCACTTAGCAGCTGTGTGATGAGTAGTGTATAACAAGACCAATACCATTAAATGCTAGTCTTCTTACTTTTGCCAAGTATTGTGGAGAGCAAAGGAGGTAATAGTTATGAAAGTGTTTTGTAACATGTTACATGCTGAACACATATAAGGTTGCTTCCATCCAGTGTGCCCCAGGTTGTCTCATAAATGATAGCAGGAGGTAGCATCTTGACTAAATTTGAATTAGTGTGGACTTGATACCTGCCCTTTATGGATGACTCTGTTTCTCATTTGTATATATTTGATATTGGATTTGTTTCATCTTATTATCATACTGCCACTAGTAGTAACAGTAACAAGAGTATAATGGTCCAGGCTCCAGAACATTTGTGAATCATGAGAGAACCTCCAGAATGAGAGGCACACTTAGCAAAGCGACAAAGTGAAAGGGCTTGGGTTCTTAACACCATGTAGTACCAGCACACTACCCTCCACCCACTTCCTGACTTCTGTGTGAAAGAAACAAACTGCTGTGTTGTACAAGGCACTTTTCATTAATGTTTTCTGACACATGGGGCCAAATTTCATAATAACTGATATACCTTACTCAGTAGGAATCCTATAGCAACTCTAAAAGGTGATAAATGCAGAAATAGACCCAAAAGGCTATAAGTAACTTGTTCACTTAGCCAAATGGTAGAGGTGAGATTCTGAGGCCAATTCTCATACTTTTTTCAATTGTGATGTAAAAGGGTGGTCCCCAGGAAAGAGGGAAGTTCCAGTATCCCAGTTCCGCCCTAAGTAGGTAGAGCTGAGCAGGGATTAAAACATATTGGAGAAAGGAGAGAAGAGGACAGAAGGAAAGGAGGAAGAAGGAAACAGGATGGAGAGCAGCAAGGAGGTGTGAAAGAGGCATGTGGAGCAGAGGGACATGTGAAGAAACCGTGCTTGCTTTTAGGTCTTGGACTGGTTGGAAACAGATGTGGGTGAGAAACCCATGGGGAGCCTAATAATGGCAGCTTTCATCTTGATTTTAATTTTAATCTTTTCCTCCCAGATTTGTCTAACTCTTTCTAGCCCTTTTCTATGGGTCTCTACTAAAAGGTCCTTTAAACTTATAGCAGACTTTTGGTCCTTGCTTTAGGCCAATCCTATTTAGCTAAACTTTTACCCTCAAGGAGATGGGTAACTTTAAATGCTTAACTTAGTAACTGTATTCATTGTCCTTTCTGTATTATACCCTAATTGTATTAAAGTTCCTTTCCATTAAAAATCTTATATGTTTGTGTTGATGCAGCAGATGGCAGAACCCATTTAGAGAGGGCAGGTTTGGGGGCTCTGGGGTGCCACTCTCCCTGCCCTGTAACAGTGATACACTGCCTGTTATAAATAAATAAATTGATTTTTTGCAATTATTTCTAACTTATTCATTTTGTAAAGGACCAAATAGTAAACATTTTAGACACTGTGGGTCATACAGTCTCTGTTGCAAAGACTCAGTTCTGTCTTTGTAATGCAAAAGCTATCATAGAAGATAGTAAACAAGTAAACATGACTATGTTATAATAACACTTCATTTACAAAAGCTTGCAACATGCTAATATGACTATGGACCTTAGCTTGCTGCCTCCTGATGTATTTGTTCCTGATGTCCCTTCACAAAAGTGCATGTAAATTCATTTCAGAAGGTGGAGCAATTGTGCATTACAGACTTGTTCGCAATGTAGACTAACAAAAACAAGTGCGTGGCAGAAGAAAAATCCAGTCCTGAGATCATTTCTGCCATTCAAATCAGAGCTAAATCCCAGACTACCCCCACTTGCCTAAGCTTATATTAGCAACAAACTGCAATACAAATATTATCCATACATCCCTATTTTCCATGGTTGCAGGGAAACAAAGACAAGATGATATATGCAATCATATTTGAAAAGCTATAAATGTTATCCAACTGTATGTGCATTGCTTCACCTCACTGGGCAATATATTCCCCCCTATATCCTTCCATTCTCAGTCATTTTTTTTACCACAGAATTCACAGAATGCATCAGATGCTAATTACTAGTTTATTTTATCACTTTTTCTCCCCAAGTCTACATAAAAGGTTTATTGTTTCACCTTGCATTAAAAGATGTGTTTATTAGAAAGTCTAGACACCCACTCAAGGTCATTGCTGAGAATCACCAGAATAGTGCAGGTTCATTGTCCACTAAGTACATCACAAATCAAACTGGAAATTTTAGTTGCACAGCAGATAGAAGCAAGACACAAAGAACTGAGCTGTGAGGTCATAGACACAGCTGAACTGGAAGTTTGTATGGTTTCCAGCCTGCTCAAAGATAGTTATATGCAGCTTCAGGAGGCAGACTGGAGGCCTGTTGCTCTCTTCACTGGTGGAAATCCTGCAATTCCCTCAGTGCTGTCTTAGCAAGATAATCCTGCTTTAGCAACCCAGCCCTTCATCAAAGAAAAAAGATATTTTTCCCTGAGATTCCCAAAGTCATAGCACATAAGTAGGTTTAGTTGTTCATTTATTTATTATGCATTTATGTAATCATTTAACAAAGGTTTATTGAGTGCCATCTGCTCTGTTATTAAAAAAAAAAAAACATTACAGACTTGTTCGCAATGTAGACTAACAAAAACAAGTGCGTGGCAGAAGAAAAATCCAGTCCTGAGATCATTTCTGCCATTCAAATCAGAGCTAAATCCCAGACTACCCCCACTTGCCTAAGCTTATATTAATCCTCGTAGAACTTGCAGTCCCCAAACCACCATTCAATAGATAAGAAGGCAAATATATATTTGATCCAATTCCAACTAGGAAAGAAAAGAGGCTGCTGTGAGAGACAAAACCTGATTTAGATTGAGATCTAACAAATTTAGAAGGTGATGTTGATGTATCAGAGGCTCTACACACATTGTGTCTGGTCTTCATTCACCAACCCTGTGAAGTGGCTGTTAACATAGCCTTTGTGCAGATTTGGAAACTGAGGCCTGGACTATCAGGTAACTGGCTTAAGGTGCACTGTTAGTAAGACTGGAACAGGCAGTGCTCTCCCCAGTAACATTATCTATCCTTTAACGATAGGGATAGTTCTGAGCAGCATGTCACTAGGCGATTTTATTTTGCAAATGTCATAAAGTCTGATGATACAGACTTGGGTGGTATGGCCTATTGCATACATAGGCTGTATGGTATAGCTTATTACTCCCAGACTACAAATCTCTATGTCATGTCATTATACTGAATACTGCAGGCAACCGTAACACGAAGCTATTTGTGTAACTAAACATAACCAGACCTATAAAATATCATATAAAAGATAAAATGATACAACTGCATTGGCTACTTACCATGAATGGAGCTTACAGGACTGGAAATTGCTCTGGGTGAGTGAGTGGCCAGTGAATGGAAGGCCTTGGGCATTACTAGACACTACTGAAGACTTTATAAACTCTGTACACTTAGGTGACATTAAACTTATTACAATATTTTTCTTTCTACAATAATGAATAAAATGTAATATAGTTGTCTTACTATATAAACTTTTAAATTATTTTTTTCACTGCTTGGAGCTTCTGGAATAATCCTTTAGCTTAAAACACAAAGAGATTGTTTGGTCATACAAAAATATTTTCCTTCATCAATACTTATTCTATAAACATATATATATATATACATACTTTTTAAACTTTTTGTTAAGAACTGAGACACCACATATGATGTTGGAAAACCTATGCAGACTAACGATGTAAGAAAAAATTAACTAATAAAAGAATGAAAACAAAAAAGAAGTAAATATACATACTAGCTAAGCCTAAATAGGGTGAGGACCATCACTAGCAACACCTCCTATCCTCTCATCTCATTGCACTGCAGGGTGTAGCATTTTCAGGAGCAATAACTTGCCCAGAGCTGACACATCCTATGATAATGCATTTTTCTGGACTATTTCCTGAACAATCTACATGACTCTTGTAAGGAGATATCACTCCTTCCAGAAATATGTCTATGGCAGTTTACTTTCTCTGTCTCTTCTTCTATCACAGAATTACTTGCACCACAAACATTCCTCTCTATTAACAAAAATATTTCAGTGTTAGGCTCCATGTTTTCAGACCTCTTAAGGAGATTATTGAGGTCTGCAAAAGCTTCTGCTAAACACTTCACTGTGAGTTTTATTTAAAATTCTTTTTCTTCTTTCTCCTGCCTCTTCTTCAGCCACGCATTCATGTTCCAGGTCCAAAAACTCACTAGTCCATTCAATTAGGAAACACCTCTGTGAGCTCATTCCTACCCAGGTATAAGTTGTTTATCAGGTCAACCATACCTTGTTGATTTCTGTAAGCTCCTCATCCTTGGAAAACTCTTGGAAAGCTCAGACAAATCTACTGAGGGTTTTCTTCCAGATGCCACTCATACACTCCTTGGCTTCAGCATCCCAAGCCTACGCAAGGGTCTTGATGTGGTCATCGATGTTGTGACTTCCAGTATTGCATCCGTGTCTTCTTCATTTGAACAGTAGTCTGGGCAAAGGCCCTCTTCAGGTAGTATGCCCTAAAAGCTGCTAAAACTCCAGAAAGTGAGACTTATTCTGCCGACCATATTTGCACACAGGATGCCCCATTTCTTTCATTTGGAAGATCTCTTCCTTCTTTTTGCTCTTAATGGACTCATAATCTGCTTTCAGCATCTAGAAGAAGACTACTTCCTCTGCAAGGCTCCTCTGTCTGAAAATTCAATAAATGTATTTTCTTCCAGACTCTTGCAGCCTCATCAGGTAGTAAACCTGAACACCTCGTAAAGTTCATTTTCTTTTCTACACACATGTCTTGAGGCCATCACACGTAGTTCTGTGGGCAGTCCTGGCCAGTAGAACCAGAGAGACCTGGGATCTTTTCCCAACTATATTTTGTTGGGTGACCTGGAGAGACTTTCTTAACTTCTTGGGAGAATAATAATATTTTTAATTGAGATATACCATAAAACATCTGTCCCAGTTGAATAGCTAGTTTCTTCTCTGTACTTCTACCTCATTCCATTCCCTAGACTGGAAGCCTCTGCAGGGTAACAACTCTGCCTTCTACTTTACAATCTCATCAAGTAGCCCAGTACTCTGTAGTAGTAATGAGTGTTAGATAATTATGACTGTGACAGCCCTTACTTGCCTACTGGATCACTCACTAGTAACAAACTGTACTCTCTTGTCTTCCTTTCTTTTTCAACTTAGGTGCCTTTAAGCCTCCCTTAAACTTGATCTCTGGTAGGAACAGGTGCCATTGCATACACATGCTTTCTTTTCCAGATCCACACTATCATCTCAGGAGGAAAATAACTGAAATAGTTCACTGGAGACCTAACAGGTGGTTGGTTAGGGGTAACCACTGACTGGAGAATCTGCTGAACTCCCCACCCCAAACATGACCAAGAGACATATTTTATATACCAAATCACTACCTTGCTCAACTTTCATCTCTAAAGGATGCGAGTAGGTTATTTCCAAAGACAGGAGAATGCTCCAACATACTCTTTTACTTGTCCTCTGTTAGCCTGTCTCTGGCCTGGCTTCATCTTTTCCTTCAACATCTACTGAATACTGAGTACCTACTAAGTGCTGAACACCACACTAAAAGCCCAGGTAGTGTTTTGGGCTGGTCTTGGGGACCGGCCCAAATATGGGGGTGTGGATTATGAAGGAACAAAAAAAATGTGCTAACATTTACTGGGGCTGCGCTCTGCACATTCTGCACGCAGTATCTCAGTGACCTCCAGGCCCTGTGAACAGAGAGCAGTGTGTCCAGGTCATTGATCACAGGACACTACAGTCCAAGTCCTAAGGAGAGACCTTCTGCTAGAGTAGGTAAAGATGCTCATGCTGGATGTAAGCACGCTGGATGAATACAAGTCCTAGGACTCTCACTGCTTTCCACCTGCAGCACCAGCTTCCTCTTCCAGGTTTGAACTTCCCACCCACCCTCCAGTTCAAAGACTTCAATTACCATCAAAACTGGCTCTACAGCAGCTATAACTTTCTTCCCTGCTACACCCTGTCTCAGCCCCACAATGACTCTCAGCCATGAGTCATTTTTATAAACATGCAAACTATGTAATGGGGCATGACAACAACATGCAATCCTAACCCCCAGAGCGTGTTTTTCCCTATAGTGACAACAGGTGCAAGAAGAGAGTACAGGGCTCTGACATGATGCCAAGTCAGAGCAGAGGTGGGAGGTGACCTGAAGGAAGTGTCCGCTGCCAGCCTTCAGATGACTCAAAGAAGGAGGTCCCTGAGCCTGTGCAATATGTTGACAGCCTGGGGGATTCTGCTACCGGCTTCTCTAGAGAGCTTTTGGGGCCTCCCTGGTGGCGCAGTGGGTTGAGTGCTGCACTGTGAACTTCCGCAGCCACTGTAGCACGAGTTTGATCCCAGGCCAGGGAGGGAGGCCACATGGCGCAACAGACCTCTCCTACCTCGCCCACTGCTCTCCTCAGCAGTGTATTTTAGTAGATCTGCCTGTTCTGCTCCCCACTCTGTCTCTGGTGAATCCTCTTAAGCTCCTGCCTCTGGCCTGTACCCCAGCTCTTATATACATAAAAAATAATTTAAAAAATTTAAAAAGAGAGTAGAGAGCATTTGGATTGGGTAGAGTTTAGACTGGGTCCTATCTGAAGATGCCTGCCTGGCAAAAAATGGACTTTGGGACATTCTGAAACACTCTCTCTTCTCCATCAATGTGTCCTTTATATAACAGATGAAGGTTTGGGTGAAGCTGCAATCCACTCTTCTCTCTAGTAGCTAAACTCTGTCACTGTGAGACTGTTGATCCCATCAGAGAGACAGTGTTCCTAGTTTGCTAAAATATTTCCTAAATTCACAAGCTACTTGTGATAAAACAAGGACTAGAAAATAAGATCTGAGAACGTCCAATCCCTAGAATGTTCTTCCTGCCCCGTATCCTATATATGCATAATTTTAGTTAATATTTAACATCACAGAAATCAGGCCATGCCTTCCAATTGATCCTGGAATCAATTGGACAGATGACATCAATGACAGATGGGCAGGCTCAAGCATTGCCTACCTGGAGGTTCTTGGCAAAATAACTGGACAATCCCAGTCACTGCAATTTTAGTCAACAAGCCACCTATGAGACTTTGGAGGAACAAGTAAGAGTTCCAGCTGTTGTCTGTGAAACCTTCACTCATGTCTTTTTTGGGAATTTCTAAAAATCTCACAAACTTCAAAATTTGCAAACTGATACCAGTGACTTGACAGAAACTTCCAAGACAATGATGATATATTCATATAGTGGAATACTACTCTGCAACCAAAATTCACTGCTAAAACATGAAACCACACAGGTTTATTTAAAAAACATGCTAAGTGGAAGAATCGGACACAAAAGAGCATATACTACCTCATTCATTTAGATGAATTCCAGGAACAGGTGAAATTATTAAAATTAATCAATTGTGATAGCACAATTAATCTATGGCGATAGAAATTGGCACAGTGATCACTTACGGGATATAGAGAATAACTGAAAAGCACAGGAAGGAACATTCTAAGATAATAGAAACATTCTATATGAGGAGTCAGCCAACTCCACCTCATCGAATATTTTCCTAAACACAGTTTTACTGAAACACATGTGCAGAGATTTTGCTGAAAATACATATCTAGATCATTTCTAAATTATGTCTCCTATGTCTAAAAGAGTTTCTCAATATGAATCTAAAAAATCTTGATGAAATAATAAAATATCATGTCATAGTTCAACTGGCAATGATTTTTTTTTTCTCGAAGAGATATGTAAATTAATAGTTCAGCTGCAGGAAACTAAACTTTGAAGAAATATGGTAGTGAAACCAGATGTCTTCCCCCAGCTCTCTGTTCCTGTTCCTCTATACTTTTTTGAGAATATACATAAGGTGTCACTTCTGGGGATTTTCTATGTGTTCAAACTATGTTAAAGGCTTTACAAGCATCCTCTCAATTGCACAAACTTATCAGAGATACCATTATTTTAATTACTGTTTGTGTGACTTTGAGCAAACAATTTAAGTTCTCGGAGCCTCGGTTTCTTCTTCCGTAAAAGAAATGGAATTAATATTCCTTTTTACCTACATCTGAAACTTGTGTGAGGGTTAAATAAGTTCATTCAATTATTCATTTACTCAATAACTATCTGTGGGGCATCCCTCTTGTTATGCACTGCGTGTTAGAGAAAGTGAATTCCACACTAAACCCCCCAGCAGAGTACCAGGTACATAGCAGACACTCGGGAGAAAATTTCTTTGATTTTTAATTTTCTGGGCTTACTTCTCCTTTCCATCAACATCTCATTTTCCTTTTTGTGAGTTTCCTCTATTGCCAATCTATGGTGCTATAATCAGATGCCCTGCTCTGCCCTGTCCTGCCTTGGCCTGGGAATGAGCTATGAATCAAACAAGATCTTGTGCACATACTCTCTTAAACTTGAGTCTTCAGCAGAGTGACACTGTGAATGGCAGGCCTTCAAGCATTGTGCCCTTGTCAGAACGCTTCCATTTGGAAGCGAAGCTCATAAGTTTCCTGGTCTCAGTCTTAAAAGCATTTTTGTTTTAGGTCATGTCATTCTAAAATTCTCTTATGCACGAGTGAGCCAAAAATAGTGTAAGTCATATGCAATCAAAGAAACAACAACCAGTAAAGAAAACAATGTTAACTTCTCTTTCCTAAACATGTTCACCTAGTTAGAAAAATAGACAGGTATAAAAAATGGTAATTAATGGCATAAAGAAGTAAGGGGGGGGGGCGGTCTCCCTGGTGGTGCAAGTGGTTGAGCACCACAGTGTGGAGCTTCCACAGACACAGCAGAGTGGGTTCAATCCCTGACCAGGGAGGGGACCCCATGGCGCAGCAGACCTCTCCTGCCTCACCCACTGCTCCCCTCAGCAGGGTATTTTAGTCCTGTTCTGCTACCCACTCTGTCTCTGGTAATCCTCTCATCCCCTGCACCTCTGGCCTGTACCTCAGCTCTTGTGTGCATAAATAAAAAAAAAAAATCTTTTAAAAAAAGAAGAAGGGGCCTCCGTGCAAGGGGTTAAGTGTCAGCACTATGAAGCTATAGGTAGTCACTGCAGTAGGAATTCGATTCCTGGCCAGGGACCTAAACCACATGGCACAGCAGACCTCTCCTGCTTCTCCTGCTGCTCCCCTCAGGAGTATATTTCAGTAGATCTGGCTCTTCTGCTCTCTACTCAGTCTGGTGAATCCTCTTACCTCCAGCCTACACCCAAGCTCATATATGCATACTAAAATATCAGAAATGTTCACCATCCGGAATATATGCCAAATTTCATGTCAGATACTCTAAACGACAGTGTCATTGGCTTCCATTGGTGGGAAGCGGGACTAACTATGGGATGGGCATGGTATATACATTGTCTTGCCCAAAGCTTACAGAAACCTGTGGAGTTGGTAGTATCCCTGTGTCCTAGATGAAACTTTAAAGTTCAGAGAAGTGAAATAGCTTTTGCTGCAGAACCAGCCTACATAATTTGTGGTGCCTAGTGCAAAATAACAATATGGTGTCTCACATTGAAAAATTATTAAGCATTTCAAGATGGTGACCGCAGAGCATTAACTAGAGTCACAGTCCTCTGAGCAGCGCTTAAGCTTTCCATCCCCAGAATTGCACGGAGCACATACCCAGCAGATTGACCAGCTTGCTCAAGTTAGTAGGTGGCAGAGCTAAAACTGAAACTCATGTTTGATCTCAAAGTCCATGGTCTCAATTTATAAATAACCTTATAAAAGGGAATGCCCATATCAGAGTGATACCCAATCCAGATTTTTCAGATCATCTAGGTACTGCCTTCAACCCCTACCAACAGAGCAGCTCGTGGGAGCAAATGAAAGAATGATAATAATGAGGACAGCAGAGACTCACAGAGAAAAGCAGTTAATTAATTAAGACAGTAGTGACAAGCCTTGATCTCTCCTGCCTTCTTCCTGGTGTTTAGTTTAGGCCACACCCTTGACAGGGTCCCAGAGCAAGTTGAGAGGAGGCTGAGCAAGGATGAAGGAACTACATACCAGTATTTATGAAATTATGAGTGATTAGCCTGGAGAATAGAAGAATCACAGTTGTCATCAGATATCTTCCCTGCTGAGATATAAGCTCTGTGAGAACCAGGATCTGTCTTGCTCACCACAATACCCCAAGTGTCTGGCACAGTGCCTAGGACATAGTTAATGCTCAATGAATAGAAAATGAAGCAATTAATTAAACAGTTTGCTGAACATCAAGTAGAAGGGGGATTAGAGATGTTTGTATGGCCTAAGGAAGAAAATCAGTTGTACTGGGGTCAACAGATTTTAATTCGTGACTATGGCAAAACCCCGAAGTCCCAAGGTGGAATGGGCTACCAGAGATCCCCTTTGCAAGACAGATTGAGGTGGAACCAGGGCATATAGGGAAGAGCAAAAATATAACCCTAAAATAAAAATAATAATAAAAATTTAAGGAAGGCGGATTCAGGTGTGTGTGGAGATGGTGGAAATAAATATATTCCCTAGAGCACCAGAAATAGCTGCAGGCTTCCTGTTCCCATGGCAATTCCAACTGCTGGACCGTAGGTACTTGCGGTCCCCGGAAGAACTATTCACAAGGAGTCAGCAAGAAACAGTACTGTCCTTTAGACTGCCTTCTAAACCTCAATGTTTGTGAGTCTATTATTTGCACATTCTATCCAACCCAAATATTTGGGTTAGGCTAATTTCAATGATCCTCTGGAAGGCAAATTAATTGAAACAAAGTTCTATGCACAGCCAGACTGCTGCTCAATCTCCTACTCCAGGGGCATTTTCCAGTCCTAACTGGTACAATTATTTAAAACACACTGTCGTTCAATTCTGATTACATGTGAAGTTGTAGGGGCTTTTGAAGAGTCTTTGTTTTTTTGTTTTGGGTTTAGATACTATAAATATAATGTCAAGTCCCACCAGACAACCCTGGATGTGGGATTCACCAGGTTCAGAGACATCTGTGGGGAGAGAATGCTGAATAAATCTGTCTAAACAGTAATGATGAATTACATTACTTCATAGCAATGTTAACCTTAGGAGGCAAAAGTCCAGATAGGTTGAGGAATGGAAAATGAGGACATAAGGGGGAAACAATTCCATTAGCTCTAATCAAAAGAAAAGGCCAAAAGAGGATTAAAATCTACAGCATGCTCAAAAAGGGCACAGAATAAAACACTCCAGCTTTTCAGAGAAAAGATTAAATATTTGCCAGTTTCTTTTTCTTTCGTTGATGAAATTTATTAATTTACACTTAAAACTGTAGCTGCCCCTGCTAACAAGAGTGTTTTTAAAATGAGTAATAGGCTCATTTTAAACAAAAGAAAAAGCAGTCCACTAGTGTAGTTCCCATTTGGTTTAACATATATTGTATACCTTTATTTAGATTAGGGATCTTAAACCCGGGTATCTAAATATTCTATTTTTTTATAAAATTCTAAGGGTCACTATAATTTTATTAGAATTTTATAGTTTATATGTACAAATTACTTGCATATAATTATTCTTTCTTGGTGAAATGACTCATACCTGTTTAAAATAGTTAATAAGGCTCTTTGACTATATTTCTGGGAAAACATCAAGAAATCCTTGATCAAATTCCTCACATTAAGGTCTATTTTTTATTCCATATTTATTAAATGCTTAAGACAAGTGCTAAACTCTATTTCAAATAGTATTACTATATTCTTTCTCATTTTATTTTCCTAGGAAGTTGTAATATTGTCTGCCCTTTGCCTTTAACTTTCTTGCAGGAAATAAACTCAGAGAGTTGACATAAAATGTTTATTGAACTTTGGTTGTGCTGATTGATTTTATATCTTATTTACTCTTATAATAATCCTATAAGGTAAATGTAATTTTCTGCCCATTTTATCAATGACAAACCAAATGATCAAAAAAGTGAAGTACCTTGTTCAAGGGCATTTGGTTAAGGATGCGAACCACGGATGTGAGCTAAGGTCTAGTCTCAAATCCTGCACTATATTTGACTCGATCGCCACAGTACTTGCACATACGCACACTCAGTCCTGAGTTGCAGAAGCATCACTAAACAGGGCCTCCCTTAGCAGTGACTAATTGACCTCCCTTATTAAAGAGTACAGTCACTCCTGCTTCTCCACCCATACACGCCTTCAAAAGACGGAATATGTTTCACAAAATAGGAGTGATATAAAAATATCTCAACTTTCCCCCTCTGGAAACTGTCCCCAGGTCACCCAATTTGTGTCTACAAATGTTTGTGTGTTTCCCTGAAACTCTGAAACTCTGTCACAAGAGTCATCTTACCCTTTGTTGGAACTCACAGGTGCTCTGTTATCAGGACCGGGATGGGTCTTCCCAGTGCAGATCAAGAAAGAACAATTAGGGACAGATGGAGTAGGCAAAGAGGATGCCCCTTTTCCATATTTCTGATCCTTTCAGGATCCCTCCGACTGGATCTTTGATCTCTTTAACTCCGGCTGTCCACACTGTAGAACAACTGGAGAGCTGCCAGGGAGGAAGGAGGCATGGAACACTTAACATAACGATTGCTCACTCATCAGTCAAGGTTTTAATTTATCTGTCCATTATGTGCCAGACATGTCTGAGATGAAGTAGGTATAGGGTCTCCCCTCAAATGTCAGGGGGATTGTGTGTGAAGAAATAGTCACAACAATGTGTAAGAAGAGCTAAAATAGTGGTAGTTTTCAAGCAATATCCACATAGAACAGGTAGTGAATAACTCTCCTGGGGTATTTAGGAAAAGCTCACAAAGAAAGTGACATTTAAATGTGGTTCTGAAAGAACAGTAGGAATTTTTCAAAAGAGAAAAAATGGTCATCAAGACTAGGTTGGGGAACAGAAGGATTTGGGTTTGACTGGAAGGATATGTTGAGGGATGAGTTTGAGTTTAGTGCAAGACTGTGAAAGACCTAAGGTGTAGACTTTACTCTAGCATTTTACTTTGATTATTCCAATATCTCACTGCATTTTCCCTTTATTATATTACAATTGGGGGAAGGAAATAAAAGTGACAAAGGACTGATTAGAGAGAAGAGAAGGAAATGGCTTTAGAAGTAGCAGTTTTCAAAGGTGGAAACCATTAAGCATGTTTTTACCCAAAGTTTTTTAACTTTAATTAAAGATGTGGGGAACAAAAGACTGAATATATACGATGTGAAGAAAATAAATTACATCAAAGAAAATTCTTTTCTCTTAAAAAAAAAATCCCAGACAAAGAAGAAGCTGAGGAAAGAGATAGGATATACAAAGGGGTAAGTTTTGGGTGCCTCTTCTCTGTTGCTGCACGGAGTTGACTTAATTGCAATCTTTATTTTATGATATACTCTCATTGCCATATGAGTAAACACTCATCTTTATTATTAATAGTAATATAAAATATTGATGAACTTGCCACTGAACATTAGAACTAGACATTGGCATTTACATCTGCCCTCTTATTTCCTTCTCTCTCTAGCCCTACCCAAATGAACCACTTTCAAATTTTACTAACTTTGGCAAAGTTTATTCCTTTCTTTTAATATATAGTATGCACACACCTATACTTATTACATGACACAGCTACAGTCTCTCCAATACATATATATATACACCTGTAGCTTATTCCTTGCACTGCAGAGTATATTCTAGTGTGTGAATACACCACTATGTATTTGTGTGTTCTGTCAATGAGGTTGGGTCCTCAGCTATCAGTGGGGCTTGCGGTTTCCATGATAACCTTGTCTATGCAGAACTCTGATTTTCCTTTGTCATCTCCAATTTCATATCTTCCACCAACATTTTGAACATTATGAGTGAAGACACAGAAACCCAGAGGGATAAGAGACCTTCCTGCCAGCCACACAGCATCAGAGAGAAAGCCCTAATCTAAGTTTCTGGGAACCAAAGTCTTCAGTAGCAAAAAGAAACTATCATTAAAACAAAACAACACCCCACTTAATGGGAAAAAATATTTGCACAAAATACATCTGACAAGTGGTTAGTATCCAAGATCAACAAAGAATTCATGCAACTCAACAAAAAGAAAACAAAAAACCCAATTTAAAAAAATGAACCAAAGAGCTAGATAATTCTCCAAAGAACATATACACATGGCCAACAGGCACACAAAAACACTTTCATACCATATCATTTATTATCAAGGAAATGAAAATCAAAACCACAGGGCGATGCCATCTCACAACACCGAGAATCACCCATATCCAAAAAACCAGAAACAACAAACGTTGGCGAGGAGGTGGAGAAAAGGAGCCCACGTATACTGTTGTTGGGAAGGTAGGCTCATTCTGCTCATATGGAAAACGGCATGGGCTTTCCTAAAAATATTACAAATAGGTAGACCATGTGACCCAGCAATTCCATTCCTGGGTCTCTACTTGGAGAATACATAATCATTAATCTGAAGGGAAATATGCACTTCTGTGTTCATTGAAGCAGACATTTTATAACTGTCAAGTTATGAGAACAACCTAAGTACCAAATGTGGTATATATACCCAGTGAACTACTGTTCAGCTAAAAAGAAAAAAAAAATGAACTCTTGACATTTTTAACAGCATGGCTAGAACTGGAGAGGATTATGCTAAATGAAATAAGTCAGAAGGAGAAGGGCAAATACTGGATGATTTCACTATATGTGGAAGATAGAAGAAAATAACCACAAAGGAACTGACAAAACTAAACCAAAACAAACCCTAGAAATATGACTGCAGAATGAAGCCCACAAGAGGGGGAGGCAGAGTGGAGTGAGGGAACATAATGGCCTAGGATTAAGGAACATGGGTGCTTTAATAGTTGGGGTGGTGTAGTAACATTATCTGAGGATGTGTGAATCTATTGTCCCAAATCATATACAGTGTCTAAACTAATGTTCGCTCAATGAAGAAAAATAGGTTCATCACAAGAAAAGAGCAAGAGAGAGAGCCTTGAGCAAGAAAGAGAGCGACTTCAGAGATATGTTGATCTTAATGTTAAATAGTGAAAATGTGACTTTGATTGCACCCCATATTGATGAAGCAGATTAAGGTATAAACAATATACTTTCAATATATTGAAACAATATACTTACAATAATCTTGCTACCATTCTTTGAACACTCCCAATGCATAGTGCTTTGCTTTGTTCCTGATACATAAAAGATGCTCAGTATGTGGTAACTAAGATCAATAACATATTTTAAACTTAGTATATTGTTGGTTGTATAAGTTAAGGCCCTTATTTTGAATAATCAAGTTATGACGCCAACTGCCACCTGCCTTTTAAATCTCATTCCTTAAGAGAACACTGAATAGTGCATGAAGAGCTATTGTTTAAGATAAGGAAGGAAAAGCTGCTGCAAAAGGCATCATCTCAGCCCAAGGGCAAGTGCTGACAGTCCTTCCTGCAGCTGGGGCCCTGACAGAAGAGGAGAGGCACATACCTCACCTACTGGACCGGCTATTAACCTTATTAACCGGGTCGCTGATTAGCAGCAGGAGGTGGCTTTGTTTGCTCATTTTTACCCCCCATACACAGCCCAACTCTCACTGGAGGGAACTCTGCCAAGGGAAGAATGAACTGAAGGTAGGGGCAAGCTGGAAACTCTCTGGGTTTGGGAGGGAGTGTTCATTCTAGTGGAGATCTCACCTCTTCTATTTTCTCCTCTGCCTTCATTGCCTACTCTCTCCCTCCTCCTTCTTTCCTTCTCTCCATCCTAATCACAAAGCCCAGATTTCCTCACATTCCCACTTTTGTGACCTTGGGAACATTTCCTCATCACAGATGTTCCACCAGCAATGGTTCTGTGGCTAAGTAGTTTGGGGAAACCTAGTGCAACTCACCATGTGGAGAGCTTTGAGGAAATCCTGGGGTGAAGGTCCCTTTCTATGCCACCAAGCCAAGGCTTCCTAGACTTCTTTGCTCTCAATTAAAATCACACTTAATTTTTTTTGCAACATGTATTAATATTAATAGAGCACTGGGGCTCTAAAGGATTTGGACGAGGGCATTCCAGAAAGGGGGAAGAAGCACAAGACACAGAAGTGTGATGGGGGCATTGTGGAAAAGGTATTGAGGAAAAATATTAAAGAAATTTGTCATGGTTCCTGTGCATAGAAAAATGAGGGTACAGAGAAAGGCCCATATTATCAGGAGTCAGTTTCATGGGGATTAGCTATGAATGCTGCCCCGAAAGCAAATAGGGAGGGAAGGTGAAGAGAATTACATTGTGTTAGCTTACTGCTAAGTCTCCTATGCCTCTCTTACATCTGTGGTTGAGCTGGAAGATTGTGACAGATGGACCTGGCAGTTACATTAGAGAGGAAATCTGAGTTGTAAGTCCAATATTTGAATTGTATTCTCTTTAATGCAGGCAGCCTTTGTCACATCATGGTGAACATAGAAAATCAGTGTATTTACTTTTGGTTTTGTGTGGCATGCTGGAGTTCAGGGTAGGGTGCTTGAGTCAAGGCAGGTTAGTATGAAAATCACCCAATACATCATTTGCAGCAAAGCAGGGTCCCTAATGCAGTTGGGGGTACTGCTCAAGGTGCTATGAGTAACAGAGAAGTTTCAAACAGTAAGTGGTTCAATTAGGTTACCATAAAAGGCTCTTGTGGGTTTTACCAGAGGTCCAGAAGGAGATGAAACAAGCTGATCCTTCTAGTGCCACAAACCTGCCTGGTTCTCCCACCACAGGATCTTTTGCATTTTCTAGTTACTGCCTAGAGTAACTTTCTCCAGCATCTAGGTTATTCATGTTGTTATTGTTTACTTAACTTTCAGATCGCAGCTCAAATATCACTTTCTCAAGGAACTTGACCTTAATTCCTCAAAGTCTCCTTTCTTTGAGAAAGACAAGTTTCCCTCTGTGCCACTAATTTTAAATGGTAGTTTTGTATTTGTGTCATTACCTGGTCTGTTTCTAACTAGACTATGTATCTGTCATACCACTTCTCCCCACGAAGCAAGCCCTCCCCTCACACCTCCACATGCTCAAATCAGTCTTCCTTCCAAGTCCACCTTGAGTTCTATTTCCCACCAATCTCCCAGTCGGAAATAATTTTACTTTTCTTCTCTGATTATCAGTACATATGGTGTCTGGACATCTCTGATGGCTTTCTAGAAAAGACATTTAGGGATTTCCTGCTTGCCACTGTTGTTTTTTGGGACTTGCCTTCCTTCTTCTCCAATTTCATTCATGTAATTACTGTGGGACCTACCTGTTAGCCTGGTATGATTCCACTTGAGCCCCAGTTCCAGGGGGAGAGAGGCGGATATGTGAATTCTGAGCCAATGAGTTCAGATTCTCTAGATTTTTAGGTTTAAGTTTGAAAGAGTTGTATGACCTTGTCTTGCAGAGCTGAAGCTCCAAGATCTAGTAGTGTGGAGTTGTTGGAGACCACATACACAGAGCAGCGATAAGACTGTATTCCAACATACTGCAGTCACTGGTTCCAGTGTTTCCTGAGCCCAGCTATATTCAGCCTCACCTAGCCCTGGAGCTGTGAGTAAGCCATCCATACATCCCCTATATTCTGTATTTGCTTAATTTGGTTTGGGACAAATTTCTGTCACTCTGTCACCAAGACTCCAGACTGATGAATATGTGTTTATCACTTTAGAGAGCATTCTGGGATGATGTTTGTTTGTTGTAATTAAGGACAACAGTGTGGAGTAGGTCAAAACAACAATGAAACATCCAAGATTTTAACATGTAGTTTCTAAAGTTTATCTGAAGTCTCCACTGGGAGACAACATAATATAATGGAAATATTATGGATTTTGGTATCAGACTTGGGTTTGAGGCCAACTCCATTTTTTTCTAAGCAGAAATTATGACTCTGGTCAACTGACTGCATTACTCAGAGCCTTATATGTCAAATGGAGCTAATAATACTTACCTTAAAGAGTTATCACATGGTATAGTGAAAAATGAATTAAAGGATTTAACATATGATTTGGCTCCCCACAAGCATTCAGGATTCCATTTTTCACGGACTTTAAGATATCATCAGTTGTAGTGGGCTTCATGATTTTATGTAGCATTGAGAAAGGAAAAGTCAGTCAATCTACATCACAACATTGATTATATGAAGCATTCTGATTTCAAAAGCTGTTAAACTATTGAAGGAAAAAGCATGCTTTAAAGCTGATGAAATATGGTATATTTATTGGGCACAGCTGATCTAAGCAATGTTAGGCGCTGCTCATATAGGAGTGAACAGGACTAACATTGCCCCTAAAGGATCTAGGAGCTAATAATTAATGCATTTCACATTTTCTAAGGAGACAGAATAATCTCAGAGGGTGAGTTCATTGCTTGCAAAGATGACTAGGACCAAGAAGCAAAGCAGCAGAGAAATACTAGACTTTAATCCTCTTATATGTTGTTAGATCCTATAGCACTTATATTTTCATGCTCTGCATACAATCCAAAACAAATTGTCTGCTTACAATTAAAATCCTGCTGAGTTTCCAAGAGCCCAGCCCCCAGGGAGCTATTTGAACACCATGTCTTATCCACAGTGACGCAATTCTATTTGTAAGGGACAACTAAGGGGTTTCCTTGTAAGTGAGGCCAAACTTTCTCCAAAATATACGAAGGAAGCGCCTGGCAAAGAAAATGCTTGAGGCTGGTTTTCATGCTCTCACTTAAGAACAATTTTCAAAAAGGACTGAGTTTTGTCTTTTTTTTTTTTATTTTATCAAATTTGGAAGGCCTGTACTTTATAGCCTTCCACATCCTTTTAGTAGAACAGAATAAAGTCTCCTAGGAAACTTAATGTAACAGTAACCAAATGTCCTTGTTAAGCAGCCATTTATTGGTCTATTAAATTTGATCTGAACTGTGATATTTTGTGGTTAATCTTTGCTCCAACATAAATTGCTCAATACAGACTTATTAAGGCATCTACCTCACTAGAGACAGCTTCATCGCAGAATAGGCAAATGTGTTCAAATATTTCTGGACAACTCTCCCGAAATGGGTGATCTAAAAGGACCATTTTCTTAGTTTTGTTTGCTTAGGAAGACTTGAAATGATTTTAGAGCTAGTTTCGTCCAATTGCTTCATTCTTCAGATGAAGCAGGGACCAACAATCATGTATTATTAAGTGGTTAATATAGGTGAGGCACTGTCTTAGCCTCTAGGGATGCAGAGATAAATAATATATCTCTTCTTGGCTCTCTAGCGGCTCATAGTCCAGTGGGAAAGAGAAAGTAGTAAATGGAGTAGTGATGGTGAAGGTGTTCCCTTACCACTCAAATTTGGACTGGCAACTGGGAGAGAGGAGGAGAACAAATTGCATTTGTCAAGCAGATTGTCAGGGTCCCTAAAGGCAATAGAATTCATCCAGACAGTTTAAGTGAAGTGACTGTGATGAGGAGTCCACTTACATAATGCGAGCAGAGCTGATCTGGGGATATCTTGAGGTGTCCACATCTCCTTTAAGCTCAAATGGGCAAAGAGGAACAATAATGTGTCAGTCCAGTAAGAACTAAAGCTTTGGAGAAGCAGCTTCTAAGCTTCCTAACAACTTTTGTTAGAAGATGGTACCAAAGCAAGGATGGGACAGGGAAGAGATGTGCCAGCACACATCTTTCTAACTATTCACTAGTGCTGAATTCAAGAGGAAGCCAATTGCAAATAAGACACAACCTTGACATTCAACCTCCCAAAGCATAGAGCTCACAAAGAGGGCAAATGGAGATTAACCAGTGCACCTAGTATTTATACATTTTCAAGGTGCCAAGGTATGTGTTTGTATGTACACCTTTCATTCGTTTACCAGATACTTAACAAGTACTGCCATGTAAATCATGGAGATAAAAGCTGCCAGAGACTGTACTTGGCTTTGGAGATGTAAGGGTAAATGAACAAACCATTCTTACCCTCAAGAGATGTCTTTGAGAAAAAGATTAATAAACTAAATAATCCATAAAGTATAATGAATATGTTGAGGAGAGGTCAGGAAGCGAGGGGTTGTATTAGTTAAAGAAGAAGCTTTTCAAGTCTATGGTCCACAGAATAACCTAAGAAATTGAGATACAAGAGTGAATAGAAGTCAGCCACCTGGAGGAGCAAGTGGCCAGCAAGAGAGTGTTGCTGGCTGACAGAACACACATGTAAAGTCCCAGAGGCAGGCTGGGTGTCCAGAATCTGAAAGAAGCTCAACATACTTGGAACTTGGGCATGAAGGAGAGTGTTGAGCGATGAGGCTACAGTGACAGTCAGAACCAGATTATTTTGGGTCACATGGCTTCATATTTTTGATCTTACAGATAATGAGGAATTATCCAAAAACTTTAATTAGGTCATTCCCAGGTGACAAAGGTTACTTAGGGTGTAGTTTTCTCTCAGTTATTCTATTTGAGGGCCTCTGGGCATGGAAGTACTTCAGATGAGTTGCCAGGGCAGTAGGTCAACTGACAACAATAGAATGGTGTTCAAGATGGAGGGTAAAACATACACAAATATAAAGAGGAAAGCAGAACAAGGTCCAGGAACATAAAGTGGCTCCTACTGACTGGGACATGAGTGTGAATGGAATGTGTGATGAAGTGGTGAGACAGGGGAGAGATGACTCACTTATTATACTCTCCATCCCACGTGCCCCGAATTTCAGGGACCTCAACCTTCCTGCTTTCCTTAGAGCATAAGTTTTCATTTCTCTTATGTCACACCTGGTATTAGAATTTCTGTGTCCTTGCTTGTGCTAATTCCTTTGCCTGGAATTCCCGCTTTCACCATATATTTAGGAATGACCAGATAGTATGATCAGAGAGTACTAGTAGAAACTGCTGCTTAAGAGTGACAGAGCAAGATTAGAGGGTGGCCAGCAAACAGTCTGCAAAGTTGGAGAGGGATTGTGGTTACAAATCCACAGAAGTAGGGCTCAGAATGTAGAGTCATCCCAGAGAGGTGATAGTAAATTCAAGATGGAATCTGAAGGAGTTTACCAGTTAATTTTCAATGACCTTGTCCAATCATCTTCTAGGTTGTCTCATGCTTGCCTTAACACTGTAAGACTTGGTGGTTGTTGCCTAACCAAATGATTTGCTCTCCACTAACATTCAGTAACACTTGAACAAAGTGTTCTTCACTAAACGGTTCACCAGCTTCTCTCACAGACTAGTGACTAAACTGTAAACTGTTACCCACCAGTTAAGAAGATTTTTGTGAACATGTATGAAGAAACTTCAAAATGTCCATATTCTTCAATCTAGAAATTTTCTGACTCATAACACTTGAGTGGACAAAGAAAGCCATCGACTAGCAAAGCTTGTATGATGTCAATTATGTAAATGAAAAACAAAAACAAACACAGAAGATAAATATGCCAGAATGTAAATCACTACATTCAAGTGAAGTCATTGATATATAATGTTTCTGTCACTTTCTTGTTTGATTTCATTCTTGTATTGATCTTCTTCCATTGTAGGGGGCTAAGCTCTGTGAACAACATTTCCCATTTCTCATGCATTCTTGCTCTCTGCTGCTTTGATAGTATTGGCCAGTGGAAGCACTACACTGAGACTAGGGGTGGAAAGAGGAGAAAAGACAGGGCATTTCTCTCCCCTTCTCTGCTTGCACAGCAGCATTTCCAGAGTGGCCATGAGGAGGTATAGCTCTGGGTAGAGCGAATGACTACCTAGTGGCTGTGAATTCTCTGTTTCCACCTCACAACCCCTCTGATAACATCACTTCATTCCTTGATCCTACCATCCTGAAATGTGACAGTGGGTTCCTACTAATTCTTTTGTTATTCCTTCATCCTCTGTTCATACCTTTAGGTCTACCGAGGTGTATGAAATGAGTATCCAGAGCATGGAATTTCCTCTATTTAATTACTTAGTTTGGATTCTTTTTCTTCTACTGAACATTAACTGACCTGGATTTATTTTCTAGTTGGTATTCTCCTACATTTTTAGAATTTTGCTCAACTATATTTGGTTGGCTGTTATATTTTTCTCTCAGTTTTGCCCAAGATGCTAAAGAGGGACTCAAGTATTTGGGCAATATATCTAAGAATTATTGAGTATATACCATGGGCCTGGTACAAAGTTGTTTATGAATTAGCTACAATGATTGTGCTAGATGCTGTGATAAAAAGCTACAGAAGATGCTGCGGTTGGACTGAACTGCTATTAAAAGTCTTTACTGAGCTGGGACTCTGTCTCTAATTTCTAAAACCACAAAGAGCAGAGGAAATGGAAGACAGAATAAATGCCCTTTTTTTTTGTTGTTTTAGCAGAAAGGATAGAAAAAAATTGTTTGGATTCTAGAACCAGATAGAAAAGGTGGACTTGAAATGTGGACACATGGACTCTTGAGAAAAGGTCTGGAATCAAGACAACCAGGGAGAGAGAGAGAGCGAATATAAATCTGGTGTTAGTTTCTGACATTGGTTGAGCTCTTCTTCTGAGGGCAGAGTTAGAGCAACTCTTCATCAATGCCCTTCCTGTCAACACAGCCCTCCATAAGGTTCATAGGCATATTAGTGTGCCTGCATTTATTTGTTTATTTTTAAGTAATTGGAGAAAGACAAACTAAACTTGGCAGGGAAGTAAGTCTTGACCAGGTTGCTATTTCATCAGGGATGGACTCAGATGGGGGCTCTGTGTCCCCATACTGGACATCTTTGGAATGATCTCAGGACTCATTTCCCCTTTCAAAAAACAGTTGTTTTCAGCAGCTGCGTGGTGCTGTTCAAAGAAATTGGGACTTGTATTCCGAGCACCTGAGTCTAGGTTTAGGTTCGCCTGGGCATGTGTATTTGAGCGCACACACATTGGGTCACTAAACGGTTCACCATGAACTTAATAGTTTTAAGTTCATGCTCCCACCACTAGAGTTGGAGATAATACTCACCTGACAAAGTTGGTCTGTGAATTATACCTGCTGCTTTCTGTATTTTAACAGTTCCTCATCTCCTGTGGAGAGGGTCTCTATTTCTTGATGTGATTTATGAAACCTTTATCAAACACCTTGTTTACGTTCTCTTTTCATATCGCTCTCCCGTCAATCGCCTGTGATTTAACCAGATGTAAGGACTTGCGTGTTTCAATGTTTTCTCACACTCTTAATTCCTTTACACAATGATTCTCTTTTCAGGTGAAGTCTCTTTTTCCACGATCTGGATAACATGGGGAAGATATCATGATCTGGATAGCAAACTTGTTTTGAGAACGTAATTCTTTCTTCCTTGGTGAACTTTTCCCTTGTTCCACAGTCCTAATTAACCTCCCCCCCTTTGCTAATCCATTTCATCTGTGTAAACCTCCAACATGGTACGTGTAACTGTTTCTGTATATATCTTTTCTAAAGGATTAAGGATTCCTGTAGCATAAATCTTTCTGTTGTCAGTGATTCTAAACCACAAACAGTTCCATAGCAAGTGACGCATAAATGTAGTGGAGTACACAAATACAATGTCTAGAGTTTAGAGGGGTAGCATTTCTGATGGTGCATCTGGGAGCACCAACAGGCTAAAAAATGAGTAAATATAGATGCTGACTCAGCCGTTCATCTCAGCCAGTGACCCTTCTCCCTGGGCCTCTGTTTTCTCATCTTAGAGCAAGAATATAGGACAAGATGGTCTCTATGATTCTTCTCAATTCAAGTGTCTTCTGACCATCTTTCCCGTACACAACACAGCAGAGGTTCAGCTCTTTGGCTGAGAGAGCCAAAGGTGAAGGCAGTTAAAACATCAAGACAAAGTGCAGGTAGAAACAGACTTTGGTAGAGTGGTAGGGTGTTGGATTCAACAAGCAAATCTTGGTTCAAGTTTTATCTGATTACTTCCTAACAACTTTGTGATTTTCCTCAGATAAGTCATTTCTTTTCTGAAGACTTTTTCTCATTTGTACTTTGGGGGAGAATAAAGTCTTAGAAAATCTTGCCAGGATTAAATTGGTAATGCATTCTAAAACTCTAACCTTCTCTACGCAAACCAGAATATTATAATTTTGATGATTATCTCTCACCAATTTTAGGTCTTAAAAGATCTACCTTGAAAACCAGAGGAGTTTTTTGAGATGATTTCTTGAAAGGAACCATTGACATTAAACTTCTGGGCAGAAATCTGTGCTCTGTATTTTCTAGTCAAAGGCTTTACATGCCTACCCTGCCAATTGGATTGCTCAATGGCAGCCCTCACCCACTGTAGCTTTGAAGTTTGACATGAATTAAACTGTCTCCAGCTTCTGCATTTGGATGGAAATTATTCAGTGGTGAACTGTCTCATAAACTGTGGTCAAATGTACCATAAAACAAAAACAATGAACAATGCAAGCTGTATAATAATTTCTCAGTGATGCCGGGATGGAGCATGAAGGCTTCCAGAACTCAAGAGACATTGATTCATAGCTGCTCAAATAAAACAGTGTTTTATTCTTGATGGTTACCTTAGTGGGAATAAGCCAAATTGTCCAGGATGTATCTATATGTCTGTAGATGTATGTATTAGTTCTTGACCCACATGATTCAGACACCATGAAATGTAAACTGTTTTCTAATGTTCTCTAGATAATGAGCATTGAGAAGTAAACAGTTATTCGCTTCTCTCCACCCCAGGTTTTTCTCAGAATCCATCTATTCACCTATAGCTGAACTTTCTGCATAATATAAGAGAAAAGCAGCTGCCCTGTTGTCTAGATGGGCTCCTAAGACCACTCATTTCTCCTGTCTTAGTTAAGGACACTGAGAAGCAGCCAGATCCGCGGGTCTGAAAATCACAGATCACCACTCTGAATCTCCTGCCAGGACAGCAGACACAGTGGATTTCTGCCAGGCAAGTAGGGATGGTCCCAGAGACTCACAGGAGCTAGACCCTGAGGATAATGACTTCCTGACTTCTTCCCCCATTTCCCACCAGACAAGTGGGAGACGGCACAGGGGAAATCGAAAGGTGTGAGAGCACTTTTATAGTTTGTCAAGATATGAATTTGTACAATTAATCTTTTCAGCATTATAGCAATAAATTCCAATTGTTGTTTGGCAAGTACTGCTTTCTATTAGTGATTGTGTTTGAATACACAGAATATGAATAGTAAAGTATAATGCTGATTAGAGACTTTGGAGTCAAATTCTGGTTCTGTCATTTATTAACTATGTAACTTTGGACAACTCATAAAAGCTCATTGGTCTCCATTTTTCTCATCGGTTGTGGGAAATAATCTTAACATATACCTGAGAGAGAGAGACTGTGATGACAAATGGGATCCTACTTGCCAGGCACTTCGGAGAGTGTTCAGCACAAGACTTTTCCAATACATGTTACTTGCTTATTCTACTTTGTGTGCTTCTTAAGAACAGGGACTATGGATTCATTCATTCAACAAGCAATTACCAACCATGTGCTGTTTGCCTGGCATTGGAATTATAGAGATGGGTGACAAACCCCTGTTGTCTAAAACCACGGGGCTCAGAGGGTAGTAGAAACAAATAGATTAGATATTCTCCTGCATATACTAAGTACTAGATGAGGTATATGGAGGGTAGGAGGGGAATATGGAGTTTTAATGACCAGTTCTAACCAGGAAACCCAGGAAGGGTCCAGATTGGAATTGTGAGAGGCGTATGCCAGATTAACGAGTCAGAGAGAACTTTCCAGAAATATGTGTATTCTATTCTCTATGTTAAATGTTAAATACTTACATGTATATTTCTATATTTACATCTACATATACATATACATTTATATATAATTAAGATTGTTTATTTTTTTTAGAGATACGATTTTAAATTTTTAGTTAGACCAATTGATCTCTTAGTGTTTGGCCTATATGCTTTTAGGCAATGTTAGATAACTGCAATTTTATGATTTTTTTTTCATTTTTTTTATTAAAATATTTTAAAATTTACATATACTTGCCATTAATTGTAATCCCCATGTATTCCCCATCACCATCTCACCAGTGCACCATCACCTCAGTCCCTCGTGCTCCCATCTTCCAATTTTATGATTTTTAAACCTTTTTGGTTTAACCTCTTAATTATCTGATAGTCATTATTTCACTAGTGCTTTTGCTCCTTAAATTTGTTGGCTTAATACTAACATAGCTATACCAGCTTTGTTTCAGCTACATGTGGTTGTTATATATTATTTCATCCACTTAGTTGCAATCTTTGGGTCATCGTGCTTTGGATCTGTCTCTTGCTTGAAACAAATAGCAGGATGTCTTAAAAATTTATTGTGATTTTTACTTTTAATAGCTGGATTTCGTGAATTTATAATTAATTACTACTTTTTTGGATATTTTTTTTCTATTATGTTATTTTATATTTTCTTTTCTCCATACTGATAAACAGCATTTGGTGGTATCTGAGGCAAGTATCTATAAATAATAAATGCTCCTATTTTTGTGGATCTGAATATGTCTTTATTTCTCTTATTCTTTGTTATGGACTGAACGTGTCACCCACCCCAGAATTTATATATAAAAGCTCTAATCTCTAGGACCTCAGTATGGGGGGACATAAAGGTCATAAACATTTTTTTTTTCTTTCTGGGTATTTGACAATTAAAGACTGTGAAAATATGAACTTATAGAGTCAAACCATCTTGACCAGAAGTTCTGAACTAGGAATCTCCCCATTGACTAACTGCTTAATCATTCACTCACTCAGTAAATATTTACTAAACACTTACAATGGTCCAAACACTGTCCTAGGCACAAGGGATAGAGCTCTGACCAAAACAGGCAAAATCCTGTGTTGTTAAATGCTAGAGCTGAAGATACAAAATAAAGAAGGTAAAAATAGTAAAATGTATAGTGTATTACACGGTGATAAGCACTGATGAAAAAAGCAAAGCCTAAGAAGAAGATAAGGACTGTTGGGGGCAAGTAGGGGAATATTTGCTGTATTAAATGTGAGCCTGGGGAAGGCTTCCCTGAGAAGGACAGTTGAGTAAAGACCCAAAGAGGTACATCAAATGGATTTCAGGGCAGGTGGGGATTGGGGCACCTCCCTGAAAGTGACCTTGGCACTAAGCATAAGGAAAACTGAGGCTCACAGGAGTTGAGTAACTTGCCTCTGCAAGCAGCCAGTTTGTGGAAGAACTACGCTTTGAACCCAGGTCTTCCTGACCTCAGAGCTTGTGTTCTTATCAGGGTAGCTAAGTACAAATTTACAAATTCTAGTCCTTCAAAGGGTGCATTCTGGTCCCTTGCTCACATAACTTAGTGCTACGCCATGGTGTTCTCATAAACCTTTCAAGAAAACCCTAGAAATCTATTTACAGAGTACTTGAGGTTTTTCAACAAGATGTTTTCGTTGAACTAACTGAGCTTCATAAAATATGACTTTGACCTTTCCAGCCAGTGGTCTAGAAGCATGAGTGATCATGACCAGCCTGGAAGGGGGCCAATGCCTGCCTCAGTGCAGGGCAGCTCATTTTTCAGTTCCCACACCTATAGGGAAGCTAATAATTCTTCCCCAAAGTGTTTTTTCCTATTTTGCTACCTTTGGGCACTCATATCATCCACTTCCATCAAAATACATCACATAAATGAGCCCTTGTAAGTAAAAGACTTCAGATTCTTCTAAAGCAGAAAGATAGCTAGTTTATGTTGCAAAATGACAGGGGAGCTTCAAACAGCATGTATAATTTGTCCTTTCAAAGGAATGTAATAGTAACAATCTGTACTCAAGTAGAGGTCCCATAGAGTCATTTTATTGTTTGTAAAGCTCTCCTGGAGAACTCAAATACAGATCCCTGAGGCTGACCTTTAGGAATTGGATTCTAGTTTTGGATGATAACAAGGAATTTGGCTGTTCAGCACATACTCCGCCCACCATTGACCATTTTTTGGTCCAGAAGGTCAAATGTGGATTCCTACTGAAAACTAATGACCTCTCCAGAGCCAGCACACTACTGCCCCTTTTTCCTTGTTCCTCACTGTCATCATCTTACATACACAGGCTCTGATCACGCACACTAACTCTTATTTCCTTAGTTTTCTACCAGTTTTGTTCCAGTGAGTTCTTTGCATGGGAAGAACAACTGAATAGAACAACTCCTGAATGAATAAAGCTAGAGTCAGGTCTATACTTTTATAATTTTTAAAACTTCATTTGAAATAATTCCATGCGTATATAAAAATTAAAAGTAGAACAAAGGATGTCCATCTGACTTTTACCAAAGTTCCCTCTGTGTTGACAGTTTTCCCCATATAACCATTATATGATGATTAAAATTATGAAAGAAACTGATACAATATTAGTATCCTATCTACAGCCTTAATCAAAATTTTTCCAATTGTCCCATGGTTGTCATTTTTTTCTCTCCAGCATCCAAAGCAGCCTCCTAGTTTACATTTCTTAGACATTTCTCCTGGAACATTTCCTGAGTCATTCTTTGACTTGAAACTTGATACCTAACCTTGAAACTTTGAGAAGAACAGACCAATTATTTTTCAGTGGTCCTCAATTTGTCTGATAATTCCTCATAATTAAATTCTGGTCCTGCATTTTTATCAAAACTGCCACAATAATGATGTATCCTTCTCAGGATACTTTATCAAGAATCATATGATGTCCATTTGTCCAAATACTGTTGATGACCCTTGTTCAAGGAGTCCTCAAAGTGACACATAGTAGAATTATGCAAAGATTCTTTTTATCATCCTTCTTTCTTGCTCACTACCTTTAGTACCTATTGAAGAGTCTTGCTTAAAAGAATTAGCTTTGCTGGCTGCCAAAGGATGATTTTCTATTTTCCTTATTTCTTATACACTAATTAATTAAAATTATACTCTAGCAAAAAAAAATAATTCCCTCATCACTCATCCATTCATTTTTTATATAGCTGTATGAACTCATTTATTCTTTTTATTTCTTTTTCTTGTATTATTATTTTTTAAAAATTGAGGCACTGTTGGTTTGAAACACTGAATATGATTTAGAGGTACAGGTTAGTCTTTAGTTCCAACTTGTTATATTCACTATTCTGTGACTAACTTGTTCCTAAATTTGGTCATTGGGAGCCCTTTCAAGTTGGTTGTTGAGTCCTTTTGACATATTCTTATATTTTACTTTGTTTGTCCTTCTGGGGGTTAGGTCCAGATTCTGTTGAATCAGATCAGGACAATAAAGCCTCTCTGACCCACCTTAGTGGATTTAAGCTACTTGGTTGGTGATCCCAGCCCTTCAACAGTAGTTGAATATCTGCACTAGCTGCGCCCACATCCTAGTCTATAAACATACAACCTGTGTGTAGGTATACCAGATGGTGTCTGTATAATCTTTGATTCTTAAGTGACTCCTATGTGGTTGGCCATGACTGGCTCTCCATTGTCAGTCTTTGAAGCATTGTGTAGAAAACCCCAAAACACAATTCCCTCTGGCTCCCTGAGCTCTAAAAACATGTTCTTTCTGCATTGTCCCTGCACTGGATTCTATTTAATTAACATTTGATTTTGCATTGCAAGACCCTGATATACATTAGGAGGTCACCACCCACCCATTTATCTTTGAAAGTAACTGGACTGGTTATTTTTTAAAAGTTCCATCAGGTTAAAACAGTTAGCAATTTTTCTCCTTGCAGTGTCCCTTCAGCTTGGACCAGACGGATAATACATCAGTGTAGGTTCAGATGCATTACAACATTAGTCATCAATTAGGTTTAAACCAGCACTGTAATATATCATTTATCTTGCCTGCCACGGCTCTTTTGAACATTTAATTTTTTAAGGCCTCTTAGGGTTTTTTTTTTTTTTTTTCTTTCTAACTGGCCTCCTGCCTCTCTCCTTTGTCTTCAACACAACCATCTCCTTAAGGAACAATAAAAATTAGATTTGTTTGACCTGCTCTCAGGGTTCGTTTCAGCAAGATGGATTTTAATAGCTTTGACTGCTTGGGCAGACAGATTTTATGTAATATTCCAGACATTTACGCACTGTCTTTTGCTGAGCCCAAGCAGGTGTGTATGTGAGAGGATGTGTCTGGGCACCACTAAAGAGCTGCTTGCTATGCCTTCCACATCAATTTTTCCCCTGGGAAATTGCTTTCTTCTAGATATAGTGGGCATCTCATAAAGACTTCAGGTCATCAGTGTGTCTTTTCTTCCTAATAAGATTTTTCTAATCTATATTTAGCACTTGTTGCATTGTTAATGTTAAAAGGATGCTTTTTATTCAATAGGATTTTTCTAAGTTGATGGGTTATAACAGGTTCCTTCTATTTTTTTAGGTGGGCAACAACACCTTACCCCTGAATATTCTGATTCAGGGATGGGGCGTTTTTTTCATTGCAAGGAGGCTTAATGTCAAGGGAAGAGCAAGAATTTGAGGATATTCAACCTTGAGGAGGAATCGTGATCAGGCCTTTATTGGATGAAATATTCTCTGACTCTTGCTGGTAACCCCAACTTCCTGACTCTCAGGAAGTTGCCCACCTTGCTAAGATAATGCTAATATCTCATAATGCAGCTAAACAGTTTTCTATAAAAGCATGGATTATTTAGAGTGCCTGACATAAGGTTAGGGAATTTTTAAAAATTATTTATTTATGCATACAAAGCTGGGGCACAGGTCAGAGGCATAGGAGGTGAGAGGACTCGCCAGAGAAGGAGTGAGGAACAGAACAGACAGATAGACCGAAATACACTGCTGAGGGAAGCAGCAGCGAGGCAGGAGAGGTCTGCTGTGCCATGTGGGTCCCCTCCCTGAACGGGGATCAAACCTGCACTACTGTGTTGCCGATGCTTCACAGTGCTCCGTGTTGCCGATGCTTCACAGTGCTCCGCTTACTAGCTGAGTCACCAGGGAGGCCCCAGGGAATTGTTTTTTGAAGCATCTTAAATTTAACTTTTTCTTTGCAAGGTGGGTGTAATAGTATTTATTCAATATTCATGCACTTGATACTAGGTTATATTTTTAGGGAGGGAAAGCAGTAGCAAACCAAACATATAAAGATTTCACCCATTGTAGAGGTTAAATTCTTACAGGGAAGACTGATAGAGAAGATAAATAAGATATACATAATATGTTAAGTCATGCTAAGCATAAGGAGAAAAAAATAAGGCAGAATTTTTGAAGATTAGATACTATATGCAATGTTCCCAGGCATTGTCTGACACACAATCAACAGTCCATTAATAACAGTTACTCACATCATTAATTCATTAATTCATTATTTTGCACATTTATTCAACATTTGTTGAAACTACTTTAGGTAAGGCCCAGATGCTATAATTCTTGGGTACTTCTGGAACTTTAAGACATAATTTCATTCATTCATTCATTCATGCAATTTATTCATCCATCTTACATGAAGGAATTAAATTTGTACTCTATACTAGAAACTTCTCCAAACACTAGGATCTTGACTCTTCTGTTTTGATCAACAACTAATCCTGGTGCTGGCATTAAATCTTTCATTACATTGAAAAAACAAGTTACCTTTTTCTGAATTTCTTTCCCTCATCTAGAAGTTGGGGGATTGCAATCCTATAACAAAGTGTTTTTGTAAGGATTAGAGATAATGTTAAGTCCCAACACAGACTTTGGTAAGATAAATAAGGTATTTGGAGACCTGGTATTTGATCTCAAGCTGTGACTATATAATTCAACAATTTTAATCAAAATTATGTTCAATTTGATGGAGCAGATTTTTCTGGAGCAAATTTATTATTCAATATACAAAGTACACTATTTTTAATATTGCCATTTAAATTTTATTGGAATTAAATACTTCTTTTATTTTTTACAGTTTATTTATTTTTGCATATAAGAGCTGGGTTATGGGCCAGAGGTGAGGGGGAATGGGGGTAAGAGGATTCACCAGAGACAGAGTGGGGAACAGGAGGATAGACTGAAATGTACTGCTGAGGGGAACAGCGAGTGGGACAGGAAATGTCTGCTGCGCCATGTGGGGTCTGGTATCAAACTCTTGCTTCAGTGGCTGCCAACAGCTTCATAGTGCTATGACTTAACCCCTCACACCACCAAATGTTTCTTTTTAAACTATGAGCATTTTATTAATCATTATTTATTTGGGTGTCAAATTGTGTGTCAAACTGATTGTAGCTTCTGCTTTTGGCAGGGCTTTTTTTTTTTTTTTTTCCAGTGAACATTTAACTCCACTAAAATCAGTTTGAAAATCTGCTTTTGTTTAAGAAGTCTTGATATTTGTAGTCAAAAAGTTAATTTATAGTCAAAAACATATATACCAACTATGGGTTCATCTATAATTACTTTTATTTTGTGCCACATTTTATACTAGTAGTGTTCATAAAGAATTGAACAGTCCTGAATATAAAAGACTGAGAGGATAAATTGTACCTGTGCCATTTTGTTTTTTTCCCAAGCTAAGGAGAAAGAGCACTTTTCTTGAAAGGCGGTAACATGGCATGAGTCAAAGTCAAAAGGTGGGGTCAGAGTATCACCTCTCCCCTGATTCCTTCTCACCCTTCTTGAACCCTGGGCTGGGCTCCCAACATGGGCATTTTCCTAGGCCCCACCTAAGCCGGCCTTACTCTTTGGATATAATGTCTTAGACTGAAGGGCAGCATCAAAGGCTTTGCAACTTGGTCAGTGTTGCCGATTTACTTCCCTTCGTGCTCAGTGCCAGTCTCCTCCTCATTGTCAAATCATTCCCACATGGGAATTGAGTTTGAAAATTTTTCTTTCAGAAAAAAATCTGGTTTTGAACACCAATCTGTCATCAGGAGTAAAAGAGATAGTGTTGACAAAGCATCTCAGCACAGTGCCTGGCCTGCTAACCCTTCACACACGGATATTCTTTCTGAAACCTTGTCTGTGGTTACCTCCCTTCCGAGGGAGAGTGTGGTCCAAACAAATGGGCATGAACTTCAGAATCAGAGGGACCTGTATTAAAATCTTAAGCTTTCCAGTTTTTTCATTGTGTGTTCTAGGAGAAGTTCTTTCATTTCTCTGAGCCTCACTTTCATAAGCAATAAAGTGGGGGAGAAATGTCACTTGCCTCCTAGCATTGCTGCAAAGATTAAGTTACAAAGTTCTGCAATAGTCCCTTGGGTGCTGGGAACACATGACAAGCACAGCTCCTGTCTGCATATAGCTTACTCCAACAATAGCAAATAATTGAATTGACAAGTGATTGCAGGCGTAACTGTAATGAAAGGAGTACAGTAAAGGCAAATATCAAGGAAATCTAACCTCACTGAGAGTTGGCTGGGAGTATTATTGAAATAGTGGAAGACACGATAATTATACCACATTTTAATAAATGTGTGTGTGTGTGTGAAGAGTGTTTACAAGTATAGCCTTTGCAAATTAGACAGACATGGGCTTGAATCCTGACCTAACCACTTACAACTGAATTTTGGCAAAGCACTTAATTTTTTTTAAAGATTTATTTTTATTTATTTATGCATACAAACACTGGGGTACAGGCCAGAGGTGTTGGGTGGTGAGAGAATCCATCAGACAGAGCAGGGAGCAGAACAGGCAGATTGACAGAAACACACTGCTGAGGGGGACAGCAGGTGAGGCAGGAGAGGTCTGCCTGCACCATATGGGTCCCCTCCCCAGCCGGCAGCAGGGATCAAACTCATGCTGCAGTGGCTGTGGTTTGCTTCATAGTGCATTGCTTAACCCACTGCGCCACCAGGGAGAGCCCTACAAGCACTTAATTTTTGAAGTATCATTTTTTTTCATCTGTAAAATGACAATCATGGCATATTTGCCATGGAGAGATGTCCTGGGTTTGTTTTTTTTTTCCTTTTCTCTTCACTTCTAACTTTTACTGAGTGCTTTCTAGGTGCTGGAAAATATGTACTCAGAAATCCTATGAAACTGAGATTATTAATGTCCTGAGGAACCAAAGGAACAAGAGGTTAGGTCACATACTAACTGTGATGGAGTACAAAAGAATTCCAACCCAACAAAGTGGTTCAGGAAACCATGCATTTTACATATACCCTTGTTACCTGGACAGAGAGCTCAATATTCAGGTGTTCTTCTCATAGTGATTCTTCATCACTGGGCTTGTCTTCTCTAAGAAGGGTATAGAAATCTGCGTCATTCCCAACCACCTCCCCAGGACCCATAGCACACAACAAATAGTTGCTCTATGAGTGCAAACTGAATAGATGAATACACGGGGCCTGGCAGAGACAGTTATGTTTTAAAGCAGGGGCTGGAGGTGGGAAGGGATTATGGACCCACACTTCTCCCTAGTACTTTCAGAAAGACTTTCAACACCCTTGATTGCTATGTGCTCTGACAAATGCATAAAATATGGTCCTCTTCCAGCTGCTTGTTTGGTCCATTTCTGGAGAGTTGCCAGCCGCCTATTTGATCAGCTTTGAGCAGCAATGAGGTAGTTAAGACTGAGCAGGGTGCAGTCAGCTGAGAAATGGGTAAATATTTTATGACTGTATGGTAAATAATGTACACATTCAGAGAAACAAGGTGAATCTTTTATAGGTCTGTGCCCCTGTTAAGTCTGCAATTAAATGCTGGTGCTGGAAGAAATAAAAATGAGTTCTAAATCTCCCTCCCTTATGGAAAGGCAAAGGCCTGCCCTGAAGACCTGAGTAAAAAGTATAGTCTCTTAGCCCCATAGCTGAGTGGTTCAAACTGTAAACTATTTCTGCAGAGGAGAAGGTCCTTTTCTTTATCTGATTGCCACACAGACATGTGGTCACAAATGTTTCTTTACTTACATTTACATTTTTATATTATTCATTTGTATTATTTATACTCTGAGCTAGATTCCATCACAAAAGAGATTTGTTTTAGTCCTTAGCAAGCAATTCCAGTGGGGTGCATATTGTAGATGTGCATATATATATTTATTTCATGTTTATATGTTGGAGACCTGCCTTATGCCAAGGGTTCTTCTAAGAGATGGGATACCACAAAGGTGGAAAGCATAATCTTATGGTCAGAGATAAAAAGTAAGCAAGCATTTCAGATGGAGATCAATGCTGGTGGGAACAAATGAAGAAGAATCAGAGCCATAGGGAATGCCAGGGAGAGGCATGCTGACAAGATGATATATATGGAAGCAGACCCTTGCAGAACGGATGGTGGTGGTAAGATTGTTCGTGTAATTTTAAGGTGTGATAGATCATGTTGTGTTTTATGGCCCAGATCAGTTCCACAGAACACACATCTGCATCCCTGCCCTGGAACTGCCCTCAGCTGAATTGTTATCATGACCAAGTTTTCTCCCTCCTCTAGCAGCTGTCTGTCTCCAGGGACTGGTTGATGCAATGCTACAAAAACCCTCATCTGCAGGGGAAACACTGAATGGCCATGCTGTGTTCAGCAGATCAGCAGCAATGAGGACACTGTGACTAGTGTTATAAAAAGGCCTGATAGCCCTTGACATGTTCCGGCCATACAATTACTAACACTTCAATTAGAGGGGAATGGGTAAATGGAAGACCAGTGGAAAGGAATGCTTAGCCATTATAATATCTCAGGCATTTGAGAGGCTGAGGGAAAAGAGTGATTATAAGAACAAAGGAATTGGATAGTTGAGTGCAATTAATGCATTGAAAAATCTAATGAAAGGCTGGGGTGATTAATCAAGAATTTATAGCCAAATGTCAAAGTCAGAGGTCCTCCTTGGTGGCATACATAGACACTCATTTACTGAAGCTAGAGGGCAGGAAAAAAACTGAGGCTCAGGCTCAGAACTTAATTAAATGATAGTCAAGCTCTAGAGAAGACTGAATTCTTAACTACAGTGCACCAGCGACATCAAGGATTAAAAAGGAATAATATTCTCAGACTTGGGGTAGGAATATCTATGTGGATTGAATGTGAGAATCTCAATAACTATGAACCCTCTTGTACTGTAGACATGATGTACACCTCCTTGCTAAAGGATAGTGCTGCTTCTTTGTTTAAAAAATGATGCAAAAGAGTCTGCCTTGCCAGACAAAATCCTACCATCAACCCCACTGGCAAGGATCTACCTCCAGCTCTGCTCGTCACATAACCAAGAAGGAGATGTAGTGGGCCTGCTATGGAGGAAAGAGACTAGACTCTGAAAGAGTTGAAGCACTCATGCAACACACCAGCAGAAGCTGGTTGAGCACATTTCACCTGGATTCAAGAAAAGCAAGACATATAGTGGGATAAGTGATAGCTTATTGATTTGAGAATATGATCTTATGATCCAGAATTTAATGTCCAGGGAAGGACCTCAGGAATTAATAATGGATCATAGAAGTTATATTTGAACAAAAGTATTAGCCAGTGCTAGGTAAAGTGGACTTGACAGAAGATTATAAAAGATGGTACAAGAAGGTATCAAAATGAAGCGGGCATTTAGAGGTCACATCCAGGTAAGACTATGATATCCAGTCGATTATGTTCTGTTGGCATATAATCTCTGTTTACCAACACAACAGAGAATGATCTGAACAGAGAACAAGCACTGTTGGGAAGCTCAGTTGCCTGTTCTAGATGAGTTTGAGTTAATGGTGAGAGACAGTTGCCTTTGATGAAGGTCCTCCTAGCACCCTGGGCTTCAAGGCTTTGTACATTATTTCACTGAGTTTTTTAAAAAAAGATACATTGGGCAAAGGATATGTGTGTCCCTGTTTGGAAGATGAAAACATCAAAATTCAGAGAGGTGAATTCACGTGCCAAAAACCACATACAAAGCAGCAGAATTGGGTTTCAAACCCAGATGTTTGATTCCAAAGGTGATTCTTTTATCTGTTAAGCAGGAGTTGAAGTGTCAGTGGATTGCCCTGGGAAAGGACTTCTAGGTCTAAAAGGCAGGGAGAAAAAGTCGCACCTTGGCATTGCACCATATTAATCTCTTAGGAATCTCGACTGGAGATAGCACTGGGCTCAGCATGTGGCAACTCCAGCTGCTTCCCTCTCTCACTCCCCCTGGAGGTCCCTTGGGGTACGTCATATTTCTCTCTGACATTCTTGGAATATTTTATGATTCTTTCTTGTAGCATGAACTTTTAAACTCTTCCTGTGGAAGAATTTTCTTCTTCCTTAGCTGTAGGCCTACAAGGACACATACAAAATTTATTTGAACAAATAAAGGGACACCCTCTGGTGCTTTGCCTCCTATTACCTACCCCCAACCTCCAACTCCCCTGCCCTGGCCCATATGGCTGACTTATTAGAGTCTAATAGTTATCAGCTTATTCTGGGAGACTATCAAGACTGGAAGGAACCTTATTTTTCAGAGAGGTTCCCTGGCCAAGAGCATAGGTAGGAATAGAAGCTTAGGCCCTGCTACTTTGAGTCCGAGGCTCTTTGCAGTCCAACTTCATTGATCCATGGTGCCTGGCTTAGTGTGGTTGACTAATTTTATTCAAGATGAGCCCAATTTTTCAACTTGGCCAATGGAAATCTTGTTGTCATGTAATACTTCCCTATTTCTATTACTAAGGCAAAAAAAACTTGAGCTAAATGGACTCTCGAAGACCAGCAGAGAGTTAAACTCCACAAGAAAGAAATTCTCTGGGGGCAGAATAAATGTCTACTGCCAAAGATTTATATAAATATTGTCTTCTTCGATGCTCCTGATAACACTGTGAGAGAGATAGTATCTCCATCTTATCGCTATAGAACTGTGATTCAGAGAAAGCAATTAACTTGCTTTCATAGCTTAGAACAGGGCTAGGATCCAAATCTAGATCAGCTTGATTATAGAGCTGGCAGGCTCTCATAATCCTACCATCTCCAGGAGTGATTTGGTTTTTGTGAAAGGTTGAATTTCTTCGTGACTGCTGGGACTCTTTGATCAGCAGTCTGAAGAGTGATTTGTACTTTCTCAAAAGGAAAGGGGAGGGCAGTGATAGCAGCTGTTAGACTTCACTCCATTCCCCATGTCCCAGCCCTGTGACATCATGGGCGTGCAGCTCATTTCTAAAAGGCCCCACCTATAAAGGCCCCACCAAGTGGCCCAACACCATGGAAATGAGCCCATTCTCTGAGCCAGGGGTATCAGTTCCTACTCCCAAGGCAGAGACTGAAGCCAAAGGCTGAATGGCTTTCAGGTCACATATCAGCGCTTAGGACCCAGAGGTAAGGCATCTAAGAAATTCCAGTAGTTCCATCTCACTGACTTAACATTGCAAATCTGTGGAAAAATCTTCAAATAATTCCCCCAAAGCATTCAGAATAAAGCTTAAACTCTTACCTTGGCATCAAAGTTCTCCTGATCTAGTTCTTGCCTCAGTATCTGTCTCTCTTTCCCATTCAGACCACAATGATCCAAGTCCCTGACTCTCTTCATAAGCTGATCCTCCTCTCTGGAGCACTTGCTACCGCTTCTTTGTCTGAGTAACTTCAACCCATCTTTTAAAACTCAGCTTCTCAGCCATCACACCTCCTCTGGAGCATCTTCCTGAGAGTGCAGGTCTGGATGAGGCATCTAATCAACACAACGGTCGCCATTACACTCCTGTCTGCTCACCTGCCATTTCTCCTAGGCTGTGAGTGACTACACCACAGACTGTCTAAATCCATATTAGTGTCTCCAACACCTTAGACAGATTGATTGTAGTTTAAATAAAATATCTGGAAGAGCTTGTCTATTTCATCACCAAAGTGAATATCCTCAGACTAACCAATCATATATAAAGATGGTGTGAAACATTATTTACCCATCTTGCCATTTCCCACCCCAGAGTCCAACACATACTGACATCTGGGAGCTAGGGGCTGTCTTCCCCTCCTGTTTCTCCTCTTCTTCTCCTGCTGATTTTGCCCCTTTCTTCTTGCCCATCTGAAATATCAGCTTTAGCCTGAAGGAGCAGCACTAAATCTATACAGCGGAGGGACTTCCACTTATTCAGAGTAGAGCCAAATCAGCATTTCTCTCCCTAATACTGACTGACTTTCTTAGTAAACCTTCAATATACTTTTGTGCTGACACAAACTTTATGTCTTACTCTGTCTCACTAATCATCTCTTCTTCGCAAAGGATTCATGGCAAGGAAAAGAAAGAAGTGAGAGGGAAGTCAGGCACTATCATTCCTATAAATATTTAATCTGCAAAACATACTGAAGGACAGGACCTGTGGATGAATAAATGAATGAAAAGCTCCTAGTCTAGCCATGCTCCCGGCGCGTCTGTCCTGATCTTGTTTCTCCTGCTCCTGAGGTGTGGCCTCTGTCTTGGCTCCCAGAGCCCTGAGCTCAAGTCCTGATTACAGTTCTATCATTTGCAACAACCTGATGTTGTCCCCAACCTGGACTTCCTTATAGCTCTGGACTGGGTTTCTACCTCCCAGAGCAACTGCCCCCTTTCCAGGAGTTCACACAACAGGCACCTATTCAGCAACGCATGTTTATTGAGTACTAAGTGTCAGGCCCAATTATTTGCCCAACTTGCAGCATATTTTCAAGGCATAGCACATCTGTGCTGTGCAGAAGGAAAAGTCCCCAAGACTGTGATGGAGATGAGTTTACTGACGAGGGGCCGCCAAGTGAAAGACCACTCCTTTTCACCATCAGGGTCCTAATGACATGAGAGAGCACAGAGTACATGCTGGCAATGCAGCATAACAAGAGTTGGGGTACACCCTATGTTGATAGCAGCACTCTTTACAATAGGTAAGACCTGGAAACAACCTAAATGCCCAAAAACAGATGAGTGGATCGGGAAGCTGTGGTACATATA
>JAGFMF010011617.1:6622512-6680952 GCA_019455555.1 Galemys pyrenaicus | reverse complement strand
GATGCTCAGCGAAGTAAGTCAGAAGGCAAAAGAAAAATACCAGATGGTTCCTCCCCTAGGAGGAATATAAGGGAACCAAATAAGGACCAAGGAAAGGAACAAGAACAATAATAATAACAACAACAACAATAAAGACACAAAAACCAAAAATGAAAAGACAAGGACAAATTGGGGACACTTGGTGGGGAGGGAAGAGGGGGAGGGTTGAGGGCAGACTGGAGCACGGGGGACTGAGGTGATGGTGCACTGGTGTTACGGTGATGGGGAATACATGGGGATTACAACTGATGTCAAATATATGTAAATTAAATAAAACTTATATATTAAAAAAAAACAATAAAATAAATAAATATAGGAAGTAGCCATAAATTAGTGCTCATTATACTACCCTCCCTAATTTTCTGTTTATTTGAAATTTTTCATAATAAAAAGTAATTTTTTAAAAATTGAATGGAACAAAAAAAAAGTTGGGGTACAGGCCAGAGGTGCAGGGGGCAGGTAAGAGGATTCACAGAGACAGAGCAGGGAGCAGAACAGTCAGATCTACTGAAATACACTGCTGAGGGGAGCAGCAGGCAAGACAGGAGAAGTCTGCTGCACTCTGTGGTTTAGCAACATGGCTGGGAATTGAACTCCTGCTGCAGTAACTGGCAACAGTTTAACAGTCCTGAGATTTAACTCCCTGCACCACTAGGGAGGCCCTGAAGCATCACTTTGAACAGAGTTCGAGTTGCTGAAGGTGAGGGCTGCCTGCAGTGCTCATCTCACAGGAAGAAGGGGGTGCGCTTCCCCCCCTCCCCTCCCAGCCGGGGCAGTGTGATCTGACCTCCCAGATCTTGGTCTTGGGAAAGGTGGGGGATATTTGAACTTAACATCTACTGTTTAATCAGAATGTTCTCCTTGGCAACTAGAACAACAGGGGTGAGTAATCTTCCTGATTTACAAATCTGATTAGACTCTCAAAGTCTTTAATGACATCTGCTCACTTAATAAAGTAAAACTAATAAACAACATGCACAAGCTCTAGGTTTAGCCTGCCCCTTGTTTACAACTTCTCAATCTCTTTCCATCTCACCTGCCCCCCAGCCCCACTCCATCCTCTCTGCTCTTACTGTCCCAATCTCACTGAGTTACCTGTAAGCTCTTATATGAAATGGACAACTTGGCTGTTGCTTATCCTACCTAGAGCTTTCGCTCTTCCTTATAAAAATAAGTTTAAAGTCCATTTTTATTTCTATTCTACTTTTCCTTCACCACCAAATGTTGACTTGCTCCCCTAGGCAGATTTTTTTCCAACACCCTTTCTTTTCTAGAAGAGAAATACTAATTCCTTCTCATCAAACAAAAAGCCCTGTGAAGGGGGATCTTTATCTTTTCCTTTGGTATCCCAGGGACCAGTACCTGGTATAGAGTAGAGCTTAACCAGTGTTAGTCGAATAAGATGAATCATTAACAAAGCAAGTGAGTGAAGAAGAGGATGCAATTCTCATGCCAAGGAGAGACAGGTTATTGCACTGCAAAGTGACAACACCTCCACAGCTAAATTCTCAGCAAACATGGAAGGGAGAACATGTCCAACTTACCTAGAGAAAATAAGAGGAAAACCTGGGAAGGCTTCCTGGTGGAGGGGGCACTTCAGTTGCATCTCAAAGGAGGATCATGGCTCAGTATGGGAGGAAAGGCATTTTCATCTGAAGGTATGAGATGCACACAGAGGCATACAGATGCAAGAGACCTCACTCACAGGGAAAGACTTGCCACATGACATGGTAAGTCTGGGCCAGGGAGGAGCATGGACAGGTCCTAGGTACCCATAAATGTGGGGAGTGGTCCTCAAATACTAGCCTCAGAAGACTAGTGATACCAACATCTCACACTGAGCACAAAGTTGTTTAAAAACTTGAAAGAGAATGAGACTGGGCCTTGCTTGCTTCTCACAGACATCCCTACCAGTTTTGTCCTGGCCAAACAAAGTGTCTTGTTTAGGATTTACAACGTTCTCATATTTTTCTTATATTTCTTAAACTCTTTACCTCAAACCTGAAAGTTTACTTCGTGGCATTGGTCAATTTTCCCTCTTAAGAAATAGCATGCCATATACTTATTTAAAAAATTGGAAAATAACTTAAAAACGAAGAAAATCTTCTATCACCACACATGAATACAACCATTATTAACATACTGGCTTCTTTTATTTATTTTTTTAAGTACAATATGAATAAATACAATTTTGGATTCTGCAGCTTTGTCTGAGCAATTATTAAGACTCCTCTCCCAATAAAGAGGCAGCTGGAGAACATAGTACAGGCTTCACTCCTCAAAGAAGTTGACTGCACAGTGGAAGGTCTTCACACTGCCCCTGGCAGCAGGCCTCATGGGCTGGCCCCATGGAAGGTGCCCTGCTGTCTTACTCCAGAGTCAGGTGTTGCTATGAAGGTCTTTGTTACAAAATATCGACAGACCCAGAAAGACTGAGCATGCTCTGTTCTTGTTCTCCAGTGGCCCATCAGACTAAAGCACTCTTCCTGGGAGGGAAGCTAAAAATCTTCCTTGCGTAATCTTTCCTTTGGGGAGAAGGCAAGGATTTTCTCTCCTTCTATAAGTCTTCTCCCCTTCCTGGGTCTGGCACATACAAAGTCGAAATATTAGGTGAGATAGAGCACCTGCTGTTCTAGCAGACCTGATGTTGGGAGGCTTCTCTGGCAGGCCTCTGATCAGCACTGGGTTCTCTGTTCCTGTGTGTGCCTCCAAGTCCCTGGACTCACTGACATCACCATCACTTGTCCCTTGCCATTGACATGACCTGTGATCCCTTGTTCTTCCCACATAGTAGACGAGCTACCTAAGAGGAGAGACTTGAGATTTTTCTCACTCTTAGACTCTCAGACCTTCACACAGAGCCTAGTACAGGTCCTGAATCAAATCATGCCAAACGCACAGAGAGACACACCTAACTTCCTGTTTCATAAGCTTGAGTGCCATCCTTGCTCTGTGAAAGTTCCTATGTTTTGTGCAATTTATTCCTAGGTGTCACCTGCCGGGGTGGGGGGTAATCACTAAGGACAAGAAAGTCCAGTGACAGAGAGGATGTAGGAGTCTGAAGGGCCAAGTTAAGCTCAATGGCAGAGCCCCTGTGGTGGGGAGGGCCAGGCAGCAGGAACCTGTGTGATGTAATCACATCTCCAGGCCTGGTATTAGACCCTCTTACTCAGTTTTGAAAACATGTGGTTTTATCCTTGTTCAAATATTGATTTTAGGTAACTTGAGCCTGGCAGAAAAGGCCTATGCTGAGGCCAGTGGGTCTGTTTGTTGCCTTAATGACATTTCTGTGTGTTTGTATAACACAGGCTGGCGGTTGAGTAGTTGCTCCCAGGGAAGATTTACAGGACTTTGCACTTTGAAAGATATTGAGGCAAACTGTTGATGAAGGCCCAGGGTATAAATCATACCCATTCAGGCCAACAAAGGACACTTTTAAACTTTGGCAACTGCCTCTCTGCTCGAGTGTAGAAAGAGGTTTGGATTAGGTCAACTGGTTTTAGAGTGTATTCCCTACAACTCTTGGATTTCAAGAAGAATTTGGAGGGAGGCAGAGAAAAGCAGCATTTTTTTGGTAAGATGCTGAGCAGGCAGGGTTCCACAGTCTTCTGGAGCTTCATCAGCTTTATAATTGTGGTTCTTACTAAATCTCTGCAGATAAATATAAAACATTTGAAAACAGTCTGTCTGCTGTCTACTGTCAAACTATGATCCTGTAGGGAGGAGCATGGACAAAATATCCTGAAGCTGAAACCAACCAGAGACTAGGGGTTCAATGGGTCAGATTCTTGGCTCCCAGAGCAACCAGGGCGAATGGAAACCACCCATTCTACAAGACAAGCTTTGCAGACCACTGTAAGATGGCAGGAGGGGAAGATCCTGCTTCTTCTGAACTCTGTCCATTGCCAGCCCTCAGGCAGACATCTCATTTCTTCAGCTACCTTGTTTTTGTTTTTAATTAAAAGGGGGTTTGATGATTTCTTCAAATCTCTTCTGTGCTATGAAAAATGATTCCATGTCTGCCTGAATAGGAACATGTAGGTTTGTAGAGCTTAAAGGCAAACAGGCTAATGGCATGGACATTTGGGGCCTTCAGTATTGGCTCTATCTCATAACAGCTGGTGACTCTGTGCAAGTTATGTTATCCTATGGAGGCTTGGTTTCTCACCTGCGAACTGGAAACCACCATATAAACTTTTAGCACTGGGACAACGACACAATGAGTTGGAAGTCTTGGGGTTAGGGTCAAGCATGTGGTTAGGAATCAGTTGGCAGCAGTTATTATTCCCAGATGTGCCCTCACTGGGAATACACACACACAGCACTACTGAAGCCCTCATTCTCGATGTCTTTGCTTGCTTGTCTCCTCTCTTCCTTCAGTTCAAAATCAGCAATTTGGAAGGAGTTCTCTTGGGTTAATGTCAAAGATATTTAACCTGCAGTCCTTGAGGGCCAGGTAGCCTCAACATGTAATGTCTGCTCTTGAGAAAGTCACCTCACCTCCCTGTGACTCATGTCCTTCAGTCCGGCCGTCCTCAGTTATCACAGCAAACAGTGTCATCTATAAGGAATGCCAATGTGTCCTGTAGTCCAGTTGAGAGCAGGTTCTTGCTTTTTCTCTTGCACATGAGGTTCAGCCAGGGCAGGCTGGTCCCAGCTGTGCTCCTTGGCAAATAAAAACCCAGCTCCTACCAAAGCCAAAATAGAAAACTGGGGGCACTAGTGACCCAAGGCAATAGCTTCCTCCTCCTCTCCCCTGAGACCTGGGGAGACAAATAACCAGTTCATATCTCAGCAGCTGGCCCTGACTGTAAGTTTGCACGATTTACCTTGGCTTTCACTGGCACTGAGAATGAGGTCATACAAGGAAAGAGACAATGGAGAAGACCTCTGGAGGGGCAGCAGTAAAATACACTGGCGGGAGGCAGGAGAGAACCCTTGTGTCATGGGGTCTTTGGCAACTGTCTTTGAGAGGGAAATAACTTCTTAAAATCCTTGCCTAAAAGATAAAATGTGTGCTTTGTGCATACCAGAGGCCATCTTCAGACTTGTCTCTCACTGGGTTATTTTTATAGAAACAATTTTCTTAAGTCTAAAGGGCCTTATGCAGTGAAATGAGCAAGCTCTGGGTTAGTTAGAAGAAAGATAAAAGAGTTTTAAAACCAGACAGGGGTTCTGGTGGGCTGGATCAACCATGCCTACCTCTCCGATATTCTCTTCACTTTCCCTGTGACAGCTTTGCTGGATTTCTCCCAGTTCTTCCACCCAACAAACTCTTCATACAAGCATACTCTGATATCTTCTTCTGGAAAGGTCTTCCTTGTCATTCTTCTTTTGTTAGTTCCTGTAGATTCTTAAAACATCAAATTTATATGTCATTCTTCAAGGTCTTTTGCTCACACCACACCTCTGTTCTTTTCTCCTTCCTGTTAGCTGAAATGCAGCTGTGATCACTGAAGTTCGAACAGCTATTCGACCATGAGGTAAAAAAGTTAAAGCCATCGATGGAAAACTGCAAGATAAATGGGCCTGGGTCCCGAAGGCAGGAAGCTGCCTATCAGTTCTGAATTTCTTACCTTTGGTCTTATTTTTTATTTATTTTTACTTCATATAGAATACATTTAACAAAATTAGCCATTAGCCATTTTAAAGCAACCCTTTTACAGCAACATTCGGTATATTCATCATAGTACTACTTCTATCTAGCTCCAAATTATTAACCACTCCAAATGGACACACTCCCCATTAAGCAGTCACTCTCTACCCCCTACTTCCCTCAGTCCCTGGAAACCACTAGCCTGCTTTCAGTCTCCACGTGTTTGCCTTTTATAAGCATTGCATAAAGATTGATTCATGCTATATGTGACCGTTTGTATCTGATTCCTTTAATTTAGCATAATTTCAAGATTCATTCACATTGGCTCATATATGAGTACTTTGTTCTTTTTTTATTGTATGTTATACCACATTGTGCTTAGCTGTTCAACTGTGGATGGACATTTGGGCTATGACCACTTGTTGACTATTGTGAATAGTGTTGCTATATACATTTGTTTACAAACAATCTATATTTCTTTTATGTGAGACAGAAATCCATGATTGTCTACTTAGTCCAACGATCTCTGCATTTTTGTCACTCAACTTATCATACTTTCTCAGCTGATACATGGGCTCTACTGACTGCAATTTAGAAACTGTATTTTTCCTTATCTATTCTCTCTGCAAATAGAGAATATTAAGAAGCAGTAGGATCTATGTTATCATTTTTTCTCCAGCACTACTTCCTGTGTTTCTGAGCCTCGGCAAATTTATCTATAAAGTGGGGATAAACAGGCCCTTGAAAGCAGAGATCTAACCCACATAATCTTTTGAGGTCTCTCGTATGTGATTCTTCAAAGTACATTTTGAAACTGTTGATGTTTACAGGAAACAGTGAGATCCATTGGAATGGATCATGTCACTTTCTTTAGAACACTTTCCCTAGTTCATCCCCTTGCTTTCTCCTCTAACTGGGTTTTCTGCTTTTGTCTCCCTGCCCTTTAGTATCTCTAAGATTACATTTTGCATTGTCCACCTTAAGTTTATTATGCACTGTTTTTTTTTTTTCCCCAGTGGAGCATGGAAACCTTGCAAGTAACTCTCTTAAATGTAGCCTGGTTTCTGCAAACAAAGCAAGCTCATAAAAGCCAATCACAGCAACAACCTATAATCTAAGAATTTCTTCTCACCCAACTCCCTGTCATTCCCAAAGACCTCTGATATCTGGGGCCTTGGTATCTGAGTTTTAGTATCACTTCTAATTCTTCCTGATGAAGGCATTATCCTGTATTTACCCAGCTCCAGCTGATCACTTGAGCTGCAGCTAAGGCTTAGAGTCATACCATATAATCTGCTAAGACCCACAAACCCCTCAACGGCTGACTTGGTCCCTGCCTCACTCCCTCAGCCCCCACAGAAAAGAGTTCATGAATGAAATTCCTTTGGTCATAGGTACTTAGAAAATATTTATTGGAGGAATTCCTAAAGGAAAGAAAGACTTCAATTGATTAACATTTACTATCAAGAAATAAAGCCTAGAGGCAAAGTCCAATGCTGTTTTGTTTTAGAATCTGGCTGGAAGATGGAGATAATGAAAACACAAACAATTAATTAAAATTTTTCAGCATAAGTCTCAAGATATATTTCTAGTTCCTCTATTTCTCCCTAAACTATCCTTTCCCTCTTAGTCAATTCTTGGTATATACAAAGGGTACATTGAATGAACTAAACTTACAGTTAGTAATAAAGAAATTAACAATTGCTAATTCATATATTATACAAGTGCTTTTCATATGCCAGGTATTATGAAAACTTATTTACAAGGATCATTATCTTTTATTCCTTGTAAAACCCTAGGTGACACTTCAATTATTTTCATTTTATATATGAGAACACTACAGCCTCTCAAAGTCTGAGACTTTTGCAACAAAGTCTCATAGCTAATAACTGAAGGGGCAGGATTTCATTCAGGTCATATGATATCATTCTATACATATAAGCTCTCTACCAAAGATGAAATTCAAATATATGTAAATGTTTTGATGCATCCATTCATCAAGTCGTATTGAGCGTCTTGCCAGATCACTTGCTTGGAATAAAGAAATAACTAAGATGCCATCCTTGCCAGTCATGGTAATAGGAAGACTTTCAATATTATTATTTCATCATACTTTAATAGTCGCTCTAATTCTCAGTTTTGATCACAAGATTTTCTTTTAGTAGTGGGATCCTCTGAACCTGTTGAATAATGTTGGAGAAGTCAGTAAGCATAATAAGGAAAGTACTACTTAAGTGTTTTGAATTGTGGCTGAAGAGTGGGATGCAAAGACATCAGGTCTGAATCTCTGGAACCTGTAAATGTTTCCTTTTATAGCAAGTACTTTGCAGATGTGATTAAGGATTTTAAGGTGAGATTACTTTTGATCGTCCATGTGGGCCCCCAAGTGCCATCCCCTGTGTCCTTACAAGAGGAAAGCAGAGGGAGAGCTGAATGCACACAGCAAAACAGAAGACACATGAACTTGAAGATAGAGAATGGAGTGGTGAGGTCATAAACCAAAGACTGTTGGTAACCACCAGAGCTGGGAGAAGCGAGGAATAGGTTCTCCCTTATGGTTTTTTTAGAGATACCCTGACTTTGGGCCAGAGAAACTCATTTCAGACTTCTAATCTCCAGAACTGGGAGAAAATAACTTCTTCTTCTTGTTTTAAGTCACTAAGTTTATGCTAATTTATTACAGCAGCCACAGGAAACAAATACACCGAGTTACCGTACTTTGCTGCTTTGATGGCCCCAGGAATCATGAGAACCCAGGCCATGTATCAAACATACAAAGTAGAAAATGGAGTTTCAGAAATACAGATTTGCCCAGGGTCACATGACTAGCAAGCAGTGGTGCTAAGATGAAAACCAATTTCTAACCTGAGTTTTGAAAATCACTTTATAGTTTCTAACCACCTTGACTTAACTATCTTTTAAAATTTCCCTGGGAACCCAAAGCAGATTTCGGAACTCTTTTTTATATAGATAGAGAATTTAAAGTTCAGTGGGATGAAGGGAAATGCTTTAGATGACCATAGAGAAGCTGGGATTGGAGTCCAGCCTGGGTCACTGAACTCCCTGTCCCTGTACCACACCCCTAAGCCTGTGATGAGTTCAAATACTGGATGAGGATGTCCTGTCATCAGTTTCCTGCCAGCCTGGCTGCAGGCACCCTCAGCTTATCAGTCGACCTTTGCTTTTCCATGGCAAACCCCTGTGTGGAGGAAGCTGCAACAGGCGGCCAAGGCTCTGTGTTGTCCTTATTTAGAACTGCTTTCACTTAAATGAGCCCTACTCTTGCAAAACATGTTTATTCTGGTTTCCTCTCCCTCTTAGCTGCATGACCGGTGGGAGGCCAGGGTACAACTCCAACTCTCAGGCCTGTGCCAGGCAGGGTAGAGCAAGTAGGAAAACATGAGGCTCAGGAGAAAGGACACAGGAGGGCATGCTTTCCCTCCCCAAGTCATATGCCAGATGGGATAGGGCATTGCCGTGGGCCCTTGAGAGAAGGTAGCCATTCCAGGTACACCCCTGCTGGGACTGACCACAACCTGAAATTCAAATAGTTTTAGAGTAATGATAATAACGACGATGGTTTAAAAAGTACAATAACTTCCTTTTCTTAAATACTTGCTATGATCCAACCATACTATTAAACCTCTTATGTAGTTTATTTCATCTAATCCTCAGTAAAACCTCATTAGATACTTACTTTAATAACCTTGCTTTGCGGGAGAGAAAACTGAGAGTTGGAGAGGTCAAGGTTATATGACTAATAAGCCACAGGAGCTGAGATTTGAAGCCAGGTCTGTCTAGAGAGTTTTCTCTTATGCAACACTCTTCTTTAGGGAACCTTTTTGTTAGAAGAGTAAGTGTCAATGAACAGGTGACTTGGCCAAGGTCACACAATGAGTTCCTAACTGAGCTTATTCTCGAGGATTCTAAAACAGCATTCTTCCCAGTGGCTAGTCCAATGTAAACTACAAATTATAGGAAGAAAGAACAGTTTAAGATTTCCCACTTGCTGTGATTTGAAAAGCATCTCTCCCCCACTCCTCATATCTTTGAGTTCCCTTGTTGAGATGCTGTTGTCTTTGGGACTGGTATCTTTCTTCTATGGGTGTATCTTGCACAAGTTGGCAGTAAGAGGAGAGAGAAAACCTCGAAGCAGATGGGGTTTGTGCCTGCCAAGTTCCTTATAAGAACTCTATAAGGCAAGTGTTTGTGAAACAAGTTTACTGGAGTCATCTCATGAAAACTTCACATTCTTCTGCAGAGTATCCCCATTTTACTGGTGAGTACAGTAAAGTTCAAAGGCAATCGTCATTTATCTGCAGCAAACAGCTGGTAAAGAGACAGAGCTGGCACTGGCTTCTGATGCCTGGTGGCAGTGCACAGAAACACCAAAAGCAAGTATTTTTTCCAGGCCAGAGTGCCCCGTGCCTGCTCACCAAGCTGCCTTTTTATCATTTGGAAATGGGAATGTTTTAAGAATTCTGACACTGCTCTTTGAAGGAGAGTGAAAAAGGAAGATTCCTAAGTGAATTTTCTCCATCATAGGGGAGGAGGTGATATCCAAGGAGGAAAGCAACCTAAAACCAATCAACTGAAAAATGTTTTGCTTCTAGAATCACTCTCTCACGGGATCTCGAGCTCACATCTCCAAACAAACTTTCTAAAATCTGTGCCATGCACACAGGGGTGTGGCCTTTTTCCCAGTGATTGACCCTACATTGAGTTCTGACACAGATGTCAACATCTGTGTAGGGAGTGGGATCAGCCATTAAAAGGGGTGGGTGAGAGGAGGGTAGGTGGGCCTGGTTATAATTCTCTCCCATCCGGTCGACTGGGAAGGGAAGCCTCTTTGGGCTAGCAGAGTCTTTCCATTAGCTAGGTGAGACTCTTCCCCACCCCGCCCCATGGCTCCTGTCCACCTCTTATTCTGATTAGGATTCCTTCCAGTGATGTCACTATTTTGATGAAGGTCACCACTGGCTTTACAGAAGGTGATTATAACACGAGTCTAGTGAGGATGAGAAGGCTATACTCACAATCTTTTGGGCTCCCTCTGACTTTTTTGTCTCTCTGCCCAATGGCAAACAGCATGGTTGGCAGGTTGTCTCCAGAGCATGAAGGGAAGCCATGGTCATTTTACTGAATAGGACACCTGGTCTCCTCACGTATGTAATAGTCTTTGCCTTTCTTGTTTCATGTGCAATGAAAAATCAAAGACAAGTGAACTCTGAAAACTTTAGAAACTCTATAGATGGATAAAGTACTAAATCATTGCTATGATTCAGAGATTCCCTACCCCTTCATGGAAAAGAATTCTTAAATAATCGTTAATTTGGCAAATTGTCGCTGTCAAAAGTTTCATCTTCTCTCTGCTTTTGAAAACACAAAGGATGGATGTGTGGACAGTGAGGGGGAGGTGATGGTGCTTTCTTGATCAAATCAAAGTTGATTTTCAAAACTGAGAGCTGTCATTTGTTGTCTGGCACTAAGCAACCCACGTGCTCCTTTTGAGGTTCAGTTACTGTGAAGTAAGTCTGCAGTGCCTAACTTATAGGGTTGTTATGAAACTTACTTAATACAGAACAAAAGTGGCTGCTACGTACTGACATTCAATTTAAATCAACGACTTGACATTATCATCTCAGCACCCACGAGGTCTTGGAAACTTGTGTTTTATTAGACTCTCTTTAGGGCTAAGGGTGCTGAAACTAGGAGGAGTGAAGCAATTTGCCTTTGGTTTTAGTCATAAAGTAAGGAAAAGAGCTGGAATCCCAACACCAATAGATCTACCCTCCGAATCTTGTACCTTTCCACTGTCTCCCTTTGGCTTCAGTATATCTGTGGAAATACTTTAAAGTTAGTAAGAGGAGGTGGAAAGCCATTAGTTTCATGAGTAATCACTGAAGATCTATGTTCAGGCCTCAGGGTGTAGCCTAGTGACAGAAGAATGAGGAGATTAGAGTAACTGTCTAAAGCCACATGTAGCAGAGTTATGTTCAGAATTGAAATCTATTTAATTTCAAATTGTGCATTTGAACCTTTATTACCAAAGGGTTCTTTTCTTTTCACTTAGTCATTTATCACCAAAGCCATTAAATTGAGGCAGACAACTGACCCTAAATATTGATATATTTCTCTTTCTCTTGATGTGTGTGTGTGTGTGTGTGTAGTTTCCTTTTATTGTCATTAGTTATCTCCTGGATTTTAATGACATTTTCTTAGAGCATATAAAACAAGGATTTGGACAAACAACTGGGCAAAGCCTTTATGAAAAATATCTACACGTCAATCAGTGCAGTTCCCCTCCGTTTCCTACAGATTTGCTTACCACTGTCTCCAACTTGGAAATATGTTTGCCACCTCCATCTCACCTGTGTCCTGAGCCCTGAAAACCTGACCCCTTATTCAAAGTCCATTCCACAAATGACAATAGGATGCTGACTAGGGAAGACTCAGAATCTGGGATGCAGACTACAGACAAGTAGAAAGACAAAGAAGCACACCCCTATACCCAAAGTCAGGACAGGATGGGGACAGGGAGCACAAAGTTGTTAGCAAGTCCCCCCCTGACACACACACAACTTGCATTCAACCTACATGAGTGTTTTGAAGTCCCTGAACAGGCTCTTCTTCTTCCCAGCCCTGCCTCTCCTCAGGGAAGGTTCCTGTACCCCTTCACCTCCCACCTCTGGGCTAGCTTGACCACCTCTATCCTTACACTTAGCGGAGGGCTGTGCAGTTGTCTGCTACCTCATGTATCTCTCCCTTCAATACAGTTCCTTCAAAGAAGGGTTCAGCTTTTTCTGTTTTGTTTTCCATGTCAAATTTATAACCTATAATGACCACCAGTAAAAACAATAAAGTTAAATGCAAATAAAGATGCATTTTAAATCTGCTACCACCTTCCACACTCAGTTTACTTCTGCACTTCGTTTTCAGTTTGAAAAACCTAAACCACCCAGATAAGCAGTTGCAAGATGTGGTTTTTGAAAGTGAGCTTTGCAATCTCAGGGGAGTGGAGTTCATGGAGGGGGCAGGCCAATTCTCATTCAGAAAGTTGCACAAAAACAACTTAACCTAGCAGCACTTGAAGTGGTTGGATAATAATCACGCAATCAAAGGAATAAACAAGGTAAGTCTAGATTGTGTTTTGTGCTGAAGAGGAGAGAAAGAGGGTGATGTTTCAGAGCATTAATCAGAGCACAGAGCGAAAGGAGGGGACTTTGGGTGCTGGGAAGGTTTCTTTGAAGAAGTAATGTGTGAGGAGATCACTGAAGAGTGAGCATCATCCAAGTATGCAATGGGCTGAAAGAAGAACATTCTGAACAGGGTGACAATAAGTGTAAAGGCCCCACCCAGAGCAACAGAAGCCTTTGCTTCACTATGTATTTTTCCTTTTAGGAAACCACATCAGATAAACCTACATTCCCTCAGTGGCTTCTAAGAGATGCCTCATCCCCTTTCTCAAACACTGTGTCACATGAGCAACCTTAGGAGATGCTGGACCTAGAAGAGGATGATGGCAGTCACACACAGCTGGGGGGCCCATGGCAGAGTGTAATGAGGTCCCAGCAATACTCTGACTTCAAATGCCAGATTATTAACCACAGCACACTGCTCCATAGCCAGCAAATAGAGTCATTGCTAAAACTCAACCTTCTTCCATAAGAACCTGGACCTCGGTGCCAGGGCAGGATTTATGACCTAGTAAACTGAGGACAGAAATAATTGGTCAGGTTAGTGCCTGGCAGTCCCCGGGCAGGCCCCACTCTGGAGGGGTGGCAGGGATTGAAATAGCTGAGGCAAGTTTACTTTTCTCAGCCCAGGTGCTCCACTGTGGCCAACATGGCCCTAATGAGCTCTGCATATTCAAGACACAAATAATTGATGGTCCAATTTAAAGTGTGCAGAGGCCACATTTTTTTTCCAGGCTCTGAAGGAAAAACACCAGCTGAGGAAGAATGAAGAACTGCCTGTTCTAAGTTATTTTCCTTCTGTGGTCATTTGATCCCCAGGAAGACCAAGTCTACCCTATCAAATGCCTGGAGAAAGGAGCAATTACCTAGAGAAGTCAAGCAAAAAGGAAAGAACAAAATGAAAACTGTGCACCAGACAGAGATCCTAGGCTCCATGCCGGAATGGATACCACCTTCAGTATGTCGATTCTCACAGGTGTGGGACAGATCTGGATGTACAAACTAAAATGCAACTACCCTATGATATGTGTGACTTAGGCAGATGTAACTGCTCTGTGCCTCCATTTACTCACTTGCTCACTGGGGATTAGGTGCACAGGCTTTGGGGCAATCTCAGATTTCAATCCTAACTCTGCTGTGGACTGTGTCAAAACGGCAAATTGCAGATCCTTCTTAGATTTTCATTTCTAAAGAAGAAGTGATTATACAGGGACCTGGGAGGACCGATTGAGATAAGACATAAAATATGCATACACAGTGCTCAGGAAAACAACTGTTACTGTGTCACACCACTGTTTAAGCTCTAGGACAGTGGTCTAGGGTCCCCTTAGGGGCATCAGGGGACTTGTTAGAATTGGAACATTTCGAGCCCCAGGCCAGATCTACTGAATCAGAAACCTGGGCTGGACCCCAGCACTCTGTTTTGACAAACTCTCCAGAAGATTCTAGTGCTCTGTATGCTGTATAGTAATTCAGGTGAAGTGCCTGAGGGCTTGAATGCCATAATCTTCCAAAATGAGCCCTCTGATTATTCCTTTCTGTCCCAAAGAGGGAAGAAATGTTCTGTTCTCAGGATTTCAAACGTGTCTCTCCATGCTAGGGAACATTTTCTACTGCCTTACTCTATCCCAAGCACTTGATAATAGTTTCACAAGGATAATTGCAATTTATCTTTGCAGCAACCTCTTTGGTAAGGATCTTTATTTCACAGCTAAAGAAACTGAAGATCAGTGAGGTGAAGTAAACTGATGAAACGTTTATAAGTGGTAACTGATAAAGTCAGGATTCAAGACTCAGTGGTCTATTTCTAGAATCAGTGTATGTTCAAGCTCTTCACACCACCTCTTTAAACCAATATGAAGAATCAGGGATGTCTAGCCTGGTGAAAATAAGCATCCATACTACCTGTGAAAAATGTCTTCAAGTGTCTGGAGTCAACCAGTTTAATGCTGCTCCACAGTAGGATATGGAATTAGTGGGAGACTTCATAGGGAGACTGTGGCTTGACAGAAAGAATAACTTTCAGCAATTCTTGTCTGAATTATCCAGAATTATCTTATCGCTTGAGGGAGTGAGCCCTCAGTTATAGAGGATGTGTGAGTACCAGCTGGGTGAGTATCTGTCAAAGTAATCATAGAAGGATTGGTGACTTCCCTCTTTTTGATGCATCTGTAGCCACTGCTGCATGGGTTCAAACCCTGGCCAGGGAGCTGACCGATGGTGCAGCAGACCTCTCCTGTCTCACCTGCTGCTCTCCTCAGCAAGTGTACTTCAGTCAATCTGTCTGTTCTGTTCCCTCTCTGTCTCTGGTGAATCTTTTCATCCCCCACACCTCTGGCCTGTACCCCAATTCTTGTGTGCATAAATAAATCTTTTTAAAAAATGATGCTTTGGTTCTGAAAGGAAGTAGCAGACACTCATCTCTCTTGGGTGGTTTAGCCTTTGATATTTGTGAAGAAACTGGAGACAGATCATTTACACAAAAAGGAGACTGAGATTGGCTCCCTGGTTTGGGAAAGAGAATCTACTCTACTGTGGCTGCAAAGAGCTGTTTCAAGACCTTTTCTGATTCCCTTAGCTAGAAAGGAGGTCTTTTTCTTCTGCACTCTCCTATTATGTTTTACTGACCCCCTCTTGTAGCAGAGCTCTCTCCCACTGCACTATAGCCATTCCCTGCTGGCACGGACCAGCTGCTCGTGCTGCCTGACAAAAGTCTGGGTGTGAGGGACACTCCTGAATGATCGGGATGCTCCAAAGGCTGGCCCCTGCCAGACTCCTTTTCTCTTGGCTAAATTATAATTCTGTGATTTTATGATATATGCTTACTGAAAAAACATTCATGGGGTGTTATAAAATTGGCTGTTTTGCTAAACAAAATAATTGGATGCTATGCATTTTGATGATGAACTACAGATTGGCAAATACTGTAACACAAATTCAAAACCCAATACTGCAAAACCAGGCAGGATCAAATGCAACTGGAATGTGGTTGTTCTACAAATTCAAAAGTTAGTTATTAGATAATTTCCCAGGCCTAAACATTCGCTATGGGAAACTGGCCTTGGGAACTGAAGAAAGACTTCTGTAACTTGGCCCATTGTAGAAGGCTCTGTATCTCCCAGGTGATAAATGAGTCACGTACACCCTACCAACCCTCCTCCCCTCTTCTCTGCCTCTGTTTTACTTAAACCATAATCATATATAAAAAGTCTCCCTAATAACAAAAACTATTGACATTAGTTTGACTCTAGACCTTGCAGCTAGTAGTCTGTCGTACACTGAGTAAAAACAAAATGGTTAGTTGCTGACTGCGCAAAGTTGCCATGGCTGCCTTAATATTAAAAAACTAGTGTGCTAATAAAAACATGCTATGCTTATAAAAACAATGTTAACATTAAAAAAATTAGAATGCTGATAAAAATATGTCGTCTAGCACTAGGCCTTACCTTGAAACAGTATGATGTCCTGAATCTTGACTGGAGGTCATAAAGACCCTGAGTTGTTCTCAAGAAAAAAATGTAATGATTGTTATCTTTCTGCTCTATGCACATGATGATGTAATCCTACTGCTTGCTTGCAATGTATAAATAAAGGCCTGTTGAGACACTCAGTAGGACGTTTGCTACACTGTGATCAAGTGGTTCGTGACTCCTCAAAACCCCCTCAATTCACCGATGCCGTCTCTTCCTGTGGGAACCTGGCCTCAGCCTGAGCTGCCCTTCGGTACCCTGCTGCTAGGGAAGCAACCGGACGTGTGTGCATGGAGGCTGACTGACCTGCTGAAACATGAACCATATTCTTCACTTCTCGGAATCTCAGTGTCCTCATGTAAGTCAAGAGATCAGTAAGAAATGTCTTCAAGTATTCAAGGCATCTGAAATACCATGCATCATATGCCGTGTTCTTCTCCAATCTCCCTACAAATTGTGTAATATCACTGGGGGGAATGCATTTCTGATTTATCAAGATACCCTTTCTCCAGCTCTCCACTAACTTCAAACCCATCTCTCAACGTAAAATATAGATATTAAATATGTGGCATATAATAGGATCTTCTATATCTTCAAAAATAAAAGGGAAGGAAAAATGAGAGAAAGAATGAGGGGGGAGAAGAAGGGAGGGAGGAGGGAGGGAAGGACTGAACATTTTAACACGTGAATGTTCTTCTCTTCATCCTTTATCACTGATGACCCATAGATACTCTAACTCTGTCCGGGTGAACTTTTTCCTTGGGTACACCCCATCCTGTGTATGTGCAATATGCACTTAGCAAAATAATCCACAACGTGCCACAGTATGAAGAGACCTCTGGGAAAAGAGAGTGAACAGGAAAGAAAAACTTGAACTAATCTCTCTATAGGCAACTAATTGCAGTTTTGTGGTTATTTGAAGCAGTTGTTCCCTGTGGGAAAACAACTGGCCTCTAGGGTAACAAGCCTCACGCATTCTGAACTCCATCCTGAAGCCCTTTGATAGGAGCAGAATGTTTCAGGTGCAGATTCTGGAGACTTAAAAGCAGGTCTGTTTTTAAACATACCACACATTGAACTTTCTCCATGATGGGAGACAGGCCAAGTCATGGTTTTTGAAGCTTTTAAAGGCTCACTGGCCCTTCAAAAAATGGCCAGTGTGAACATAAGGTTTTAGGAGCTTTTAAAAAAAAGCCTTGTGGACTTATTTTTAGAGCAAACCTTAGCCTTTTAAAACTTCTTAAAGGAGCCACGGAGGGCCCAATCACTTAAGCTCCCTTAGGGCCCAAGCAGCTGCTTTCAGAGGTCTCCAACACAGCCTTTCCTTGTGCCTGACGATCGGGCAGCCAGCTATGCCCAGCACAGGCAGTCCTCTGAGAAAGTGTGTCCTAGAATTCAGAATACATGGGCCGCAAGTGAGCACCCAAAGGGAAAAGTTTGTTTGCCAGTGAGTGGAAAGCATAGACTCAGACTCACGGAATCTCAGGTTCTCCAGAAGGTCATCCAGTTAATCCTGATCTGCTGCTATAACCTCCTCTGAAAGATTCTTAGGAAGAGGAGGTCTTACCCTTGTTTGTAAACCTCCAACATATATATCATTGTAGGGACACTCTTTCCTTCAACTCACTTGGAATCTAGTATATGTTATTTGCATGATACTGTGCAAAGTTATGGGGATACAAAAGTGAATTAAAAATGTTTTGGGAGGCCTCTCTGGTGGTGCAAGGGGTTGAGTGCCATGCTGTGAGGCTTCTGCAGCCACTGCAGCATGAGTTCAATCCCCAGCCCTGGAGGGGACCCACATGGCAGAGCAGTACACCTCTCCTGCCTTGCCCGCTGCTCCCCTCAGCAGCATGTGTTTCAGTCAATCTGCCTGTTCTGCTCCCCACTCTGTCTCTGGTAAGTCCTCTCACTCCCTGTGCCTCGTCCTGCACCCCACCTCTTGCATACATAAAAAATTAAATCTTAAAAAAATGTTTTGGTTCCGATGTGGACAATACAGTAATGGGAGAGACATACATGGATCACGTGACCACTGCAAATGAAAATATACCACTAAGTATAATCCAAGTTATGACAAAGCTTCTGACCTGCTCTATGAGGGTAGGGAAGGTTTAATGAAGAGGTGAAAATGAATTACTTAATTTGCTTTTACTATGTATCATATACATTGTGAAAATATTCTTAGTTATGTCTCAAAACACAATGCTGGGTTATCTATCATTTGTATCACTTTACAGAAGAGGAAATAGATATAAAAGCCAACCATATTACTTTGCACCTGGTATTATATGACTTTGGTTAGTTGTTAAACTTCTCTTATATCTTTATTTTCTCCTCTTTAAATGGGAGAGAAGAACAGAATCTGTACCAAATAAGTTTGATGTGAATATTACAGGAGATAAAGTGGATAAAGAATACAGTATCTGGTATAGTTCAATATAATTTTGAGCAGCTTCTTTCACTATTTTTCTTACTTTTTAGCCAATGTTTTAAAAAACCAGAGCAAAACTTTTAAGTCATTTTGCATCAGCCATGGCATGATATTGTTCTGTAATAACATTCCTTACATCTTTATAGCATTTTCTATAATCATTTGATTCTTTTCACCATTCAGTATCCCCAGATGTGGAATATTCAAAGTTCCTTAGGTTGCAAGCAATAGAAACCCATTAAAGCTTGCTTAAGCTGAAGAGAGAAACTCATAAGATGTCAGAGGTGATTCAGGGTACCCACGCTCATGAGTGGCTCACAGGGAAGGGCCTAGGGAATGCCAAGAGGTGGGAAGAGGAAGAGGAAGGCTGAAGAGAACTCAGGAAGTGCTGCTTCTCCACTACTTGGCTAATGAGCTACCTCTGCCTTTCATTTATGAACACTGGTTTTCTTGGTTGTTCAATGCAGATGGCTCCAGAAGTGCAGCCTCTCAAAGACCCCAAGCTCCAAACTTATGCTACACATTGGAGCAACTGAACTCTGCTCTCTGTCTGAATTCCACATTTCATAGATGGGACCCTGCTTGGACCAGTCTTGACGAGGGGCCTTCCCTTAGTCCAGTCAAACATGACCAAGTTGTGGGGTCACATATACAAACAGTGACATGGGATACTCCCTCCATTGACAATGCTATGGCAAGTGAAAGATACTTCAGCAGGGGCCCAACAAAGTGAATTTCCTGTGGTTTCACATATTGGTTTGACTGAGGCAGTATCTGCTTCCAGATCTTCTTTCCCATAAGGCCAACACATCTCCCAGCAGGTTTTAACTACTACCCTTTGAGACAGCAGCACCCCCTGGCAATCTAGTTGTGGAAAATCTAGGTACTTCTACAATTATGGTCTTTCTACAGATGGAGCCAGCTTAAAACACAGGAAGTGTTGTAAGATAAATTATTGGACCATATTCTTCATTCCTCTTCCTGGTCAGAGAATTTTACATGTGCAGCATTCATTCCATGACATGCAGTGTTTCCCTGGAGAATAAGTGTACTCCTCCAGATTGCTAACATCCAACTAGGGCATATGATTTGCTTTCACCAATGGAACTTAAGCGGGAATGGTTTAGACCAAGTCCAAGCAGAAACATTAAATTTCATTGCAAGCATTAAATCTCATGGCAAATTTCAGTCAGGTTTTATTTTTCCTTCTGCCATAGAACAGAACAGAATGTCCCTTCAACTTGGAACTTGGAATGAAGAAGACATGCAGAACAGAGTTACAGTCATCCTGTATTCACCTTTGACAGTAACCCCAGAGAGTAAGAACATTTGAGAAATGACTCATCCGAGACCCTCTCTCTTGACTAAGTCTTTAAGGTTTGAGGGTGGGGAGAAGAGGAGGCAGTCACTGGATTAAGCCTCAGATTTTATTTTGTAGCCAGGTTTTTAGAGGAAGAACCTTGGAGAAACTAGTTGGTGGGGAATGGTGATGAGATTAATTTTGAATATGCTAAGTTGAGGTGCACCAGGAAAAAGTCCAGTAGACAGTAGGGTAAACCAGTTTGAATGTTAGGAAGAATATTTGGATGGGAGGTATAGATTGGTGTTTATCTGTCCACTAAAGTACTTCAAATGTTGACAGTCAATGATATTCCAGAGAGAACAGACGCATAAGAGGGAATGGAATGAATGATGGAGCACACAAACATTGAAGAAAGAGGAGCCAGGTTGGGGTGCAAGGTGGGGGAGCACAGGCAGCAGAACTGGGAAAGACATAGGCTACTACAAGAGAATACAACTATCTTAACCACTAGCACCAGATTTCCTCTTGCAAAAGTAATTTTATTTTTTAATTTTCAATGTCATCAATTTATTTGAGCTTCAAAAAGTCCTGTGAGGTATAATTAGAGAAGAGTATGCATATTTATCCCCAATTACCAGTGAGGAAACTAAGACTTAGAAGAATTCATATCTTACCCAGAGGGATATTTTTATTTGTATTGATTGATCATGGTAAAACTAGCATAACATAAAATGTACTGTTTTAACTATCTCTAAGTGTGCACATCAGTGGTGTGAAGTACATTCTCATTGCTGTGCAACCATCACCAGAACATCTTCATCTTGCAAAACTGAACTTTGGCATTTATTTAGCAATTCCTCACCACTTTCCTCTATCCTCAGCCGCCAGCAATTACCATTCTACTTTGCTTCTATGAATTTGTTTCCTCTAGATATTTTACATAAGTAGCATCATGCCACAGTACAATCTTTTCGTGACTGGCTTATTTCAGTAGTTAATATCCTTAAGGGTCATCCACAATGTAGCACATGTCAGAGAATTTTTTCCCTTTTTATGTCAAAATAACACTCCATTGCATGTGTATATCATATTTTGTTTGTCCCTTCATCTGCCAGTGGCCACTAGGGTTACTTCCACTCCTTGGTATTGTGAGTAATGCTGCTCTGGGCATGCGTGGAAGGAACTTTCTTTTTGGTACACTTAGGAGTGAAGACGAGCACTGGAGTCACAGCATGAAGATAGCAGAAGGGGCGTCTTCACTACTCTGTGTGAGCAGTGAGAGGAGCTTGGCTCCAGAGAGGATCAGGAAGAGGTAGAAGAGCGGAGTCAAGAAAGAAAGGTGGAAAGAGACCATCAGGGGAGCTGGGATGGAGGAGGGGCAGCCCCATTGTCCCATCTGTGTGGCTCGGGAACAGAGCTGTCTAGAGTTCACCATAAAGCAGATACAGTGGTCATTTCTCCCCATCTGTCCTACTCAGCATCATTGGGAGAAAATGCTCCACATGTAAGTGCTCCTTGTGAATTGTTCTTTGATGCCAACTAAGAAAGGGTTTCATTTCTCATCTGGCTGGACTTGGAACAGACAGACAAGGTGAACAAAGGCAGGCAAAACAAGCTACTAACTTCCCTGGGCAGAGAAACTCAGGAGGTCATTTTACCAGAGTCACTGAGGGGAGGGAGCTGAGAGAGTGAGCTCTTTAGGAGTTCAAGCAACTTGAGGAGGGGATTGGTCCCTAAAACGCAGCCAAGAGCACTGAGGCAGTCTTAATCAAGACTGGTGCTTCTTCAATGTCCCTGTGCCCATGAACCACCAGAGCGTCTAGATTTTGATTCAGTTATTCTGCAGTGGAGCTTGGGATTCTGCATTTCAGAGACTCAAGCTCATTGGGAATGGTGTGCACCACACTTTGAGTTTATAGGGCTCCAGATCAAAAAGAGATGGAAAATTCCTGATGACATCATTGCACCTCTCCCCTTTCTCTCCCTCTAGCTCACTCGCTGACTCCTTGGCCCCCATTATCCCAGTGTACCTGAGCAAACTGGACTCACCCCCCTGCTGACCCTCCCTTCCCAGTCCCAGCTCTGACCCCCCCAGGCATGTGGAGGTCAGGTCAGGGTATGCTGCCGGGGCATTCTGCAAGCTTTGGCCAAGGGGATTAGAACAGCAAGCTCCAGGGGGGAAACCAGAGACTCCACAGTTGGCCTCAGAACTCCCTCTCTCAGAAAGATGGAAAGAGGTGGAGAAAAAGTTTTAAATGGTATTTTTCTTGAGAAAGGTCGCTCTGGGGAGCCAAGTATTAATTGAGTACTTGATTGTGAGAGGGCTGTGTGGTAAACTCCCTTGTTTTCCACAGATGTTAAAGGAGTCTCAGCCAGAGTTCAGGAAAAATGTTTTCCCTGCATATCCACCCCTGCCCCAGAGGCGGTGATGAAGTTGGCAAACTACACTCAGGTCAAGCCAGGCTCTGCAACCTCACGGGAACATAAGAATTCGCAGAATCTGAAGGGGAAATGGTGGCTGGAGAGCAGCTGACAGGAGAAGGCAGGGAGAATGGAGCACTCGGGGACCAAGTCCTGCACCAACCAGAAGCTTCGGTCCTGGTAGGTGTTGAGTGAAATCCCAGCTGCTTTGCCCATAGGCAGGTACCTCTTCTGCTGGGGGGCATCCTGCCTCAAATGCAACCCTTTCACTCACTTTCATTCATTGTGTGAAGACTTTCTTCATTTTGAGGTGAATCTGCCATTCTGAAACCTCATGCTAAGGACTTTTGTGCCAATGCTGCCCTCCAAACTTACAGAGATTAAGACACCATGTCTCTTCCAGGCACCTGACAGTGAACAAAGACATCCTGGTCACACTGTAGCCCTCTGATCCTACCTGGAAGAAAAATGGGGGCATTATTCTTCCAAGGTGCCAGATAAGCAAGTGGAAGCCTAGCGATGTGGCTGCTGGTGCTCCAGTGGAGAGTGGGCACCCCACTGTCCACTGTAACAGGGTCATCCCCAGGGGAAGGAGAGGTTCCAGGTTCCCTGCCCTACCTAAGAAAAATAAAGCTGGGCAGGGAGGAGAAGCTAGAAAAGCCTGGGGAAAGGAAGGAAAGGAGATCCAGAAGAGGACCTGGAGGTGGCACACAGAGCAGAGAGATGTGTGAAGAAGCTGTGCTCAGCCTTGGATTTGCACCAAGAACTTGAGGGGTATGAAAGGAGACACTTGAAAGAGACACAAATGAGAAACCTATGGGGAGGCTGACAATGACAGCTTTTATCTTCATTTTGGTTTTGTTCTTTTCCTTCCAGACTTGCCTGGCCCCTTTTGCCCCTTTCCAGAAGGTACCTTAGAATTGTGGCAAGGTTTTGGGCTTGAGCTGTCCTTCTTAGGCCAACCTGTTTGGGTGTTTACTCACAGGGGATGGGTAACTTTGGGTGCTTCATGGGGAAACTATTTTATCTATACTTTTTCTCTGTTATTGCACACTGTTTTAAAGGTTTTTTTTCATTTGAAGGTCTCATGCCCTAGAGTATGTTTTGCCTTTTTGCAGTGGATGGCATAACCTATCTACAGACAGATTCAGAGGTCCCGAGGTGCCCCTCCTTATATCCTGTAACATGACCACTGGGGTTCACAGCCCAGCAGAGCACTGACCATGCATGTTGCTGGACAAGCTTCTTAAGCACTCTAAGCCTGGGTTTCCTCTTCCATAAACTGGGGGTAGTGATGTTGCCTGCTAGAGAGGATGTTCTAGGGGCTAAACAAAAGCCAATTGCTTAACTTTTGGCTGATGGAAACTTCCCTTCTGTAATTGAGGAGAGAGAAGGGAGAAGGGCTCAGTCACTTGCCCGAGATCACAAAAAGGGAATCCTAGGGCTGGTACTCAGATATTCTGATGCTAAATCCAACACTGCATAATATTTAAATCTTGCATTCCCAGGTCCATCAGACACTAGACTTCCCAGGGATCCTCACCTTGGCAGCTCTAGGCTCACACTGAGGTAGGCACAATGTGGGGAGCGGGTCACCCCGTGATATGATCAGGAGTGCTCTCCCTCCCCTGGCTCCCTGAAGTCTGAAAAGGATGTGTTAACACTTCCTACCTACGGGTTGACATTGTCCTTCCCCCTTTATTTTCTTCCCAAATGCAAGTATCCTAGTGAGGTGGTGGGGATCGAAGACAAACTTGGCTTTCATGGTCCAACACTCCAGATGTCAATTTCCTACATGCTCACAACAAGTGTGCAAAGCAGTATCATTCCACAGTGATGTGGAGAGAAGGAAGACCAGACAGATAAACGATTTGCCCAAGGTCATGTACTAACATCAGACAGGACAAGGATTTCAATCACGGAAGTCTGAATTCATTGTCTCATCACCTCTAGGGTAGAGTTCCCAACCTGATGTTACTTCTTTCTCATAGGAAGATGGAGTTTGAAGGGATTATGCTCAGTGAAATAAGCCAGAAGGAAAAAGAAAAATACTGGATGGTCTCACTCATAGGAGGAGTAGAAGGGAACAAGAAAAGAAAAATAATATAAACATCAACAACAACGACAAAACTGCAACTAAACAAAACAAGAATGAACAGACAACCACAAATCAGAGACATTAGGGAGGGAAGAGGAAGGGATTGGGTTCTGAGCAAGGACCGGAGGAGCACCAGGGACTGTGGAGACGGTGCACGGGTGAAACGGTGGTGGAAATTCTAAGGGGACCACACCAAGAAAAGAAAGCAAGCATTGTAAGAAAAATTAATTAATTGATTTAAAAAGAAAAAGAAGGGGGAGACGTAGAAGCCCTAAAGAGCTCCCCCTACACCGGTTTATAGCTGGTTTTGCCTTCCCGTGAGCTCGAGTCTGTCTGAAAGGCAGACTCCTAAGCCCTTCTGCAGATTAACTGAATCAAAATCTATGTGTCATCCAGACCCTCTGGCGGTTCATAGGCACAAAGGCATTGCGGAAGCACCAGTCTTGATTAACACTGCCTCAGAGCTCTCAGCTGTGTTCCAGGGAAGCCCAAACCCCTCGTCAAGTTGCTGGAAATTTAATCTCTTCCTCAATTTCCACTAAAAAATATGTATCTGAGCTCATCTGGTCCTGCCAGCATCATAAGATGGGTACTCTTGCCCCTAGTTTTGCATCAGAAGAGCCTCATAGAGGTTAAATATCTTGCTGAGAGGACTGCTCTCTATTAAGGAGGACTCAGCTGGTGCTTTCCTCTGCACACGTGGCCTGCAAGCTTGTAGGCAGCGTCTAACACCCCGGGGTCAGAATCAGATTCTTTTAGGATGTCACAACAGGCGCTTGGGGTTGGGCAGGCCCAAAGTCTAGCCCTCCAGAAGTAAGCCTCACTCACCAGGGCGGGGAGGACATTGGGGAGGATTGGGAGGTAATGATGGGGGGTGTCCAACAAAGCAGGCGGAGCAGGTTTTCCCATCCAGTTTGGGAAGGGAAAGAGCGCCTGAGCCAGGCAGGCTATCAGGTCAAGAATTACAGCTATTTTCCAGAGAGTAACTCTGGGCCGCTGTGATCTGTGGAATCCAGTCATGTGAGTATCCCTACGAGCTAGAGAATCCACACACAGCACAGGGTCAGGAGCAGACAGGAGTGCTCCAGAAGGGTTAAAAGCTAAAGATTTACAGGCAGGATCAGGCCTTGGGAAGAAACTCGAGAGATGGGAAATTGTAGCCAGATTCCACCTCTAGAAAGATACTTCCAGGCTATGCCTGGGTTCCAAACTTAGCTCTTCTATCTGATAGCTATGTGACCTGGTAGGTTACCTAAATCCTGAGTCTGGGATGTTAATAGCATCTAACTCATTTATTGTGAAGATGAAATAAATGAGAAAGAGAAAAGTAGCCCCAACTGGTAGAGCAATAAAAAAAGCAAGGTATCCATGTTAGGTGCTAGGCAGGCCTTAGTGGCTAGACCGTATATAACTGTATATACAGTTATATATTCTGCTGTATATAAACAGTCTCACAAAAGAGACAAAGATAGATGAGTCCATAACTTTTGCTAAACAATAACAATCACCATGCAAACTCTTTCTTGGCTTATACTAGTGATTGCTGCCTCTTATTACTTCTTTAGTCTCTTTCCAGTCTTCTTTCCTCTTAGATAAGTTTCATTATATCAAGTCATAGAATTTACCCTTATTTCATGACAGCACCCAAAACTTAACAAATCCTGGCTTTCTTGCTTTCCAAAGCCACCTACTCAAATTTACATCCTACATATCCTTTCTAATGCCCTCCATTGAGACACCTCCAATCTATGATGTGTATTCTATCTCCTTGCAATGAGTCAATCAACCCAATGTTGTTAGCCACAGACATGTTTTTGGTGGTCTTTGAATGGAGGGCACAGGGACTAATTAATAAACAGAAGCATGTAGAACAGTTCCTGGCATAGAATGAGCACCGTGCCAGTGATGCCACCATAATGACTGGGTAGGTTATGAAAGAAAAATCAGGGACAGGCAGGTCCAAGAGGAAAAGTTACAGGACAGAGGGCAAGTGGAACTTTGGATTTAGAGCCAGGAGATTTCCACTTAATTCTCAACCTGACATTCAAAACAGTAACTAACATTTTTATTACATACTTCAAGAGGGCCAGATATGGGTCTAACTACTTAGACATGGAAGATTGCATCTATTTACTGAGGTACAGAAACAGGGGCAGACAGGGCTACAAGGCAACAAGGCACGAGGACAGATGGAAAGCCACTCACCTGCCCATCTGTCTCTAGAGCTACCAAAAAGCACAAAAAGGCCAAAAACCAAAACCAAGCGCTATAGCCTAATAAAGGACATTACCGAATAAGAGGAAAGGTCACTCTCTGTGTGTTCTCACCTGTGCACACTCTTGCAAGAAACTCAGGGTCCAGGAACAACAACCACAGGGTCTATTTTACAAACAGGGGAAACAGAGAGTTTACTGTATCCACAAGTGGCCAGCTATCTCACCCAGATAGTGTCAGTGATGGGTTGCCACTGGTCACCAGGAATGCTGGATAGAACTGGCAGGTAGTGATGGTCACACTGGTTCCTCGGAGGCAGTGTCAGAGACACCCAGTGTTAACCATTCTTTGTGAGTTGTTGGGTGACACCAACAACAAACAGCTCTTTGAGACACCAAGCTCAAGGTCTTTGGTGTTCCTTTCAGGCAATGACAGAGACAGGACCTGAAGCCCAGTCTCTGACAGAGGTCTTCAGCTTTTCTTCCCTTCTCGGAGGTCAGCTGCTGGATGTTTCTTTCCTCCCCTCTTCTTCAAAGGTCAGGAATGGAGTCTTCCTTTCTTTCTTCTTCCTTTGGAGGTTGGAACCACCTTCTTTTCTTCGGGAGCTGGCCTCATCTCTTCTGTTTATCTCCTCAGAGGCTGGCATCTGCTCTTAGCTCCCTCCTACCCCGGCTTATACTCTCTTTCAGGATGCCCCACCCACAAGTCTGATTGGACCATTTTTCAATTCTGTAGCTGACTGGATCACTTAGCACTATTCAGCTCATTGCTCACATCTGAATGATCCATTCCATGATCCAGGAGGTGAACTGTTACATAAGAGGTCTCTGAATAGCAAGAGCCACAAGTGACAAAAAGACAGTTACTGGGTTCTGAGGAGCATTTGCCGCAACTGACTTGCAGTGGGGCAGCAGAGTGAAAGAACACCACTGCTACTGCTGGCTCCCACGCTGAGGTCACTGGGTTCTGGTACGTACCTTGGGCAAGTTGCTCTGAACCTCAGTTATTTTATTCATAAAAAAGATAGGAAAAATAAAAGTACTTACAAGTTAGTTGTGCAATTCCAATGAGAACATGAGTGTATTGTAGGCCATCAATTATATTAAAATGTGACTTTAATGGACAAAGTCTACGTTATACCACAGGTCGTTGGGTTATTCTAACTTGAACCTAAAATTGGCAAAGGACAAATACACTTAAAAGAAAATTTCTCAAATTCCTGCATTTATTTTACTTTCCTATAGATGTAGCTTGGACTTTATGCTGAATTTTGGTGTTCTGCAAAAATGGAGAAAAGGCATCTCTCAGAATTCCTTCAGTGGCCTCAAGTTTCCACGCAGCTTCTCTTCCAGAGAAACCAGAAAAGAGGACAAGCTTTTGATTCCATGTCACTTACTAGTTATGAGCATGACTTATTTGGGACTCAGTTTCTCAGACATGGTGAGAATAAAGGTAATTCCTACTTCACATATTTGTGGTGAGGAACAATAAAAAGATGTGTTGCAAGCTGTGAGGTTCCTCTGTGACTGCTTCCTACTGAGTGTGCTCTCACTTGGGGACCCAGAGTCTGCTCTCTGAGGGCTGAACTATTGACCAATGGCAATGCACCTGTTCTTGTGTCTTTGCGAATCACTTTCTTCCTGTAAAGTCTGGTGCACGAAAGCAGGTCCAGCAAAGTAGGTTTATTTCTCTCTTACCTGATAGCCCAAATGAAAGCAGTCTGTATTAGAGGTGTGGCAACGCTCCACAAACCATCCCAGGTTTCTTCCAACTTGTTTCTGCACCATCCCTAGAGTACCATGTTCATCTCTCATTGGGACTGGATGATTGTCTTGTCTGATTTCCACTCTGCAAGGAGGAAAAAGAAGGAGTGTAACCTAAGGGACATTGTCTTCACGGAGGTGAGCTGAAGGTTCTACACATCACTTGACAAAGTCACAACCACAACCCAACACTCCAAAGAAAGATGACAAATGTAGTCTCTACCTGGTCAACCATATATCAAGCAATGAATAAAATTTGGGAGTTTTATTATTTTAAGTTCAATATCACGAAAAGTAGAAATAAGGAAAGCACTGGGAATATGAATACTCTAGTCAATTTATATATTAGGTCACTGAGCCTGATTCTGTTTTGGTACTGAGTCAGCATCTGGATGAAAAGCAGAGAGGGAGAGCATATTCAGATGTTTAAATTACCCAGTGCTGAAAAACAAATATTTGGAATTACTCCAATGAATCTTTACATTTTTCATTTCCTCTCTAGATCTTGGCACTGGGCACACAGAGATTTGGCCTTGTAAGTCATTACAAGAACACTTACACACGCCCACATGCACATGCACAGATCCTTAGCTTGCACTAGAGGAATATAAGACATGTCTAGTTACCTCCCTCTTTTCAGTGTGAACATTATTGAAAGAAACAATGTCTTAAAAGGCAAAGATCAATATTCAAATGCACCTTAGGTCATAGACACATTGCCACTCTGGGTAAGTTATGCACTTTCTCTGGATTTATGTTTTCATATCTGTATAATGAGTATGATATTACTTGTTATGAAATATTTTGAAATTAAATCAAATGTCATACTTGTTTGCCTGACACAACGCTTTAGGTATGGTTGATATGTAATAAATACTGTTATTTTATGATTATTAGGCAACTGAGATCCAGCACAAGTTAATAGTAGACTAGGAGTTTGTCATCCCTTAATATAAAACAAGATCCTTTTAATCTTGTACCACTCTCAGGTGCACATATTTGTTTTCAAAAAATTATCAACTTCTGTCTTAAGACAAGCTGTTCATTGGAGCATAAGATATATACATGAAAGTGTATCAATCATGTTTGGCTCAGAAATTTCCCCAAATGGGAATCCCATGTTATAGGAACTCAGATCAAGAATCAGGGTATCACCAGGAGACCCCCTCATTGACCTCTCTAAGAATAACCATTACACTACATTAGTCTTCCACTTTTTCTTTTTATACTTTATACTAATAGAATTATATACAGATGTTCTTCTGGGTGGCTGGTTTTCACAGTCTGAGGGCTATGGATTTTCAGAAACATCTAAAATCTCAAAGCTGAAAATGATCTGAAGAATTATTTACTGTAATTTTACAGTTTATATATGAGAAAATTGAGTCCAAAAGGTGGTAGTAACTTACTCTTCTAGAGCATAGTCCCATTGAATAGAGATCAGCCTATATGAGAGAATCAGTAATATTGCCAGTCAAGAAGGCTATGAGCGCGGTGAGTGCTGTGAAAATTACTAGGTGGAAGATGTGACTGATATGGTAGATTATGTCCTCCCCAATTCATAATTTCAAATCCTAACTTGTGAACCTCATAGAACGGCCTTATTTGGAATTCATACTAGTGAAGATGTAATGAAGATGAGGTCATATTGAGGAAAAATGAATCCCAAATCTAATATGACGTGTGTCCTTATTACAAGGGAACATGTCCCTGTGAACATGAAGACAGAGGTTGGGTTATGTGTCTGCAGTAGAGAACTGTCTACAGTCAACAACAAAAATGATCAGCAAAGCACTAGCAGTGGGAGGGAGGCCTGGAACATCTCCCTCACAGCCCTCAGGAGGACCCAAGCCTGTGAATACCTGGATGTCTTACTGCTAGCCTTCTAAACTGTGAGACCACACATCTCCATTATTTCACTGTCCAGTTTGTGGCACTTTGTTATGACAGTCCTAGGGAATTGATACAATGGCAAAAAAAAAAGTTTCAAAAGGATCATAGCAAAAAGGTTACGAAGGCACACAGCATTAGTGAAATAATGAAGCCATGCATTAATTCGTCCATACACTGAGCATGTACAAGGAAACTTGTTTGATCCTAGAGCAGTTTAGTGGAGAATTAGAGTAAGAACCTCTCTGCCTTTGAAAAGTTCAAAGGGTGGTACATTTAGGCCTATAATAACTGGATGAATGAGATAGGAAAAGGTGTGGATATGGAAGGTGATACCTGAACCAGTGTGTTTGCAGTTTGTTCAATGGAGCTTATGATTGCTGCAACTGGAAAGAGTTTCCTAAAGTCTCTCCCCTGGTTCACATAGCTATCAAAAAGACAAAGTCACAGATTTTCTAAGTTTGTTTCAATCCAGCATTTCAAATGGCCTCAACAACCCAAGCCAGTTGTCTTGACCCCTTGCCCTACTTGGCCTGCCAGTGGTAGGAAAATCAGGAACAGGGATGTTGACCTCTGGCTGCTCAGTCTGAGTCTCCTCAGAGCTTCAGGCTCCTGCAAGAACTGGCTTCAGAAATTCATTCCAGTGGGATGTCTATCCTGGCCGACAAGTCCTCCCTACAGTGCTGAAAAGTCGATTTTTATTCTTTATGTATATGTATGACAATAATAACAACAAAAAGAACCTTTTCTTCCCAGATATCCCATGCAAGGGAAGACAAGCCTTCAGCAGGTAATTAATATTATGATATTTTGAAGAACTGTGCTTTCAGGCCCTGAGACAGGAGCCAGGCACACTGCCCTTGGCTTTTAAGAACCCTCAGACTCCCAAATTTGAGCTCCTGCAGCCACTGTCTGAGCAACACTGTTTAGGAACACAGCAAAGAACAAAGCCAAATTGCAGCTGGGGTCACAAATGCCTTTGTAGAATAATGTCAACTGTGTCAGGGGAGGTGTACGGGGTGCCTCCTGATTCAACTACATTTTCAATGGTCAGCTACACTCCATGAACTTATTCCTTTAAGTTTATAAAGGAGAACAATGGGATGGTTGAACACAAACCAGCAGTTGGATCTTGGCTGAACCCACTGGAGAGGGTTCATGCAGGGCATGCGTGGTCATTTGTCCCAGATGCTAGGACACCCTCGGAGTATTGATCAGATCTCATTCCCTGTGGTTGCTAGCTGCCTGACCTCTCCAAGCATTTTTTTTTTTGCATCCTGGCTCAACTCATCTATACAAGGGGTTTGACCCTCATCCAGGTGGAATGATTGGCAAACTTCTGTCACCAGTTCATGCTTTTCTCTTTGAACTTCTGACTCTTCTAGCTATCTATCCCTGAGTATCTTATTTTCAACTAAGTCATCATTATTTTTGATAGCTATGTGAACCAGGGGAGAGATTTTAGGAAACTCTTTCCAGTTGCAGCAATCATTAGCTCCATTCCTCACCAAACTATCACTCTACAAGGTTCTCTCTATCCTATTTCTCAAGTCAGAAAACTGGAAAGCATTCTTGACTCTTTGCTTCCCAACACATCAAGTCAATCACTAGGATCAACGAATGCTATTTCCTGTAAGTGTAATTGTTTCTCTGCTTCTGATAATCCCCAAATTCAAGCCTATAGCTTCTTTTGCTTCAAATACTGCAATAAATTCTAAAAGGGTCTTCATGCCATCAGTTCATTCCCACTTAGTTCAACTAACCAATGTACTTTTAAAAATGTAAATCTATATTAAGAAAAAAAAATGAGGGCCTCCCTGGTGGCGCAGTGGGTTAAGCAATGCACTATGATGCAAACCGCAGCCACAGCAGCATGAGTTCGATCCCTGCCTCTGGCCAGGGAGGGGACCCACATGGTGCAGCAGACCTCTTCTGCTGTGCCTGCTGCTCTTGCTCCTCCTCTCAGCCTCCGGCCAGGTCTCAGCCTCCGGCCAGGGAGGAGACCTACACGGTGCAGCAGACCTCTCCTGCTGTGCCACTGCTCCCCTCAGCAGTGTGCTTCTGTTGATCTGCCTGTTCTGCTCCCTGCTCTCTGTGGTGAATCCTCTCACCACCACCCCCACACCTCTGGCCTGTACCCCAGTGCTTGTATACATAAATTAAAAAATTTAAAAAAGAATCACTGGAAAGAAAAAAGAATCATGAGCAAAATCTCACAAGTGAGACTAAGGAAGACATTTAAAAAAAAAAAAAAAGAAAAAGAAAAAAAATGAGGTATATGTTAAACTACTGGGGGTCTTCCTGGTGGTGTAAGGGGTTAAGTCCCAGCATTATGAAGCTATCCACAGCCACTGCAGCACAAGTTTGATCCCTGGCCAGGGAGCTGACCCACATGGTGCAGCAGACCTCTCCTGTCTTGCCCGCTGCTCCCCTCAGCAGTATATTTCAGTAGATCTGCTCCCCACTCTCTTGTGCCCCCCACTCTGTCACTCGTGAAATCTCTCAGTCCCCCACACATGTCTAGCCTATACCCCAGTTCTCATATGCATAAATAAATAAAAATAAATCTTTTTTAAAAAAAGTAAAAAAAAAGAATATTGTAACTTTAAAATGAATCAGCAAAGCTGTAGAATGCAAAATCAATAAGCAAAATTCAGTTCTATATCTGTACACTAATGGTGAGCAATCTGAAAGGGAAATTAGTAGAACAAAATCATCAAAAAGAATAAAATGTTGCGGAATAAACTCAATAGCCGGGAAGGGCAAAAGACTTGTACACTGAAAAGTACAAAATATTCCTGAAAAAAAGTAGAGATAAATAATAGAAAGGCATCCTCTGTTCATGGATTGGAAGACTGAGTACTAATATGTCAATACGTCCTAAAGTTATAAATATATTCAATGTCACTCTTATTAAAATGCTGTAATGTTTTTGCAGAAATAGAAAATTCACTTTAAAATTCAGACAGAGTCTCAAGGGACCTCAAATAGGCAAAACAATCTTTAAAAAGGAACAAAGGTGGAGGTGTCATTTATCCTAATTTCAAAACTTATTACAAAGTGATGACAATTAAAAGAGAGGTATTGGCATAAAGAAAAACATAGAGGTCAAGGGAGTAGGAAAGGAAACCCAGAAACAAATCCTCTCAAAAATATGGCAAATTGATTTTCAACAAGGGCACCAAGACCACTTAATGAGGGAAATGACTGTTTTCCAACAATGGTATTTGGAAAACTAGATGTCATGTGTTTAAAGAAAAAAAAAGCGAGAGAGAAAGGAGAAATTTGGCCCCTTGCCTTATATCATATATAAAAATTAACTCAATATGGATCAATGATTTAAAGCTAAGAGCTAAAGCTATAAAATTTTAGTTTACATATTTATACTATAACTATATAACATTTATATATACTATTTATAATACACAATGAATATGAATACATATAATTAATAAATGATATGCAATAAATAATTACACAGATAATATACTTTTGTGATGTGTTGTAAAGTAGGCAAGATGGCAAGCCCTGAACACATGCTTTCTCCGAACTCTACAGATTCCGTTTGACAAAAGGGGAAACTGAGACCAGAGAACATAAGAAAGTTGCTTAAGATCACAGGCAAATTCTGACTTCTCAGAGTCGGACCTCTGGCTAATTCAAAGTAAAAATCTTGTAAACAGCAGTCTTTAAAATCAGAAAGAACACCGGCAGAGCTGTGATGTTGAACAAGTTTTTTTTAACCCTTTCTGTGGACACAATTTTCTCACTCTAGTATGGAGAGTGATTGTGCCTGTTGCGAGTCACAGCAGTGAGGACTAATAAAAAGGAACTGGAGACAAGAGAGAATAAAGACCAGTGATAAGTCTTTCTGGGGCTGGAGAAATGTTGATACATTAAAACACCCCAGTAAAGTATGAAGATGAACTGTTTGGAGAGGTGACATCCCCCCACCCCCAGCAATGAGAAGTAGAAATAAGAGAGAGGAAGGAAAAAGCAAAATGAAGGTGAACTCTGTTTTTAAGAAACTGGTGTAAGAAAAGATTCTTGTCTCACTTATTGATGGGAAAGGAATTATAAATATGTATATCATGCAAATTATCTTTAAAAGACAATTGGAGTGATTTCCAAAGGGAGTGTGATGAGTAGAATTCCTCAAGTTCTAACTCTGATTTCACAACTTTATAACCATGTTTGCATTTGGAATGCCATGTGAATGCTCTAAATCTCCAAGTTCCTATCTGTAAAGCAGGAATTTTAATGCCTACTTGATTCTCTGGGGAGAACAAAGTGAGAAAATAGAGGTACTATCATTTGAAAAGTTAAAATATTACTTAGGTGCAGGTTAAAGTCACTTTTACTAGACATTTGACCCAAACCACTTGACTTCTCTGAACCTGTTTACTCATCTGTAAGAGACATAAAAATAGAACCTACCTCATAGATTGTTAAAAGGGATTAAGTAAAATAATGTAGGCAAACACTTAGCCTTGGGTCTGGTACAAATTAAGGACTGTGATTCTGATAGATGCCAACAACCACAGCCATAGAAACATTACGGTTGGGAGGAAAAATAAGTAAGCTCTATTGGGAAACTTACAAGAATTTATTGAAAAAAAGTTTTTACATCAAGGCATCTCTCTCCCTGCCCTGACAAGCAGCAAGACAAGGGTATGTTTGAAGTAGCATGCATCTCTGTGAATTTCCTTTGACTTCACAAGGTTAGAAGGCTCCCGTCTTCTATGATTGAACACTCCCAAGACATTGGATCATTTCCTGAACTTCATTTCTTTAATAACTAATCTTTTATTGCCTTCCCTCTTTTAAAGACAGTCAGCCAGTCTCCTTCCCACCCCCACCCCTCTTCAATGTCTTACCTCTTTAATCATTTGGATAATGCTGTGACACACTACAAACCATTTTAATGGAGGGTTGATAAGTGAAGGCCATTTTTCCTCCCGTCTGCAGTATTTCGGATGATTTTCAATAATCCCAGAAAATCACTCATGTCATTCTCCCACCATCACCTAGTTAATAGTCTCAGTCAACAAGCTTCTTAGGGCTCTTTTGTCTGGGGAAGTCTGCTAGACAAGAGCCTAGGACTCTAGAGGAATGATTCTGTATCTGGAATTTTCACAAATGAATCTCTCCATATTTTTTCAAGTTAAAATAATAGCTACCATCTCTGAGCACAATCCTGTGCCAGGTATTATGCCAAGCACAATCACTGTATTATCATGCTTAGTCCTCATAAAACCTTCTAGGGATGTGCTCATGCCCATTCAAAGAAAGGTGTATGGTCCTCAGAGCAACACCATTCACTGCCTAGAATTCGCTAGAAATGCAAATTCTCCAACTTTCCCATATGCCTACTAAATAAGAATCTCTAGAGGCTGGTGTTCAGAAATCTATGCTTTAAAAAGCCTCCCTGGTCACTCAGATGCAGATTAAAGTTGAAGAGTTACTGGCTAGAAGAGGTGAGTAGTATGCCCAGTGCACAGAGCTGATAAGTAGCAGAGCAAGCCTGGGAAATCAGAGTCAAGAAATCACATCAAGGCTGAATCATCAACCAGAGTCAGAGGGACTCCAGAATGAGATGGTTCAGAGTTTTAGGATTTGCAGTAAAATTGCCTTGTGCATATTTTTTCCTATAATAAGATGTGCAGAAGTTGCTCAATTTTGGGACTAGTTTAATTCAACAGTTTAATGGCTTTATGGCCAGCTGAAAGACATCTCCTTCATCTGCTTGACTTGCTCTTCATTTCCAGGCACTGAATTTTGTTCTTCAATGCCCAGACATCAGAAGGTAGAGGCAGAAGAAACGGGTTTATGTCTCTTCTTTCAGGCCTTTTTATAAGCAATACTCTTTCTCCAAGAAGTACTTTCCCCTGATAGACCTCCTTATGTGTTATTGCTCAGAATTCCATAGAATGCTTATTCCTAGACCAATCATTTTGAAGAAAAGTGGAATGAAATAATTAGATAAGACTAATCTGCATTCTCCTTACTTGAAGCATATGGATATCTGACAGAACACAATGGATGGAAGTACTAGATTAGAGCAATGGGTATGAATCATAAAATGGTGAGAAATGAGTTTGGATTCATAGAATGACATCAGGTGAGAGGGATCTGGACAGAAAAATTAAGGGATTGCACTAGAAGAAATGCAGAGCCTACACATTTTTGATTGCTATAAGAACTATGTAAGGACATACATAGAGAAGAGTCTGCTGGTGTGTAGACTTTCCATCATGGCAGATGTGCCTATTAAGGCCATTTTACAAAGATGGAATCATACAATATATAGTATTTTGGTGTGTAGGAGGGATGGGTACTGAATTTGGGGGAGATGAGTGTTGAGAAGGTACAGAAGACCAGCTATTGCTGTAGTCTTGTAGAATTTGGCAAGGGCTTAGGTGAAGTTCAGAGTCACTTGGAAGCAAAATTAGCAAGTGCGGGTGACTGAGGGGCCACAGGGAAATAGAGAAGGGAGTGAGTCAGGAGTTATAAGCCATCTTCATGTCTGTAACCAGTTGTTCTCCTGCTCCTCTGTCAGATGCGTGTGTGTGTGTGTGTGTGTGTGTATACACACATGGGTTTGTTAGGGGTATATACTTAAATTCTTAAATACAGTGCTTGGTTCTATGGTATCAATGATGATGCATTTATTACCAGTCTATCACCACCATCAATTTAAGAACATTTAAGCTCTCCAAAAAGAAACTCATTAGCAATCACCCCCTTTCCTAGTATCCCTCTTTCCACAGTCCTAAGCAACTGCTAGTCTACTTTCCATCACTATAGATGCACTTATTAAGGCCATTTTACATAAATAGAATCATACAGTATATAGTATATTGTGACTGATTTCTTTCACTTAGTATATATCTTCAAGGTTCATCTATTTTTATAGGGTGTATCATTACTTCATTTCTTTTCATTGCCAAATAATACTCCATTGAATGGCTATTGCTACATTTTATCTACTCATCAGTTGATGGACATTTGAGTTCTATTTTTTGGTTGTTTCTAATAATGTTTCTATAAAGACTTATATACAGATCATTAAAGTTCAGGTTGATATATGTTTTCATTTCTCTTTGGTATATATACATGGGAGAGTTGATTCATCTGTAAATGTATCAGTACACACCTTTGAACTTTAATACCCAGGTATTTTATTTATCTCATCACTAATCTTCATGCCCACCATCAAGATACCATTATCTACATTTAACATAAAAGAATAGTAATGCTTGGAAGGTTTAGGTGACATGCATAAGCTCATGTAGCTGCTTAAGTGACAGCCAGACCCAAAGACTGTGCCTATTACACCATCATCTGCTGTGGCCAAGAAAACACACCATTACAGTGAAATATAGTAATGGCGAGGACAGCATGACCCAGACAACACTTGCCTTCAATGCTTTCAAGGTATCATTTAACTTGTTTACTTCCTTCATTGGCACCCATCATCACTTCTATTTGTCCTTCAACTGGTGTTCTACCTGTCAGGACATATAGAAAGACATCTCTCTACAAATTCATTAATTACCTCCTCAGAACACAGGGAAATGTGAGTTATAAAAATCCAAACCTTGGGGCAGAGTTTGTGAATTTACATCAATCTGAGAAGTGAGGAGCATAAGAACACTTGATTTCAAGTGGAATTCTACTTACTAGAAGGAAGACTTGAAGTAAAAATTTTAGCACTGAAAAATACCCTTCATTAGTAGTTGCATCTCTTCCTTCATGCATGGAAAAATGTCTAGTGACTTCCCAAAGGTTATCAGGGCAGGTTAGTGACAGAAAAGAGACTCAAAGTCAGAACTCTGATTATTAGAAATATAAAAAAAATTATTTCAAAAGCACACTGTGCATGAAATACCAGACTTGCCTTCAAAAAGGAGAGTATATAATAATCTCATAAAGTTCTAAAAGAGTTAACAGGAATGTGAAATGAAGGGAAGAAAAAATACTGAGAATTGAGATATTCCTGAGTCTTCCCACGAGAAACAAGATTTTTCAAAGATCTGTAAGGTAACAAGCAACTTCTGAGTCAGAAGATATATGATCCAGAAGTTAGAGGTATCTGGTATTTCCCTAATGACTTATGATGTTGAACATCTTTTGTGAAATCATTTGCCATGTACATCTCCTTTTTGTTGAAACACCTATTCAAATGTTTTATCCCTTTTATTTTTATTGGTTTAATTAAACAAAAATTATTGGTCTTAGTTCTTTCCTCTTCTCTAAGAGGACATTCCATAAATGAGAAGACAAATCAATCGGTGAATATGGCCTAGTAGATAGAGCACAGCTTAGTAGACACTAGGTAGTTTAGAAATAATTAGGTATATTTGTGCTTGCATTTTAGCTCTGCTACTCAATCAGTTTTGTTACCTTGAAAAAAATTAACAACCCTGTATGTCAGTCCACTTGTCAAATGGACCAAATGGACCAATGTCTCAATGTTTTCATGAAGAATAAATGAAACATTCTTCTTATACAATTGGAATAAAGACAACTAGAATAACTCCTGTTAAGGCCTTGTTCTAAGAGGGAGGTTACTTATGAGAACTTTAATTGTAAGAATTTAAAAAAAAAAGAATCATTAGCATGTTGTTAGTGTCAGAAAGTCACACAGAAAGATATGTGGAATTCTGTTTGTTATTTCATTTATTTTTCTTCTTCCCTTCAGTATGTGTAAGATACATATGTTACATAAGTTTTCAAGAGCTCTCTCTCTCTCTCTCTCTCTCTCTCTCTCTCTCTCTCTCTCTCTCTCTCTCTCTCACACACACACACACACACACACATATCCCTGAAACATCTCAGTAACATCACACCCCAATACTAAGTGCCACATGTGATACTAGTGTCTACCTGGCGATCAAGGAGACCGCTGATCTAGGGAGACTCTTCTTTGGTCATCCTGACTTTACACTGTCCTCATCCCTTTCAGAGTTCTTTGTCTATATCCTTCTTAGGTAGACAAAACAATGGCTATTTCTATGTGGATTATTTTTTAAAGTAATTATAGAGAATTAGAGCTATAGAGATATAAAAGACCATCAATAACCAACAGGAGGTCTGTTTTCTTCTATGGAGCACTGAGCACTGTAGCTACACTGTAGCACTGTAGAGGCTCAGGCCTCTCCCTGGGCATGGTGCCTGATGGGGGAGAAAAGCAGGGGCAGAACAGGAGGATAACAGCTATTGCCCTTGGCTCTCTGACAAGAAAAGAGTTGCGTCCAGACAAGGTTCAACCTGCAAAAAGGCTCCCCTGCTGTGCAGGAATTATTCACTCTAGGATATGCTTCCTGTGCAGTAACATCAAATATTCCTGCTGGTTGCAGCACAGAATTTAATGGTTTAACTGTTTCATGCCCAGTTTGCAAGCGCTATAAAATCCCCCACCACAATGCTTTGTCCATAGGGGGAACCCAGTAGAGACAGTTTTCTTCTTATTCCCGACTTCAGCTCCCAAACAGATATTGGGGTCATCTCTCCAAGTTGCCCTGTGGTAGATGTCGATGAAGGTCTATAAAAGTATCATCTCTACCACACTCCCAGAGGCCACTTTGGTTCCTGAGAAATTCATTCTCTTAGCCTTCCTCCTCTTCTAGATGAACACAACAGCTAATTTGTAGAAGTCAAAGTATGCATAGGATGTCACAAATCCATTAAAAAGATAAATAACCTTCCCAGTATTATATAAGTTTAAACCTTTCCTGAAGAACTTTTGGTACTCTCTACCCTACCTACGTGAAAAGACAGGTGAGATCAGAGACAGCCATCTCTCTCACTAACTGGAAACTCTACTCTTTTAAATGGAGAGAACTAAAACAATAAACCTGCAATAGATTAGAAAGGGCACATAGAAGAAGTTGCATTAAATTCAGAATCCTCAGGGATGCCACAGAAAGACTGGCTTAGACTCAAGTGCTAATAGCCCTACCGATGAGCATGGCCATCACGATTACACAGGCAAGGCAAGGCCAAGTTCTGTACTCTCTCCCCAGCTGGCAGGAACAATCTTTCTGGAACGGATCCTTCCTACTTCCCATCCTCTCTACACTTAAAAAACTTCCGGGAATCTTCCTTCCTGCCTTAAGCCTTTTCAAACAAAGTGAATAGATTGAGAAATCACATTTACATAAATCTCACCATCTTACCTCTCGACCCCATACTTAGAAAGCAAAGCAAAACATGAAATTAATTATTTTATAGAGAAAAATGTTATCACTAGAGAGAATACCAAAGAGAGTTTAAGGGACATTCAGAGGATGAGGAAGAAAGAGGGCTTGTGGAGAGCTATATCCCAGGTTGTCCTATGTCCGGAATTTTATCCTTTGAGATAAAGACTGTAATCCCCAGTTTATGAATGAGGGAACAGTCACTTGTGGAGTTAGAAGAATTTGCCTCAGGTCACATACAGATTAGCAATGAGCCCGGAATTTGATCATGAATTGGTCTGATACTCAAGGCTAATGGATTTCCCACTGTATGCTTTTAAGATTTCTATACCTACTTAGTCATTCATTCCACTGCCCCTGTACCCCAGAGAGCTAACCTCTCTGGTTTCCACCATGTTGGGCTTCACACCCTAAGGCTGTGTTGACTTGGTACTTCTTGCTTCTCTGTTCTTCACAGTTTTATTGAAGCATACTCATAAGCCAGGTGGTAGGGATGACCCACAATCTCTTCCCCTCATTTACTACTGGCCTTTCCATTGATCTCTTGAAGAACCAGGGGACTAGGTGGAAGAGAGCATTAACTTACCAGGGCCCCTGCAGTGAGGAGTAGGGTCTGGGCCTTCCTGCTTCTAACCATAACTGCAGTTCCAGTAACTCATTCAATCCCTATTTATTCGTTATTTTGATGGAGATAGTTTATTTGCTTGTTGAATAGTCTGAGAGAAGTTCTGCCCTCAAAGTTCATTTGGTAAAACAGATAAATGACTTGCCTTGAGCTCACTATGCATACCAGAGCTGGGGCACAGGCCAGAGGCACGGGGGAGGTGAGATGATTCACCAGAGACAGAGTGGGGAATAGAACAGGCAGATGGACTGAAATACACTGCTGAGGGGAACAGTGGGCAAGGCAGGAGAAGTCTGCTGCTCCATGTGGGTCCCCTCCCTGGCTGGATATTGAACGCATGCTGCAGTGCTGTGGATGCTTCACAGTGTGGGGCTCAACCCACTGCGCCACCAGGGTGGCCCCTACTTTTTTTTAAAGAGTTCACTTTACAGAAGTCTCTGCTGACAGGACACAATGATGAATGAAATATGGTCTTAGCTTACTAACACTTCACAACAGGGTAAGGGAGACAGACATTATCATTCAGTGTTTAGTTGAAGACATGGAAGCCATTTTACATGTTTTAAGCAGAAAGTATTTTAGTGGGTATTAATTGATTAGGAAATAATTTCTCTGAAATTATTTCAAGAGGGGACTATAGGCTATAGTGATAACTTTCAGAGAGCACTTCTACCTCTGTGTCACCAGGAAGATGGAAATGTGGAGGCCTCAAAATCGAATACTGAGTTCTAGAGTCAAGAATCTGGGACATGTCATATACATGTCATTCTAAGAACCAAAAATCCAGTACTGAGAATCTGTTATCACTGCTGCTAAAACTCAGTCTTGTCAATCACAGAACTGTTGAGTTAACGGAATATGTTGCAGAAAATCCTTGTCTTCACAACTGTGCTTGTCAACAGAAAATGTCTAAAACAGCAAGATATCTTTTGTTCCATTGCTGCTTCTCAAATCTAATTTAAATGTGTCTATTGGTAGAGCCTAATCTGTATCTAGAACCTTATCTACAGGAAAGTCTGAAAAATGAACATGTACTAAATAAGATGAGAGTGGGTATTGGGGAAATAATCAGCAGTGTCTTCCACTGATTCAAAAATATATACTAAAGTATTAGCAGAAGCAAGGTACAACAATAAGTCATAATGAAGGGAGACATGAATTCTACTGGGGGTTCATGGCAAGTGGCAAAAACTGAATTTTTCCTTTAGGTCTTGGAAAATATCCTATAGAAGTTTGTCTCAAAGAGGACTGAGGGGCATTCGGACAAAGTGAACATTATTGTAAGTCAGGGAAAGATAGTATGACAAAAAATCATAGTACACCTAGAATCAGCCTGTACTTGTCTTTGGGACAGAAGAGAGAGAGAGAGAGAACAATGAATAGTGAGAGGTGACAGGACTCAGGTCCAGGTCAACCTCAAAGGCAATGCTCAGGTGCTCAGACCGTGTCCTGGAAGTGATAAAGACCCTTTGAAAAGTTCGCATGAGCTCAACAAGATGGGGCGGGTTTTAGAAAGGTGACTGGGGTTGAGGTGTGGAGGACACTTTGGAAGGAGAAAACTGAATAAAGAGCAGTGGAGAAGACATGGCAACATGGTAGACTAGACATGGTTCGAACATAAACTAGGACTATGCATGGCGGGATGGGGAAGAAAGGGCTTAGAATATTTCAGAAATTGAATCAATAGAACTTGATGGAGGTACGTCATTGGGAACAATTTTTGCACATATGTTATGTACGAGGCTATGTTCAATACATTTTGCATGTATGAACTCACTCAATCCTTACAAAACTCTAGGAACTAGGTTCTTTGATCAGCTCATGTCAACAGACAAAGAAAAGGAAGTGCACTTGGCAAATGGCAGAGCCAGGAACTGAACCCAGGTAGTGTAGCTTTAGTAAACAGGTATCAACCAATTTGCTGTGAAACGCCTCTGCTCTTAATGATAAAATCTACTACCCTCTACTTTATGGTTCTACATTTCACTTATGGTTTCTCGTTTGGACCCCTGAGTCAAGAATTATTTTAATCTATATCTTTATGGATGGATTTCCACACATCTAGTGAACATTGGGATTGTAATAAAGATTTTACACCTTTTTAAGCATTTGTGTATTATTTTTCTGTGAATGATGAAAAGTTTTATCAATGGACTCTGGAGTGGATATTTGCTTTAAAAATGCATTTGAGGGGGCATAAAAATGCATTTGAGATGTAAACAAGGGTTTACGTCTCAGCACTATGAAACTATCAGCAGTCACTGTGTCTATCCCTGGCCAAGGAGCCAACCCACATGATGCAGCAGACCTCTCCTGTCTCACTGGCTGCTCCCCTCAGCAGTGTATTTCATTCATTCCATCTGTTCTGCTCCCCACTCTGTCTCTGGTGAATCCTTTCAAGCCCCGCCCCCACAACTCCAGTTGGGCCTACATCCCCATTCTTGTGTGCATAAATAACTGTCTCTTTAAAAAATGCATCTAAGAATTTTTTTTTTTTTCTGCATCAGTGGTTCTGAAAGTGGGATTTCTGACCCAGCAGCAACTCTGGAGAACTTGATAGGAATCTATAATCCCAGATCCCATCCAAGACCTACTGAGCCAGAGACTCAGAGTGGAACCCAAATATCTGTCTTACTAAGTCTTCCAGGTCCTTCTGATGTATCATCAATTTGAGGCTCACTGCCTTAGAGCAAATCAAAGCATAAGTGATAAAGCAAGAGGGACTATATTCCAGCATGAATGGATGTTCATGCAGATGTGGTATCAAGTAAGAAGAAACTCTTCAAGCCTGAGATCTCTCTGAATATTCTCAGGAAGGAAATATGGAGACCTAAGTTTTGAACTGTGCCTATAATTTGGACACGGCACTCACTAAGTTTCTATGGTACTCTGAACAGGCATTTTGGGAGCTTCTTCTAGTTTTTGGATTTGATCTGAGAAGATGCAAACTGTAGACCCTACACTAATCCTCGGGTGTCTGGCTCCCCATCTCCTTTATAGTTTTTCCTAGGGCTGAAATTTAGGTATCTAGTTTCATCCAAGGTACACATACTTAGGATATTTATTTCAGCAAAGGATAACCTGCCTGATTCCCGGGACATTTAGTATCCACCAGCACCCTAAGAGCTTATGGTGAGGTGCCAGTTTCTCCTGTCCACACCTCATCCAGTTGATACAATAGCTGTGTAGTTGGTGCAGGATTCATGCCCACAATGTCTGTCTATATCTTCCTGAAACTTCCAGAAACAATCTACAGTACCGGATGATGGGAATGGCAAAGATTCCTATCTTCCATACCCCTCTCATCTCTGCCCCCAGAAACTCAGGTCTTTCTGCTAAGTCACTAAACTGGGAAGCACTTAGGGTAGGGAGAGAGCATGTGCCTGCTTGTTGGCTTGGAAAGGTTCTGGGAATTCATTATGATCTAAACAACTATTCCAGTTATTCATGTGACTCAGCCCCTGAAAGCAGCATCTTCCTGTGTCCACAGTGCTGGGTGTTGCTGACTCAGTGCTTAAGAGGGCACCTTGTCAACCCTCCTGGGTGCCCAACTCCCCTCTCTCCTCCCATTCGTCCCCAGAGGACACCAAAGAGAAGCCGATAGCACCGGTGAGCTTCTCATGTTCAGTTTCATTTCAAAACAAGCAGCCAGCCTCCTCCCATTACAGCTCTCACCACCCACATCTATCCGTCTTTCAGGCAACTTGGAGGGGAAGTAACCAGAAACCGTCACTGGGGCATCATGGATTTATGATGCATTTAACACATGTTTTGAGCACCTACTATGTGCCTGGCTATTTGCTAAGGGCTGAGATCCAGAGAGACAGTCTGTATCTGCCCACCCCACTCAAGGATCTGGTGGGGAAATGCACTAACAGACATCTAGAAAGTAATAGGGGAAATGCCGTGAGGAGCTTTGAGAACACCACAGCAAGTGGCACCCTTTTAGGTGCCTGTAATTCCTCTTTAACATGCAGCAAAATTTAGAGTGTGGGTGGGAATTACTTTTGTCTTTGGGAGCCAGAGAAAGAAGTAAATGCCAGGAACCAACAAGGCACAAGAAAAGGGCTTTCTGGAAGAAGAAAAGAGGCTGAAGAAGGAAGCAAAGAGCAGGGAGACTAAAATAACAAGTTTTAAAAATTTTGCTGAAAAGCCTTTTCTTACCTTGGACCTGTTACTATCTACTAGACAGGATGGCTTAATCTCTTTGAAATGCGAACTGCTTAAATTTTGCTCCTTCCTTTGAGGAGAAAAAGGAAGGAAGAGAAAAGAAAGATCACATGCTTTTGGATGCACATTAAAGAAAAAGCAATGACATGGGTATTTGCCTGCATCAAGTCTATGTACAGCGCCATATTTCATTAAATGCTAAAACACACACATACGCACACATGTAGGTCTTGAGGTGCAGAGGGATTATGTAATATGCTCAAGGGTATCTGAGATGAGATTAGAGCCTATATTCTAGCTACTTACAACATTACTTAGTGTGTAGGTACATAACATACAAAGATGCTTGGATCTCTACTCTTTATACTAAGTCTAAGAGAAGTAATATGTCGAAGGTGATAAATGTAGTAAGTGAGGTAACAGGACTTCAGATCCAAATCTGTCTGAATTTGAAAAGGATGAATCTTTTCTACTATACTACACTCCTTTTTATCCATTTCTACACGATATTCCATCTCTCTTTATGATATGTTGTTAAAAATGGAACCTGATATCATCATCCAGGATTTTTAGTTTTCCATCTAATGTTAGAATTAAAATACTGAATCACAACTCTAAGCAACAAGTCTGATTCATTTATTCATTCATTCAACAAATTTATATTGAATATTCATCTACTTGAGCCAGACACAACAAGGACCCCAGAACATAGCAATATAAAAAACAGACATAGTCTATTCTTCTGGAGATTTTAGTATAGCAGAGAGAGAAAAACATGAAATAGCAGTTAGCCAATCAGTTAATTACAATTGCAGTAAGTGTTATTATAATAGCTAAGACTTCAAATGAACTTAGTTTGAGTATGTGCCAAGAACTAGCCTAAGCACTCTATATGAATTAATACTTCTGTTTCTTACAGACCAGTGAGGGAAGTAGTAAAGTCAATGTAAGCTTCCTGAGAGAAGTGTCAGATCAATGTGGAAACAGGAGGGGCTAGTTATGGTAAAGAGGGGAGGGGGTAGGGAAGAACAGTGGCTAATCTCTGATAGTGCTAGCCAAGTAGCCACTAATCAGAGGAAATGTGGCTTGTCTGAATTGAGATATGCTAAATCTGAAATATAGACTGGGTTTCAAAGACAAACTACAGAAAAAAATAAGGTAAAATATCTCATACATTTTTAACTATATATGTTGAAATGATAATTTGAATATATTAGGTTAACTCAAATATATTATTAAAATTAATTTTAGCTGTTTCATTTTACTGTTTAAAGATTTAACCACTATAACATTTTAAGTTACATAGATGGTGTACATTGTATTTTAATGGGATGGTCCTGCTGCAGAAGGCTGGGAAACCTTGGAGAGCAGGTACACTGGGGAACTTGAAACCAGAGGTCATGTGCAGAATGATGAGAGAGAAAGAAGACAACACTGAAGGCAAATGTGAACCTAATTTTCTACCCTGCAGTTTAGAAAGAGTAATTGCAATGGTGGTAAGCCCCAAATCCAAGCTTTTAGGGCCCAATGACTTGATGAAAAATATCTCTCAAAATTAGCTCTAACTGTGAGCCAGAGAATGATAAAGGCTGGTATTGAGTCCATTTCAGTAGATGGAAGAGGTGAGAAGGATGAGGGCAAATAGGTAAAGAAAAATGGATGAACAATTTAGGGTAAAAGTTAAACAGCCTTACAGCATCTTCCTTTTTGCTTCCTTGACTCCATCTACTCAACAACTGTCCCCAAGTCACCTTCATTAAAGTTATTCAGATCTTTTCTAAGCTTCAAACATATAGCCTGTTCCAGCATCAGGACCTTTGCTTGGCTATTCCTAATTGAAGGAAGCATTCTCCCCTCATTTATCACATGGTCAATTGCCTAACTCCTGGTTCCAACATCACCTTCTCCATCAGGACCGCCATAACCATCTAATTTAAAGTTGGAATGCCCATTGGCAATCCCTTACCCAACTCTTGTTTTATTTCCCTACATAGCATTTATTATTTTCTAACATACTACAAAATTTCCTATTTCATTTCACTTATTATTAATCATCCTCCTGCAAAGTGTGTTTCCTAAAGATAGTGCTCTCATTTTAATTTCCTGAATTATCCCAAATGCTTAGTGCCAGACAGCCCTGCTTGGGTCAGCGTGGTTGACCATGCATCCTCCATGCACCCCCTCATCTCCAGAAAAAGAGAATATTTTCTCCCTTTGTTGCATCTGTATTTCCATAGCTCCACTTGTTCAGTTTTTACTGCTCAGGCTTTCCCTGGTCTGGGTCTTACACACAGGACTCCCAAAATAAAGGAAGCAGCTAAATGCTGCACAAAGTCCCTTGGATTGGGCATTGGAGTTCTCAGGTGACTTTCCTGGCTTTGCTCAAATGCAGGTTCCATCTTCTCCAGCTATTTCCATAGTTGTCAAGGTTTGCTGGATCTGTGGGAGGCTGGACAAGGTATGCAGGGCAGTAGGAAGCAAAATGAGAAAATATCCACATAGGACAGTGGTTCTCAAAGGTATGGTCCCTGGATATCAGCATCACCTGGAAACTTATTAGAAATTCATATTGACAGTCCCATCCTAAACACACCGGCTCAGTAGCAATGGAGAGCTGGCAGCAGCTGGCTCAGCAAAGTCAAATTATTAATTTAATTAAATTGATCCGATTAATTGATAAAGCCACCAGTGATTTTGATGCACTCAGGTGTGAGAACCCCTGGGCTGGGGAAAGGAGGGACTTTGTTGATCTTGAAGTCAGAGAGGGACTTAAAAGGTCAAACCAACGGGCAAGTTCTTGTGGGTGGGCCAGCACCAGGTGGGGAACAGCGTCTGAGGCTGCGGGGTGGTCCCAACCCGAATCTGACCTGGGAAATTAAAGGTCAGCGCTCCCAGGTCTTCCCACCCCCGCCCTGGAAAGTCCCCTCCGTGAGGCCACGACCTTCCGCCGGGCCATCCTATTCCCGCGCTGCCCCGCCTCTGCCCAGGCGCTAGGGCCCTCCGCGGGCGCCCCCGCCCGGCCAACAGCGCTCCGCACCGCCCTTTGGGTGCGGCAACCGCCTCTCCGCCCCAGCCTGCGAGGCCCGCCCCTTCGCCTGCTCTTTCTAGCGCCGTTGTCTCGGCGTCCCTCGGAGCTCTGTGTCTCCGATCCTTTTTCATCTCCTGACTCTCCCCCGCCTGGTTTGTTCTCCCACGTCCTTTCCCTCCTCCTCATTCCCATTTAATAGTTACTAAGCGCCCACTCTGTGCATTCGCTGCCAGCCTCTGGGCAGTCAGCGGCGTAGACAGGCTGCTCTCGCAGTGGAATGCCTCGGTTTTTCCCCCTTTTCGTCTCATCTCCATCTTCCTCGCCTCTCTTTCCAACCCCTTTCCATTTCCCTCCTAGCATTTGTTGAGCGGTTTTCTCCCCCTCTCTCCTTTTAGTAAAGGAATCATCCGCTGAAAGTCTCCACAGTAGGATCAAAACCCCACTTTAGCCTGACTTCTAGCATGTTGCAATTAAAATGGATTACAATTGATGTCAAATATATGTAAATTTAAAAATTTTATATTAAAAATATGTAAATAATAAAAAAACTTGAATTGTGCAAAAAAAAAAAATAAATAATATAAAATGTCAATCTCTCCTTGACGCTTGACAATAGTTAAATCACTACCAGCTTTAACACCGCAACTAAAATTAATTACCTAAAGCAGATAGCTATATATCTTGTGGGGTTACCTGAGAGAAACTCATATTTACATAATAAACATGACTACATTAAATACTTATTTTATGGTTACTGTGTGCTACTTTGTACCATGTAGTAATGATACAATAAATATGGGCTATTATCATATTAATACTCCTCGTGGACTTCGTACCACTGGCATTAGAAAGACATATTTTCAGGTCTTATATCTAATTCCTTATTCCATTTTGAGTTGATTTTTGTGCATGGTGAAAGACAGTATTCTAGTTTCATTCTTTCGCATGTACCAGTCCAGTTTGCCCAGCACCATTTATTGAACAAGCTGTCTTTATTCCATTGTATATTCTTTGCTCCTTTGTCAAAGATTATTCATAAGCCTGTGTGTTTATTTTTGGACTTTGTATTCTATTCCATTGGCCTGTGTGTCTGTTTTTACTCCAATACCATACAGATTTTAGTATTGTTGCTTTGTAGTACAGTTTGAGGTCTGGAAGAGTGATACCTCCATTCCCTTTTTTATTAAGTCAGAAGAGCTTTGGCTATTTGAGGATTTTTTTATGTCTCCATATGAAATTCATAAATATTTGTTGTATTTCTTTGAAGAATGTCATTGAAATTTTTATTGGGATAGCATTGAATCTGTAGATTGCTTTTGGTAGGTGATGTTAATTCTTACAATCTATGAGCAAGGGATGTATTTCCATTACTTTGTGTCTTTTTCTATTTCTTTTAGTAATGTTTTATAATTTTCTTTGTAGAGGTCCTTCACCTATTTGTTAGATTTATTCCCAAGTAATTAATTTTTTTGTTTCAATTATAAGAAAAAGTAAGAAAAACTATACACGACATATACCTCAACAACATCTTTAAAGACACAGCACCCAAAGCAAAGATAGTGAAGGGAAAGAAACAGCTGGGACTACATCAAACTCAAAAGCTTCTGTACAGCAAAAGACACACTAACCAAAACAAAGGGATACCCCACCGACTGGGAGAAAATCTTTGCACACAACACTACTGACAAGGGACTTATCACAAAGAATCACAAAGAGCTGACCAGACTAAACAAAAACAAAGTGAACAATCCAGTCAAAAAATGGGCAGAAGAGCTAAAAAGACATTTCTCCAAAGGGGAAATGCAAATGGTAAACAGGCACATGAAAAAATGCTCAACATCTCTGGTAATCAGAGAAATGCAAATCAAAATCATTATGAGATACCACCTCACACCAGTGAGAATGGCACCTATCAAAAAAGTAGTAAGAACAAATGTTGGCGAGGATATGGAGAAAAAGTAACCCTACTACACTGCTAGTGGGAATGTAAGCTGCTCCAACCATTATGGAAAGCAGTGTGGCAGTTCCTCGAACTACTAAAAATGGAACTCCCATATGATCCAGCAATCCCACTCCTAGGAATATACCCAAAAGACACAAAAACATTGATTCAAAAGAATGCCTGCACCCCTGTGTTTACTGCTGCACTATTTACAATAGGTAAGACCTGGAAACAACCTAAATGCCCCAAAACAGATGACTGGATCAAGATGTGGTACATATACACAATGGAACACTATTCAGCAATCAAAAAAGATAAACTAGAGTCATAGAAACATGGATGAAGCTAGAACGGATTATGCTCAGTGAAATAAGTCAGAAGGCAAAAGAAAAATACTGGATGGTCTCACCCCTAGGAGGAATATAAGGGAACCCCTAGGAGGAATATAACGTGACCAAGAAAAGAATAGTAACAGTAATAATAATAATAATAATAAGAAACAAAAACAAAAAGACAGGGACAGGGATGAATTGGGGACATTTCATGGGGAGGGGGGAGAGAATGGGATGAGGGTGGAAAGAGCACAAAGGACTGAGGTGATGGTGCACTGGTAAAATGGTGGTGGGAAATCCATGGGGACCACAATCGATGTCAAAAATATATAAATAAAATAAAAGAAAGAAAGAAAAAAATTTAAAATGCTCACACAGAATTAGGTTTTTGGGGGGAAAAAAAGAAAGAAAGATGTGTCTAGTCCCTACAAGCTGTATGACCTTAGCACAATTAATATCTCTGAACTTTAGTCTTTCTGTCTGAAAATGGGAATAAAAGTCATCTCTGTACCACCTGCCACACAACGACTTCACAGATTTCAAATAAGTTTCTCTACATTCCTATGTTTTGCCAACTGTAAAGCTGCTATGCCATGTCAGTCATTATTGCTAGTTCTTTTATTTTCAAGGTTGTATATCCAAACCTTGCCTGATCTGATTTGCCTCATCTTTGCCTTTGAGGTATAAAACACAGAGAACTTAGTTTTATTTATCATTGGGGCACTGGTACTCAGCAAAATACATCGTATGCTATAGATACCCATATTATCAAAATTAGGAGTCATAGGGTCTAGTCTGGTCTCTGCTACACACTGATGGTGTTAACTTAGACCAGTCATTTAATATCTCTGATTTAATATCATTTAATATCTCTGTTTCCATAGCACCAAAACATGGATATTTAATATTGACTTGCCTATTATTGAGGTTTCCAGAATGATCTAAAGAGATAAAAAGCACGTTGAACATCATAAATCTTCACACAGTGTGAAGAAACACTACTAACCCTAATTTCCCAGAGGCAGCTTGTCTTCCCTACTTCTCAGCTCCGGTCCTGCAAATCAGTCACACAGGAAACAGGTAGGGTTTCCCACTCTGGGCTCTGCTTCTTCACGCATCAGGACCTGTGCAGTCTGCGCAAGCTTGTTTATCTGCCTGCAATGCCTGACCCTCGTCCTTCACCTTCAGCCCTACTCTCAAGAAGCCTAAGAACCTTATTCTTTGAGGCCCAGCTCCAGAGGGTCTCCTCTCTAAAATCTCCCTAGACTCATGGAACTGGGGTCAATCATCTCTCCCCTTTCTGTCCCACTGTGACCAGTACAGACCACCATCATCTCTTTCATCACCCGGCATAGGACAAGTGTTTAATTATTAATTTAACTGCAGTAATATAGCACAGTGAGAAAGCACATAGGCTTTAGAATCTGTGTTCAAACTCTGGCCCTACGCTTACAGGTTGTGTTATTTTGGGATAATTACTCACCCTCTCTGTGCCTTAGTTTCTGAATCTGGTAAGTAGGGATGAGAATGACATCCACTTCCTAATGGTTGTTGAGAAGAGTCACATTAAACACTTAGAATAGCTTATGGTGCATAGTAGGTGCTCCTTCAATTTCAGCTTTTTAGTGTTTGTTTTTCTTAAAGCACAGACTGAGTCTTATTCTCAGTGGGCTACAACAATCCCTGGCACATAGGAGGCACTCAGCAAATGAATGTTGAATGAATGACTCAAAGAATTCCTCATCTATGAATTCTCATCTCTATTCAGCCCTTTCCCCTACCCCCTGGGGTCTTGCTAACTCTCCAGTTTTCCTTAGAAATGTGTCTTGCAGCTTCTTCTTTCCATTACCAGTGCTTTCTTGGTCAGAGATTCCCCCACCTCTTCCCCAGCTTCCTGTTTGACTTTCTGACTCAGATTCCATTTGTTCCACCTCAGCCCATAGCCCAACTTCAGACCCAGTTTGCTTAGGTCTTGCTCATTGCACTCATCCTCTGTTTCTGATCTTTCTACCTCCCATACTGTTTCTGAATTACATCAGAGGTCTTCAGCCAGGGATTTTAAGTTCCTATAGCATTTGAGTGCCTCAAACCACTAATTACTCTTGCACTGGTAGGCTGAACCCTTCTCTGAGCGTGCCAACCTCTTCACCATTTCATCCATCCACCTATTCATTCATACATCCACCCTCCCACTTATCTCTCCACCTTCCCATCTACCTTTCCTCCAATATCTACCTGTCTTACCCATCCATTCATTTACATCCATCACCTACCTACCTACTCACCCACCTATCCATCCACCTTCTCATTTATTCATTCACTGATCAAAGTACTCACAGTTCTCCATGAGCCTATTACTCCCCAGTCACTCCATGAAATATAGATTTGAACAAGAATAAATGGGTCCCAGATTCATGTAGTTTGTAATATATCCAGTAAAATGAGATAACTGAACCTCAGTTTGTGGCAGGAGGTTGTTTGTGTTGTCTGTGTGCTAAAATAAGTCTTTAAACTAGAGCCCATGGATGAGCGCCAGGGAATCTATGAATTCTTTAACACTGGAAGCAGCATGGTGCTGATAAAAAGGTGAACATAGTGTCTATATAGGGAAATGCATTTTCAGGAAGAGGCTCCATGACTCTCATTACTTTCTCAAAGGAGAAAGCCCAGATGACCTGGGCTGGGTAAGGAGAAGCCTGAGAAAGAGACAGTCATAGTTCAGGGCCTCAAAGGAAAGGAAAAGTGAAATGAATATTCAATGCAGACTTTCTGTTTTATGAACTGAATGTCTATGTCTCTCCAAATTCATATGTTGAACTAATCCGCAAGTGGTAGCATCAGAAGACAGACCTTTAGGAGGTAAGTTTAGTTAAGGTCATGAGGATGGAGACTTCATCATGGGATTCGTGCCCTTAAAAGAAGAGGAAGTGAGATCAGACCTTCCTCCCTCTACCATGTAGAAACACAGCAAGAAGGCAACTATCTGCAAGTCCAGAAGAGAGTCCTCCTGACTTCCAGGTTCCAGAACTGTGAAAAGTCAATGGCTATATTCTAAGCCATCCAAACACTGGTATTTTTCTGTAGTTACCCAAGCTAAGATGTGATGTGGCAGGCAACCTTAGATCTGTCCTTGTATGGAATATGGGAATGAGAGAGAAATAAGGCAGAGGAGACTAGCCCTTTTTCAATACCAAGCTAGATATATCATCTTATTTCATCTTCATGGTAGATTTTCACAGTAGGTATATGCTCTACAGAGGAAAAAGCTCAGAGAGGTAAAGCAAGACCACGGTCACACAGCCACAAGGAGTGATTTTGAGCCAGGTCACTCTAGACTCTAGGACACAGGATCTTCTTTCACCCCAGCCCAACTCCAGGGGTATCTGGTGACCAAGTGGACCCTTTTGAGCTATAAGACATGGCCCAGTGTAAGGGAAGATGTTGCCTGTGTTTGCAAAATGTTAAAGGAGTTTTATAAGCCTACGGCATTGTTGTCATTAAATTTTCAACAACCTCCAAAAAGAATGACCTTCCCCTGCAGATTCTGTCCGTGTAAAAGGTCAGTGAGTGTTGCTTCTCACCCAGAGCGTGTTATCACAGCGTTTCCAGGAACGAGGCTGGACAGTGCAGTCATTCAGTCAGCACTTGTGGGGAAGTCTGTTAACACAAAGGTGTCCCCAGCAGCTTCCCTGCCCCAGCCACCAGCCTTTGTGGTTTCGCTCTGCTGGGGGTCCACCCAGGGAAGGTGGCTACTTGCTCTAGCAGCTGACACACTGGTGTCACCTCAAACACCCCCAGTGCCTGGAGCCACAGACCTTGCTAGCAGAATCAAACTCTCTCATGCCCAGGGGTTTCTGAAACATCAAGATAATTTGTGTCCAGTGCAGCTGCCCACCTGACATTTCACCATGCCCTCTCTGTTTGCAAGGAATTCAAAGCCAGGTGCACAAAGTACTGGACTTCTTGTAAGGGAAGAATGAACTGAATGACCTCTAAGCGCCCCACTACTCATGTGAGACTGCGATGAATTAGAGGAGAAAATATTTTTTCAACTCAAATTGTTTTCTCCTCGAAGGCACAGACCATATAATTTGTTGATTTGGCCTTCAAACTAGCTTTGCCCTTTTTCTCTCTCCATCCCACAGGCCACCACCCTGGCCTGGCCTGGTGGTGGCCAATGGCTACCACCATTGTCCTCAGTCTCTGCTACAACTTCTTAACTGATTCCCTGCACCTAGTTTTCCCTGTCCCTGCTGTTCTCAGAAGCCAGTATGGTATTTCTAAATGGATCCTATTCTGTCTCTGGACTTCTTATACTATTTCTATTGCGCTCCATTATGAATTTCAAGAGCTGATGATTTTCACACCAAGTTTCACACTTTGTGCCTTTGTACCCTACACACTGCTCCCACCCCCTTGCATGCTTCCCCACCTCTAGTTTTTCTCATATGCTATGTCCCCTGCTCCTAGTACCTCCCAGTGAACTCCTCCTTAGCCCTGCAGGTCACAGTCAGGGAGCCACTTGTTCCCTTGAACCCCTTAATCTTGGGTAGGTGCCATCCTCAGTACTCCTACAGCCCCACAGCCTTCTTTACCCTTTAGTGTAATTTTCGGGTACAATGTCCATCTCCCCCACGAGTTGCAAACTGCAGACAGGCTGTGCATGTGTTTGCTTGTTGATCATCCTATTTTCAGGGTGCAGCCCATGCGCTCTAAGACCCTCATTCATACGATATACTTAATGAACATGTTTGCATACCACAAAGCAGGTCCTGACTCTGAGGCGGGGTCAGATTCCTTGCCCCAGAGCTTGAAAGGCCTCCCTGTAGAGGGGCTCCAAATGTGGAAACCATTAGCCCACCCTCCCCCTGCTCTTAACTGAATTTGCGCCAAAGAAGCAGGGGGCCTTTGGAAGCACCCGAATCATATTACAGACCATGCAGCCAAAGCCAGGCGTAACTGGGCTGCCGTCCCGGGCCCCACACCCCTGTGTAGCCAGATGACCAGCATGCTGCCCCCTCAGACACTCGCCTTCTTCGCTGCCAATATGCCCTGGCTGTGATAGCGCTGCCACCACTAAACGGGCAGCTGCGATCACATTCAGAGAGGGTGAGACAGAGAGACTAACTTCAACTCTGACATTCAGTCCTATGTGACGTAGGTTGCCCCTCACCCCTGGGGCTGCAGGATTCAGGCAGGGATAACCCTTTCATTAGGGATCTCTGACATGGGAAAAGGTCAGACAAGTGGGCTGGCTGCTGAGTCACGGAGCTGGAGTGCCCATGCCCTCAACCTACTATCACTGCCCGCCCATGTCAAGAGACACCCCGACTGTCGCTGCAGTGGCTTGATTCCTGGAATGGATTCAGTTCAGCGCATGCAGTGGAGGATGTCCCCTTGTCTGTCTGTGTAGAGAGACATACAGACAGGGTTGGGAGGAAAGCAGGCTTTGGGGTTAGACCTACTTGAAATATGACCCCCAGGCTACAACTCACTAGCTGTGGCTCCCAAAGCAAGCTGGTCTACCTCCCTGACCCAGCTACTGCTTTCTGCAGTGGACATATGTCACTTAGCACATAGAATTGTGAGAATAAATTATTGTGATAAAGCTCAATTGTGTGTCAGAGCTCAGCAGCGGTTCGCAAAGGGTTAACAGTCCATAAATGGTCAATACTATTACTTGGACACATCAATTTGTCATTGAATACCTGATTCCCGTGGGAACACGACAACTCTCCACAGTCACCCACACCCCTACATCCATAGTAGTTTCATGAAATTTCGTTAAAGTGAGCATGAGGTAGGAAGAAATAAGGGAGTAAAGGGCTAGTGACATTTTATTAATTTTAATATCTTAAATGGACAAACTGTCTCCCCAGCTCAAATAAGTTCTATTTGTGTCTGGCAGCCAGAAGCATAGTAGACACAGGTGGCCCAGAAATGAGGGTTTCACTATGTCAAACTTTTTATCCTACACAATTGGAGGAAACGGAGCTTGTTAACTGAGATCACGGGAATACACACACTGTTTTCTCATTCACTGAAGTCATACCAGAACTGCTCCTTTGGTTCTTGGTTCAATATCCCCTTCCCCTTTCTTCTATCCTTCCAAGTAGAGGGACGAGCCAAAGTCCCCACTGGACCAGTGTGGAGAAGACCTAATTCGCTGAGCGTCACTTGGCAAGCTGTTTAACCTCTCTTATAACCTAGCTATCTTTAGCCACCTTGATGCTATTTTGAAATGTCAAATGAGCAAATACTGCTTCCAGAATGGCTCTGATCTGGGATGTGACAGGATGCTTGGGGGTGGGGAGATGAGGAGGAGGTGGGGATGGCAAAGGAGCCTTCTGGACACAGTGAGATAATGCACCAACTTTACAAGCGCCTCTCCCTTCTACTGTCTCTGCCACTCCTCCAGGGAAGCAGCCCATTTAAGGGGAAACAGAGTCCCGAGTCCCATCTGAGCCTAACCTAGAAGGATGTCTGGTTTAGTGAGTCTGGAGTCAGAACCAGATGTCACACTAGCCCAAAGAGCAAACTGACTATTGTATGCTCAGTCCATCTAAAAATATTTATTCATTCACTGAGTAGGTATTTACTGAGTAGCAACTATGTGCCAGACACTATACTAGGTACTAGGACTGGGGAGTTTATTAAAATGTAGCTTCTCAAGGCACAGCCCAAAAAGGTACAGAAAGTTTGGTGTGGACATCATGGAACTCTGAATTTTTCCTAAGTTCTCAGGCATTCTGATGCAGGTGGTCCAGGGTGTATGAGAAACCCTAAATTAGGTTTTCTCAATTTCCTAAGCACCTCCCCTTACTTCACTAGGAGGCTCCAGGGGTAGGGAAAATCATACTCCAGGGGTAGGGAAGAGCTCCAGCAGGAGACAAATAATGGCATTTCAGGGTGCTACGTGCTCTGAAGTAGAGGTATGGAATGTTCTAAGGTCCCCAGAGAGGGAAAACTAACTCCAGGGAAGCTGCAGTGGCTTATAAAGGAGAGGATATTTGAGCTATGTCTTGAGTGTGAGAAGAGTTTTCTAGATGGAAAAAAGAATAAGCACAAATTATTCTTTCCAAAGGTGGGTGCACCCAGCTCTCTCTCCTATCCCATAGGCCCTTCTTATGATGGGACTAATGTGCCTTGCAGAGAGACGTATTTGTGGGAGGCAGGTCTGTGTTCTCTGCTCTTGGATTTGGTTTGGTCCTCTGACTCCTTCTAGTCAGAGTGTGGCAGAAGGTCAGTGCCTAGCACAGTGTCTGGCAAAATAACATAAGAGGTTTTTGATAAACACGAAAAGATACACACACATTTCAAATGAGGAAACTAAAACCAACCATCCAAACTGGTAAAGTTGGCCCCAGAGAACTGAACTTGAAATCCAGGTTTCTATGATGTCAAATTCCTAACTCTCTATCACATTTTCTTTCTCTCCTATATATCCAGCTTTCAGAACTGGGCCTGGCACAATTATATACTCAATAAAATGTGCTGTTAAATGAATAAAATGACCTATCTCCCAACTTCTGCAGTGTCCCAGTTCATCCACCTTTTTATTTTAGGTTTCTGTCTTTTCCATGATCTCAACAATATAGTCTAAAAGTTTTCCATGTGTGATGAGTGGATCGGGAAGCTGTGGTACATATACACGATGGAATACTGCTCAGCAATCAGAAATGAAAAACTAGACTCATTCATGGGAACATGGATGGAT
>JAGFMF010011617.1:6608717-6622280 GCA_019455555.1 Galemys pyrenaicus | reverse complement strand
CTGAGGTGATGGTGCACTGGTGAGATGGTGATGGGGAATACATGGGGATTACAATTAATGGCAAGTATATGTAAATTTTAAAATATTTTAATAAAAATGCAAATGGAAAAAATAAATAAATAAATAAAAATATATAAAAGTTTTCCATGTTGCCAACAACCTGGCTTGATGCATTTTTCTTGCTCACCCAATGCTGTGATCTCTAGTTGAGCTTGTGTTTCTATCAAGTTCTGTGTAACTCTAATCCCTACTGGAAATGACTACTCTTTGATTTTGTACCAACCTGCAAGGTAATGGAGCTCACTTACATAATACTAATGATTTTTTAAATTTTATTCTGAATTTCTTAAACTTTGAGTTCTTAGAATTCATATTCTTTTTTGTCTCTCTTTTAACTGACGAAGTAACACTGTTTTACATCTTTGTTAATATTTTGCCAGCGTAGGATTTCTCCCCTTAGGTGTGGTCATCATAGATCTCCTACCACCAAAGCACCGATGGTCCTCCCCACAGTCTGTTGTGCTTCTCCCTTACCCCCACCTGTTCTCATGCCTTCTCCTCTCCCTAATTCTCCCCCTCTCTTCCTGGATAGCTCAGATATATTTTTACAGGTGAAGGGGATTTGCATGCTAATGCACCCAATGGAAGGAAGGTTTTTGAGATTACAGAATAGGAGATGTGTACCAAGAAACAAGTTTGAAAGCTTCTTGAAATTCAGTGAAATTGGGTCCTCCCTGGTGGCGCAATGGGTTAAGCAACACACTATGAAACAAACCACAGCCACTGCAGTAGGAGTTCCATTGAGGTCGCCAGCCAGGGAGGGGGCCTACGTGGCGCAGCAGACCTCTTCTGCCTCGCCCGCTGCTCCTCTCAGCAGCGTATTTCAGTTATCTGCCTGTTCAGCTCCCCACTCTGTCTTTGGTGGGTCCTCTCACCCACTACACCTCTGGCCTGTACCCCAGTGCTTGTATGCATAAATAAATAAAATTTTTTAAAAAAAGAGAAATTCAGTGAAATCTCTTCAGACCCAAAGGCTATTATTTGGAGAATATCAGGCAAATGATTAAAGTCAAACTAGGTAAATTAAATTTTTTCCTAATCAGTGATAGCTTGAATTGATAGAACAAACACTATTCTTCAAATGGCAATGATTTCAGTGAAATGAGTTATAACTCTAGGTACTAGGTTGTTCATTTATCCAGACAGTCAGCCAGCCAGCCAATCAGCCAGCCAGCCATCCATCCATCCAGGAAAAATTTTTCAGGCAAGTAGATAGAAAATTTATTAACTCAACAGTACAGGGAAACTTACCCTATTTGGATAATGATAAAAATGTTCCACAGGAGTGGAGGTGAGTTCAAAAGGGGAGAGATAAGAGAGTTTTCCAGGTTAGCAAAAGGCAGCTCCTGAAGGCTCTCACAAGCCTTGTCCCAAAGTCTGTCTTTAAGACAAGAGCAGACCATTGAAAAGATACAGGCAAAGGAATGTTTATGTTCATTTATCTATTTGTTATAAAAGTCCTTTGACTATTTTAGGAATGTTTTTGGAACTCAGTACATACTCCTTACTTTTGTTGGTCCTGAGGTTGTAGGGCAGAGTCAGGAGTTAATTTTAAGTCTAAACCACAGTATGACTCGGGCGAGTCATTTCCTATTTGGGGTCCTTAGTTTTATCATCAATAAAAGAAAAAGGAAAGCAAATAAACTGGCAGGCTGAGCATGCTGAATAGTTTTCTTCGCTGAACTTTTCCCAGAGGGTCAACCAGCGTTCAGTAGGCGTGATTAATAAATTACAAAAGATAAATAGAGTGCCTTGAAAGATTTTATGTTCTTTTTTAAAATTTTACCTGTCTTTACAGCCTGCAGGGAAGTCTGTCATTCAACCTTTTACAGTTAAACAGCCCTGCACGAAGCAGACAAAATAAATCAGAAGCCTATGCTTTTAAATTCACTAAATGAAAGCCCAGCATGCCTACTGCTCCCTCCAAATTAATCACTGGATTAAATGCAAGACGTGTACCCCAAATCAATAACTTGTGACAGAGATCTCCTGCTTGTGTTTCAGGAAAATTCCACTTCCTTTCAGATGTTGTTACTTGAAATGTCAGGAAGTTTCCATTCATCACCCACCCTTGAAAAGGCCACCATCGCCCAACTTCACATTTCCCTGCCACTTTCCTTCAAAGGAATCAAGGCATCTTACAGAGGGAGCCCACTCATTGTCACAGCCTCCTGGAGGCTAGAAGAAAGGCAGTTTTCCTGATCTGAAGTAAGAAAACCAAGGCATAAAGAAGCCCAGTGTCTTGTTTGAAAGTCCCCAAAAGACAAGGCTCAAATATTCTTTTGGATGGCAATATAGTTAAAAAGATAGGTTTAGGCACGTAAGAGAGACATGGATTTAAATCATGATCCTAACACCACTTAGCACTTTACTATTATTATATATAAAGAAGAGGAAATAAAAATTCAGCAGGCTACTAGCTGTGGAACCTGGAGGAGGTGAGGTAACCTCCTGGTGCCTGAGTGTCTTCATTGCTAAATGAGATCATGGAGGTTAAATATCCAGCCCACTGATGATGTTCAATACATGATAATAACAGAATATTTCAATGCTAGATCAAGGGTGTATCTGCTTTCTCTAGTTTTCAAGACATGATTCTGCCATCACTCCTCCAGCAGTCCCCAGATTGGCTAGATTTCTTTTGCTGTGCTTCAGTAATAATAAAAATAATAACAATACAGAAAAACAGTGATTACACTAAAACTAACATTTATTCATTACGTACACATAGTAGGTCCTAAGCACCTTACTTGAATTAACTCATTTGGTCTTTCAAACAATCCTATAGAGTACGTGTTACTGAGTTCTGCACACACAGGCACACAGAGTTCACATTTCCTTCCCGAGATCCCATACATGGTGAGTAGGAGAGCTGTCCTGTCTCCCAGAGCACCCTGGGCTGACTTCCTTTGTCGACTAACCATAGGACCACGACAATCCCCCTCATAAGACTTTCATTTGTACTGGACTTCAGCTTCTAAAACAGGGACTGAGCATTATCCACTTTTGCATTCCCAAAGTTTTGCAAAGAATAGGTGCTCCTTGAATTTGAAATTAAATAAAACTGACTCATCATGAATAGCTACAAATATTTAGTACCACGGGCTCTGAATTGAGACGGTGACTTCCCACCCAGGTCAGAATGCCATAGAGCTAGACATCATCTCACTCGGAAGGGACTCAGTCAGACAAAGCAAAGACAAGAGCAAAGACAAGAGCAGTGCACATGAGACAACCTTAATAAATAAGTAAACCCATACACTTGGTTTACACAAGTGAAAGTCCATTGGTCACACAAGTGAAAGTCCCTCAATAGATGCTTCATGTGAATAGTATAGAACTTGCCCTTAGACCCTCAGGGCATGGTGTCCATGGTTGCAAAACAGTGATGTCAAGTATATGACAAAGGATAGGTTATCCTTAACACAGGTGCTCTTGTCATATAGTCTTGAAATTTTATTGGGTATTGTGAGAGCTGGATCTCAGGACTGAATGGAACCCATTGTTTTATTAAGATGCTGATAGTTGTGGTACAGAAGAAGAAAAATATATGGTCTATAAACATATGGAAAGATGTTCAACTGCACCAGTTACCAGAAATTTAAGCGATGTAATAGGATACATTGCAGAAGTTAAAAAAAATGAACAATATTCCAGTGTCAGTAGGCTCTGAGGAAATGGATCTGCTTATCAAACCTAGTGGGAGTACAACTTTAGAATCTCCACCAAAATGCCATTGCTAGGACTCTTTCACATAGAAATGTTAACACAGGGGCTCACAAATACATTGTCAAATATGTTCTTCCAGCACCATTTATAACAGTAAAAAGAAAATAAAAGGAAGCTTCCAAAGTAGAGAAATGGTTTAAAAATGTGATATATAACAGTTAGGGACTGATGGCAACAAATTTAATAGGCCTATATGTGTTGAAATAAAAGGCGGTCATACCTAGCAGCTAAACATTAACCCTGGCTCCATGGGAAATCTCTAGCAGTCTGTGCCAACTCCATCTAAATTTTCCCATCCCTGTGTTGTACCACATACAAGATTCAGTATTTATAAGGGACAAAGACAATAATGGATGGGGAGGATGAAACTTGTTTTTTCCCATTTATATCTATCATTTCTTTCTTTCCATTCTCCCTCCCTCCCTTCCATTCTCTCCCCTCTCCTTTTGATCCTCCCATCTTACCTGTATACCTGTCTTCTAATTATCATTAATACTTTTGTATTTATTTTACATGTTTTCTGAAAATTAGTCACTTATCTATAGGTCTATATAACTTTTGGTTTATATATTTACTCCTGCATCTGTGCACATGCTTCACTCACCCTTTACCAAACCTCCAGTGCCAATATCCTATCGCCTTACCCTTTTCTTCCCCCTATCCTTCCCTCCCTCCCTGCCTGCACACTCCTTCCTCTTCCCTCTGGCAACCAATAAAATTTTCACGAAGTCTAAGGTCTGTTTTTGTTGTACTTTTTCAGTGTATGTTTTTGGTTATATTCCATAGATAAATAAAAGCATCTAATGCCTGTCTTTCACCTGACACAATCACCTTTAGATCCATCCATTTTGTCCCAAAAGGCACTCTTTTACCATTTTAACAGCTGAGTAGTATTCCATTGAGTTTATGTTCTACAATTTCTTTACCCAGTCATTTGTCGATTGCTTTTTAGTTTGGTTCTATGACTTAGCAATTGTGGATAATACTGATATGAATATAGGAGTACATAAATCCTTTCATGTTAGTGTTTTCATTTCCTTTTAGTAAATATCTAGCAAAGGTATTGCTAGAACATAAGAGAGTTCTACTTTTGTTTTTAAAGTTATAGCCACACAGTTTTCCTTAGAGGCCGCACCAAATTGTACTCCCAACAACAGATGAGTGTTACTTATTATCCACATCCTCTCCAACAGGTATTGTTTCCATTCCTTTTTAAATAGAGCATTCTAACAAGTGAGGAGATATTTCATTGTGGTTTTGATTTGCATGTATCTTATAATAAATGATGTTCATGTAATATAATATATATTATAATAAATAATTGTTCATGTACCTATAAGTCATCTGAATGTCTTCTTTAGAAAAAGTATCTATTTAGGACTTTTGTCCATTTTTTGACTAGGTTATCTATTTGTTTATTGCTGGATTGTATAGGTACTTTATATACTTTGGAAATTAACCTCTTGTCAGACATATGATGTTTGAATATCTTCTTCCAATCTGTATTGCCTTTTTGTCTTGTGATGGTTTCTTATGAGGTCTGTACAAAAAGATTTCATTTTAATGTAATACCAGTTGTTTACTTTTGCTTTTTTCCCCCTTACCATTGGGTTTGCTTCCCAAAATATATAAATGGAACTTGTCTCAACATGTAAGAGATATGTGACAAATTAATAGCCAACATCCTACTCAATGGTAAAAACCCAAAAGCATTCCTCCTAAGATCTGTATTTTACTTTCTGACTTAATTCACAAAGATGTCCACTTTACCATTAATGTTCAACACAATATTGAAATTTCTAGCCATAGCAATTAGGCAAGAAAAAGGCAGAAAAGGAATTCGAATTGGAAAAGAAGTTAAAGTATCATTTTATGCCCATGAAATGATTACATAGAGAATACAAAAGACTCTACAAAAAATAAACTATTAGAAATAATAAACATGTAAAATGTCAGAATACAAAATTTATACACAAAAATCACTTGAATTTCTATTTGCTTTTAAGGAATATTCTGGTGCTCGATAAGGGCAAAGTCAGACTTAGGTACAGTTTAGCAAAAGAGGGGCATAATCATGCGTTACACTATAATGAAAGCACAAATGACGACCCATGCTAATACAAAAGTTAATGTAAAATAAAACAAAGCACCTGATTGAAAGCATGGGGGAAGATGTCACAGAAATTGAGGCTCTCAGATTCAGCTAGGACCCTGTCTGGGGAATAGGACTCTCTAAATGAATCTAAAAAGGCAGCAGCACACAAAAGTCTGAGACTAGAGGCATCAAACCTGTGGCAGGTCTGTAAATGGAATGACTCCCTTGGTGCTCCAGTGCTTTATTCCATCTTGGGATGGGGCACTAGAAGGAGCACAATTTGAAGAGGAGTCTGAGTTTGGCTCTAGCTGGGGAATATCCCCAAGGGTTGAATGCAAGAAAACCAGGATGGATGACTTAGTTGTTTTCATCTGGTTTGCTGTGGAATGTGGCTCATAACTCATCTTCATAGGCAGCTATTAGAATGGACAAAGACAATCCAGCCAGTAATAATTCCTGGGAAAATGCGATGAGGATCAAATAGGAAATGACAAAAGATTTTACTATTGCCAAGCTCAAAGAGCAATGTTGGAATTGTTCTACTCAAATAACCATTGCTGTTTATCAAATGTGGAAGATACACTTTGGCAAAAGGTAAATGTACAATAATCAGGATTGCATCAGCACAATCCTTCCCAACTCCCTTGCACTCACCATTTAACTAGATAATTCAAGAGATCTTGATAGGAATATTTATTCTCATTTTATAATCTTGAAACTCAGAAAGATCTAGTAACTTCCTCAAAGTCACAAAACTAAAGAAGACAAGATAGCATCATAAAAAAATCCAGTGCTTTTGGAATGATAAGATTTGTTTTAAAATCTTTATTTCATGACTCATTACTTGGGTATTCTGGGATTATTTTTCTCTCTGAGACCAGTTTCCATTATGTAGAATGAGGATAACTTTATAGTATAGAATTGTTGAAAAAAATGGAATGGGATTATATCTATGCTTCTCATTTCCTCTTTTCATAGTGCTCAGTCCTAATTGTAGTGGAGGGAGAAGCAAATAAATACACTGTTGAGACCTTTTATTTTCCAACCTAACTTGGATCTGGGAGTGGCCATGTAAGTTCTGGCCAATGAAATGTAAACAGAAGTCTCTAAAATGGGCATATGGCCACAAATTAGAAAATAAAACCTTTTTGGTAAATATCTTTATTCTTCCCTGCTTCTTTCTTGGAATGAAAATGCATTCCAAAGAACTGAATAGAGATTCATCAACAACTTTGGAAAAATGGAAGAGCATGCTTCTCTGATAGATTGTTAGACTGTATTTTCTTGAACTTCTCATTGCTTAGGATGAATAAACTTAAGTTAGTTAAAACAGTTTGCCATCTCCATATTCCCAACTGATGGAATAATCTTAGGCTTTGACATATACATACTCAATGGATGGTAGCCCTATTGATTAAAGCAGGGGTCTTTCTCTGAATTGGAAGAAGAATTTAAGACCCTGTATCACAAAACAGTATTGACTTTTCAGATATTCCAAACTCATAGCATACAGCTTTCCTTTCTGTGTTCTCTTGTCTACCTCCAAAGTTTGGTACATAACCCGTTCCACCTACAGATCAATCTCAGTTCAAATTACAAGACATCTATGAAACAAATGGAATTTATCTGTCTAGAGTCAGAAAGTTTTCAAGCAGCTTCAGCAAATGGGTATTTCTTACTTTAACAAATACACACGGGAAAACCTGGAAGGTCCCCTGATACGCAAGTAAGGAAACAAACAGTTTCAGCCGGTATTCAAGGCCCTGACTCCAACTTAAATTCTAGACTCTTGTTTTTAGACCTCTAGTTAAGACCTCTTCCTATGCTACAATCTCATAGTAGGATTTTTTCCCTTTCTGTTATATCACCATTTGATCATAGTCATTGTGTTTTCTTCTCCCACTGATTGCCTCTTATTGAACTTTGACTCCTTTGGAACCATGCACAGAGCAGTCAATAAGCCACTGCCAAATAAATAAATGTGTTTCCACCTAGTGCCTGGAAGTCTATTCACATGGAGATCTTAGCTTTTTCCTGAACACAGATGAGCATTTCTATGCTTCAGTAGTTTCACCCATGCTATTCCTTTTGCTTAGACTTCTATTCTTCCATCTTATGCATGTAGTACCCCTACTCACCCAAATACACTCACCTCAGGCATCAACCTCTTCAAACTTTCTGGTTCTCTCTCTTTGTTCTCTCTTAAGGCATGATAATTAATTCTATATTGACACATAGCTCTCTATTATGATGATGATTTATCTATGTGCTTCTTTTCCCTTCCAGACAGTGTACTATGTCTGGACCTAGACATTTTTTCCTGCAAGTTGTATTCAACGTAAGTTTGTGTATATGGTAAACATAGGGATATTGGTTTAGTTGCACAAAATTTTGAATTCACATAAAGTTGTGTTTTTAAGTTGTTGTCTGTCCCTATCCTCATTATGACACACATAAATATCAGATATTGAGGAAGGAAATGAAATAAAATAATCTTTTATTAGTTATTAGCTATGAGCCAGGCATTATTATTATTCATGCACTTTCCAGAATTAGCATGTAACATACCCTCAGAAAGCTTGTGGTATAAATTGAGGCAAAATACTGTGGGCCCTTTATTTTAATTTTTTTTAATTTTATATATATTTTACATTTTTGTACAGTGTATATTTCTCATCCCCATGAAATTCCCATCACCAATTCACCTGTGCACCATCACCATAGTCCCTTGTGCTCTTCCCACCCATTTTGTTCCTTCTCTCTCCTCCTTCCCTAGGGAATGTCTCAAATTTATAGTTGTCTGTTGACTTTTATTTTTAATTGATTGTAATTAATTTTTTTCTTAGTCCCTTATTTGTTTCCTCTACATTCCTCCTATAAGTGAAACTATCCAATATTTTTCTTTTTCTTTATGGCTTATTTCACTGAGCATAATCCCTTTTACTCCATCCATGTTGCTGCAAATTTCATGAATTTATTTTTTTGATTGCTGCATAATATTCCATTGTGTATATATACTACATCTTCTTGATCCAGTCATCTATTTTGGGGCATTTGGGTTGTTTCCATAGCTTGACTATTGTGAAAAGTGCTGCAATAAACATAGGTGTGCAGGTGTCTTTTTGAATTAGTGTTTTTGTGTCATGAGAAATGCAAATCAAAACCACTCTGAGATACCACCTTACACCAGTGAGAATGGCACATATCAAAAAAACTAGCAACAACAAATGTTGGCAAGGATGTAGAGAAAAAGGAACTCTACTACACTGCTGGTGGGAATGCAAACTTGTCCAACTGTTAGAGAAAGGGTAGTCCTGAATGGATTACACATATAGGTTTATGGACTCCAACCTCCATTCCAGACCACCAGTGTTCCAGAACCACAAATCCAATAATATGATTATCGAAGAGTGGATCACTAGGACCTGAGGGTGGAGTTAAGCAGCCAGGCTGGCTATAAAATCAGAGAGGTGAGCCTTGGGCTCTCTCTCTCTCTTCCTTTGGAGCCATCTCACTTGATTCAGAGCCAGCTCTCAATGCGTCATTGTATTCCAGCTTGGAAGATCTGGTAGGATATTTATGAATTTGTATCCCTCTCTTCTCTTTGTATTATTACTATTTTCTTCCCCTTCTTTTGTAAAATAAAACCTTTTAATAACTTTTGTTGTGTGTGCCTGAATTTGAGGCTTATTTTAAAAGTCTTCTGAGCACATGGGTGAGGACCCAGTGAGGGAAACCCATTTTATATTAGGATTGACCTGTAACACAACCACTATGGAAAGCAGTGAAGAGGTGCCTCAAACTACTAAAAATGGAGCTACCATATGATCCAGCAACTCCACTCCTAGGAATTTACCCTAGGCACTTTAAACCATATCTCCTGGGGTGACTATATGACAGACCACACAGCCTAGCAGTAAGGATCTCAGAAGTCTCTGGTGATTTTGCCTATATTGTGGCCCTTCCCTCCCAACAAAGACATGAGAAGTTGGATCAAACTGGCCCATTCATATTTTCACCAACAAAAATAAGAAATGTAGGAAAGTTTCCTGAAGAGATTGGGAATTGTTGGTCATGAGTCCTATTTGTGGCTTTTTTCAGGGTGAAAGGCCAGGAAGAATTTTGAGATACCAGAACTTCCATTATTTTCCTATCTTGGTAGTTCAGGAGTTCCCTTGCTTTTTGAGACACCCCAGCATCCTCCCAATAAGTTTCCTTTTTGCTTAAGAACACAAGTTCCCTCCATCATGTTGTTCCACCAGTTTCATGATGTAATGTCCATCTTGTGGACCAAGATACCTGCTCAAATTCTAACCCTCTCGTCATCAATCTGATTTCTAGGAAAGAGGAAGACATGCCCCTCCACTGAAGGTACATCCAAAAGTTGAATGCAATATTTTAGTTTCCACCTATTTCCCAAAATTTAGCTATATAACTCCCATATGCCTGCAATCTTCCATTTGCCTTTCCAGATACACCATTTACTTTTTTTCATCTCTTCTTTGCTTTGGGAGGCTGGCTGATGTGGACCTTATCACTGGAAGGTTATAACCTCTGACTCTTATGGTTCTAGTTCAGACAATAAGGGTTGTCACAGGAGATAAGAAACAATGAAGCATGAGTTCAGGGTATTTATTTTTCTGGATTCCTCCCTCTAAGTTTGCATTGTCCCACAACTATCAGGGATCCTTGCATAAGGATTGCTTCTACAGTCTCCTTTCCTAGGCTCTGGTAATAACTGTTCCCTTCCTTCATCCTATTAGACCCTAAGGGAGGTAACAGCCTAACTCTATGAGCTCTGGATTACCACACTATACTTATAGTTCCTCCACACCCAATCTTAGTAAATAGCACCTTTATAAATAAATCCTCCTTGACTTATCCCATTTTGAGTGTGTCATGTGTTTTCTGTTGGAATGTTGACACACCTACCTAACTACACAGTTTTTATCATGGATTAAGTACTCCTCTATATATTAAAGACTATCACCAAAAAAGGAAAGGACGACTCATATTACAGAACAAGTAGTTGTCTTTGCCATGGTCCCATCAGTCTTTCTTGAAAAGTTCTTTGATCTACTTTTTATAGTTGAAACTTTCTCTCCCTTAGTCTTAATATCCATAATGTAAGGACATGACTTTTTTTTAACCCTTATACATATATCTGCAGATATATGTATCTACAGATACATCTGTCTATATGAAAGTGATAATTAATGATAAATCCTATCTCAACCAGGAAGGATAGAAAAATAAACATATGTTTAGTGAATCTCTGGATAAAATGACAAAACTATGTTTTCAATTTTTTTTTTAAAGATTTATTTATTTATGCTTACAAGAGCTGGGTTACAGGCCAGAGTTGCAGGGTGTGAGAGGAGTCACAAGAGACAGAGTGGGGAGCAGGACAGGCAGATGGGCTGAAATACACTGCTGAGGGGAGCAGCGGGTAAGGCAGGAGAGGTCTGCTGTGCCTCAGATGCTTTACAGTGCAGCACTCAACCCGCTGTACCACCAGGGAGGCCCCTGTGTTTTCAAGTGCAAAACTGGTGTGTTGTTACACACAAGATGCCTAATTCCCTTCAATTGCTGATTTCTTTTTTTTTTTTTAAGATTTATTTATTTATGCATACAAGAGCTGGGGTATAGGCCAGAGTCCAGGGAGGTGAGAGGATTCACCAGAGACAGAGCAGGCAGCAGAACAGGCAGACTGACTGAAACACACTGCTGAGGGGAGCAGTGGGCGAGGCAGGAGAGATCTGCCTGCGCTATGTGGGTGTCCTCCCTGGCCAGCGGCAGGGATCGAACTCATGTTGCAGTGGCTGTGGTTTGCTTCATAGTGCATTGCTTAACCCACTGCGCCACCAGGGAGGCCCCAATTGCTGATTTCTAAGTATCATTTTGGCAGCTCTGTGTCACAGTTTTCCATGAATCATAGAAGACACTATGAGTAGAACCATCAAGCTGGAGGTAGAATGTCCAGAGCAGTCAGAGAAATGAGGCAAACTCAAGAATGTAACTCTCCTGGAAATTCAGAGAGAAACAGAAGAGCCACCATAGTGAAGAGAGAATGTCTGTTTCAGCTAATTACCTTGGTTTTCATTTTCAAGAACTGCTCATGCCCAAGTCATCTTTTGCCTACATTAAGACCATACCTTCCTTACAGGCCATTATATCTCCCCAACAGCTCTGTTCTCAATACTGTAGTCCATGCTATCTGTCCACAGCACAAGCCAGACCATATTATTTACCTGGGTAAATATTCAATAGTTCCTCAGTTCTCCTAGAATAAATTTTTAAAAGATCTTATATTACTCAGCTCCTATATCTCTTTTTAGACTCATCTCACCCCACTCCTCTTCTTCCCACTTGACACTTCAGCCACTCTGAAATAGTTGTGACTCCCTGAAGAAATTAAATAGAATTTTGCATATGCGTGCTTTATTTCCAACTCCTCCCACTTCCTTCATCTGATACATCCTTACTCATTCATCAGGATTCACTTATAAATCATTATCTCCTACATAAAGTCTATCTTGAATTTCCCTCCTTCACATCGAGTATTATTTATCATGACACACTATTATTTCTGTTATTTGTTCATTTCTCCCTGTCTGTGAATTTCTAAAGGACAGAACTCTATATCATTCAACATGGTATCCTCAGTCAAGCAAAAAAGTTTCCAAAATAGCACTCAAAATATTCTTACGAAATAGAGGAATGAATGAACAAGAACAATTTTATGTAGAGAACAGCGAAATAATCACCTTCCTTGTCTTAGGCACCTAGTCCAACTAACGTGCATTAGGATGATTTTAGATATCACTCTTTACACATGTTGTTCTCTTTGCTATTGTAACATGCACATCTTTACTTCCAGTCTCAAGGTTTGCCCTTTTCTGTACAAATAAAAGTGCAATAGTTGAACTTTCACTTCAGGTCATGATGGAGTGACAGGGTTGAGACATATTCACCCATCATAATTAATAAGAAAACTGGAAAAATGATATGAAACAACTGTTTTTCAGACATTGGACAACAAACAGTACAGTACCGTGATTCTAAAGAAAAGGGAAATTAGTGAGGTAAGCCCTTGGCCTTCTGCCTGGAACTACATTCTGAGTCTTGTTGCATGGAGGGGAATCTTAAGCAGAGCACAATAGTTTCACGAGCTGTGAAGAGAGACTGGATATTTTTGAGGCTGAGGTGACTCTAAATTATGAAGCAAAATTTCAAAGGCGAGAAAGCAACTTAGAAAAAGGTTTTAGCAATAGTGCTGAATATTTAGTCATGAATATTTAGTCATGAATACTTACAACAAAACTCCATGAAACCAGGCCAGGTGTGACAAGTCATAGACTTGGGAACTCCAACAATTAAGAATGAAGGTCCTTACAGTCCACCTGCACCATTCAGAAGAGACGACAGAAATGCCATAGCTTAGTAGTAGTCAGGTTAAACTGACTTAGAGTAAAGGCTTCTCTAAATTGGACCTAAAAAGTCATAAAAATAAGTCTGGAAAGGATCAAGCTTCTTATACCTGACTGTAAGAACAAAATTCAACACTTCTTTTTTTTTTTCATTTTTTATTAAAATATTTAAAAATTTACATATACTTGCCATTAATTGTAATCCCCATGTATTCCCCATCACCATCTCACCAGTGCACCATCACCTCA
>JAGFMF010011617.1:6492467-6608480 GCA_019455555.1 Galemys pyrenaicus | reverse complement strand
AGGTGGTATCTCATAGTGGTTTTGATTTGCATTTCTCTGATGACAAGAGAAGTTGAGCATTTTTTCATATGCCTGTTGGCCATTTGCATGTCCTCTTTTCAACACTTCTTAAAGGAGAAAAAAACCCAAACAGGCACTGACTATAATGCAAGATACTCAGTATACCAAAAGAAAGAAAGAAAAAAAAAGTACTAGACATACCAAGAAATAGGCAAATGTGATTGATCCATAATCAGGAAAAATATCAGTCAATAGAAACAAGTCCAGAAATGATAGAAATTATATAATTAGCAGCTAAGAACTTTAAAATGGCTATTAAGTTATATTGAAATATTCAATATGAAAATATATGCGAATAAGTCACCTCTGGAAAAGATCAGGGTATATTAAATGTGAAGTAAAATACTAGTAAATTTGAAAGACATAGAAATAGAAGCCCCCTAAAATTAATCATGTAGAAGAAAATGTTTGAAAAAATAATGAAGAATGTCTTAGTGACTGTAGAATTATTTGAAGCTATATTGAAGATATAGAGCTCCAGGAGGAGATGTAGAGGTAAGGGGAAACAAAAAAATTTGAAGACATAGTGACTGAAAATTCCCAAATTTCATGAAAATTTAAACTCAACTAATCTCAATCAAGATAACAATGAAAACAGGAGCACATCAAAACCAAATTTTTTAAAAATTAGAGCTGAAGAAAAATCTTAAAAGTAACCACAGGGAAAATGACACATAGGTAAAGAAAAACAATGATATTAAAGACTCCTCATCAGAAACTGTGTGAGAACACAGTGGAATACTATATTTAAAGTGCTAAATGAAAGAAGGCCTAGATTTTTACATCTAATGAAAGCATTCTTCAAAAATGAAGAACAAAATAAAGACTTTTCAGACAAATGTGAACTAAGGTCACTTCTTATCAGAAGTCTTGAACTATAAGAAATATTGAAGGGTATATTTTTAGACAGAAGAAAAACTTATACTGATGGAAACTTAGATGTGGAAAAGAAATGAAGAATGCAAAATTGATAAATATATGAGTAAATATAAAATACTCTTAATCTTAATTTTTTATACCTGATCCTTCACAATACACTTTGGAGTTTATAGTATATGAAGAAATAAAACAGAAGTATATTACATTTCAGTTTTCATATATGAAATGATATGTTCTTTGAAACAGATTTGATATTATAGAAAGATTAGTAAACCCTAAAACAGAAGGGTTTGGGGAATCTTTTTCTGTAAAGGACCAGACAATAAACAGTTTAGGCTTTGTGGGTGAAGGGTCACCACACAGAGTATTCAACTCTGCTACTGTAACGTGAAGTTCACTAGCAAGATAGACTACCATAGACAACACATGAATGAATGAGTGGCAATATATTCAAATGAAACTTTATTTATAATAACAAGTGGTGGGCAGATTTGATTGCAAATTGTGCTTTGGCAACTCTTGCCTTGAACAACCACTAAAACTAAACTAAAATATTAAAATATATGGTAGACTAGTAAGCCAATAATGGAGAAATAATGAAATAATAAAAAAAATTCAATCCAAATGAAGTTAGGAAAAGACCAAGAACAAAATTAGATGGGTAAAATGGAAAACTATAGCAAGAAGATAGATAGAAACATAGTAATAGTGAGTAATATTGTTAATTACATTAAATGAAAATAGTATATAAACACTCAAATTAAAAGACAGATATGGAAGACTGAATAAAAAAGCAAGCCTCAACAATACACTTTCCTTTAAAATCTCTTTGAATACATAGAGCAAAAGGGTAGGGGGAAAATTCCTTGAAAACACCAGTTACAAAAAACCTGATCTGTTTATAATAAAACAAAGCAAAATTCAGAAAAAAGGATATGACCAGAGATAATGAAGTTCATTTCATGATAATAAAGTGGTCAATCACTAAAAGACCTAATAATCCAGAATCCCTACTCCAGATCTTGAAAATATATGAAGCAAAACTGAGAGAACAAAAAGGGGAAAGAGACAAATGCATAATAATATTTGGAGATTCCAGTAATTTTCTCTTGGTATTGATACAGCAAGTATAAAGATAGCAAAATTGAACAAAGGAATCAGCCAAGCTGACATTACTGATATTTATAGAACATTTCACCCAATAATATCAGAATACACCTTCTTTTCAAATGCACGTGGAATATACAGCAAAAGCTGTCATATGCAATGCAACAAAACAAGTCACAGTAAATTTAAAAGTACTAAAATAATGTGGTGTGTGCTTTTCAATCGCAATAAAAAATACATTAGATATCATATTTTCAGACATATGTGTGAAAGAATCTCAAATGTTTGGAAGTTAAAAAACACAGTTTTCAGTAGCTTTCATGGGTCACAAAAATAAAATCACAAAGTACATTAGAAACTATATTGTACCAAAAGAAAGTGAAAACACACTTCAAGATTTGTTGGGTACAGCTAAGGCAGTAGTCGGGGAGATATTTATCTGCTTTTAGTGCTTATAGTAGAAAATTAGAAATGTTTAAAATCAATACCCCACTTTATGAAGATAGAAAATGAAAACTGCTTTAACTCAAATATGAAGAAATAAGGAAATAATTAAAACGAGAGCAGAAATCAATGATGTAGAAAATGGAATAATCAATGAATCTAAAACATGACTTTTGAAAACCTTGCTACACTCAAAATATAGGTGAAGAAGGCACAAATAACCAGTAATAGGAATAAATGAGGGGCATCATTAAAATTCCTACAGAAACTGAAAGAATAAATGGTTAATATCACAAGCAACCCATGACAAAAGTTTAATGATTTAAATAAAAATTAAATGAAATTCATAATTTCTTGAAATACTCAAATTGCCTAAACTAGTTCCAGAAGAAGTAAAAAACCTATATTGCCCTTCATCTACAACAGATTTTAAAATTATTACTAACACGATTTTATAAAGAAAAATAAAATCTTCCAAGGCAAATTATATGAAATATTTAATGGAGAATTAGCACCAATCCTACATAAACTATTTCAGAAAAGACTGGAGAGGGAACATTTCACATTTGGTGAGGCTGACCTTAATCTGGTGTTAAAAATAGAGACTTACAGAAAAATGAAAACTGTAACCTAATGACTTTCAAAAGCATACAGATAAAAATCTCTTTTAAAAGTAGCAAATAAAGCTCAGGAATACCTACTCAAACTCCACATGAGTTTACCCCAGTTAGTTTAACATATAGAAATCAACTATGCAATTTAACACATTAACAAAAAACATAGGAAAAAAATGCTATCGGTATAAAAAATTTATCAAGATTTATATACATCTGTTATTTCTTTAAAAAGAAAGAAAACACATCTCACCCTAAGAATAGAAGAGAACTTCCTCAACCACAGGATACAGAATGTCAAGGAAAAGCAAACAAATAACAATGTCAAGGTCAATGACTACTTTCATCCTAACATCAGAATTAACTTATTAACATAAATCACAGTACTCAAAAAAATACTTTAAATGGATCATAGATTTAACTTCAAGAGCTAAAACTACAGATTTCTGAAAAAAAATATAGAGTATAATCTTTGCAACCTTTATTTTGGCAAACAGTATTTTTTCCAATAGGACACAAAGTGTAAAAAGAATCTGATAAATTATACTTTAAGTTTTAAACTACTCTCCTAAGGATACCATCAAAAACAATTCAAGGCACTCCATATGCTGGAGAAAATATCGTCATTTATAAAAAGAACAAAATACAAGTATACGGAATATAGAGATCTCTTAAAATGTAAGAAGACAAACCAATTTTTTTTTTAAGTAAAAGATTAGGACACATTCCAAAAGATATAGGAGTGGCCAGTGAGTATGAATATCCTCAATATTATTACTGACAAGAGAAAAGTAACTTAAAACCAGTGAGATAAGAGGACAGTCAGTAAAATGGCTAAACTTCTACTGATAATAGCAACTATCGACAAGAATATGAAGCAATTAAATTCTCATATGTTGTTGGTGGTAACAAAAATAGGAAATAGGCACTCATTTCTTTTTTTCATTAAGTCAAACCTATACCTATATACGTAGGCTACCTTGCAGCAATTTTACTTCAGGTACTTCTATAGGGAATTAAAAACACATGTCCACACAAAAACTTACACACACAGGTTCTTAACAGCTTTGTTGCTACTGCCCCCAAACTGAAAGCAATTCAGATGATTAATAGGTGAATGGATAAACACACTTTGTTAAATCCATACCAAAAAAAAATACTACTCATCAAACCAATAAGCCCCCACATCAATTTACTGAAAAATGCAACTACATGGGGGAAACTAAATAAACATAATATACAGAAATGTATATATTGTATAATTCTACTTACGTGAAATTTAGAAGAGTCTAAACTGACCTACAGTGACAAAAAGTTGTTTAGCAATTTCTATGGCAGCAGATTTTGGGGATTGGTCAATTGGATGGACATATGGAAACATGGTGAATATCCAGTGGGGAGGTGAGTACATGGTTAAAACTCATAAACTGATTAAGCTCTATAGGTACAAGTCTTTCTAAGGGGTCCCAAAGGAGCCTCACTCAAATTTTTGTAGGCTGTCCTATGAATTCAGTTCTTTGTTCTGAGTTAGTTCTCCACCTCAGTTCTCACACATTCCTTACCCTCCCACCCCCATGGCTATTCCAGTTCTCTCCAGTACATTTCAATGGGAAACTCCAGTGTTTGCTCTTCCTCATCCCCCAGTGCACAACCAACATAGCGCCATTTTGTGCAGAACATTCTACTAACGGTCCAGTGATAAAGTAGGGAAGTCACATCACAAGAGAGGAAACAATTAATGCTAAATGCCAGACAGCATGTCATGGTGTCCATTGTCCACCCCTTGAAGACAGTGACTCAGGGCCTCCTAACTCTTGGTTGTGGCCTGCTTCCCTGGGGCCTGCCCATGTTCCTTTCTCTCCCTAATTCAAGTACTAAGACTGTGACAAGAGTTGACAACAGGAAAACCCTCAAGTCCTATTATGTTGTCAAATGGGAAAGTCTAAATCTTGCCTTTTTTTGGACCTTTCCCATCATGATGAGCACCTATATTTACAGAGCTCAAGTGGCCAGTTGAAGTAAGTTCTCAGACAAAAGAGCACTTATTTCTCAAAAAGGAATTTTTCCTTTGGCACCCAGATGCTTATTAAAATTGCAGATATCTGTCTACATCAGATCCTCTCAAAACAAATTTCATGCCTGGAACCTAGGAATCTGCTTTCCAACTGACATACCTCCTCACCAAATCTCTCTGCCTTGATTTTTTTTTTTAGGCAATCTGAAATGAAAAAAAAAATTATCTTAGTTTTATGATTAATAAATCCTACTGACAATACTTAGTAGCCTTCAAGCCTTAAAGTGTCCCTCTTGACTCAGTAGCTGATATGGAAATTTATAACCAGGACTGCTTGCTCTCCCATTCTGCATCTCCACAGCTCACCCTTAGGCCACCAGCCCACAAATTCAACTGTGGGGGTAAAACTGCAAAAATGCTGTTGTGTCAAAGGCCTTCTTTGGGGTTTCCAGATTGTATTGAAGGTTGGTGGGGCCTGGGAAACATTGTAAAATGCCATACTATAACACCTGTATGGAGCTGCTCAGAGCACAGAATGACCCCAAACATTGATCACTGCGCTTAACCACAGATGATTACAATGAGTTGCCCAGGCCATCAGGAAGTTTTCAGGCAAGCTCTCAAAAACGAAAATTACCCTTTAGGGTCTTTAGATCTAGGTGAAGTTGTAGGACAAAGTTCTGGAAAAGTGGCCTGGGCGTGAGTTTTGCCTAGAGCCTGAGCAGTGCTTAAGGTAAAACCTTGAAATAGCACATGGCAGAACTTTTGCTGAGGTTCACAGATGTTCTCCACAAATTCTAAAAGTGTGCCAAGAACTAAATTTTATTTGGGGGCCCTCTTATCAGCAAGCAGACAAAGATCAAGAATCAACATTGAACATGTGGCTTGATGTAAATAAAACTTTCAAAGCTCCCTGTTTGCCATTTGAGTAATTGATTACAGCATGATTTTTTTGTCCCCCACTCCACCCTGATCCCACAGATTTGTTTTAATTCTTCTTTAGGGGACCAAGAATACAGAAAGTGAGGTCCAAATGTAGATGCTTGCTCTTTAGGCCTAAGTCTTTCAGGGACACATTGTTTCTTTACTCATGAAAATGATGGTGTTTCTGATGATTTAGAGAGCACTTAGCTCTCTAGTGTTTTAAATATGATCAGTAGTATCATACTTCTATAGCATTTTTCTAATTAACAAAACTTCTATTCAAATTTTGAAGTTCATGCAATATAGTTTAGGTATTCATTTTCACTAGCGGTGAGGATGCTTCTCTACAACTCTGATGGATAATAACAGTCACAGTTTACATTGACTTAGTGCTTCTCTGTTCCTACTACCCTTTCTATTTATTATGGCCTTCCATCTGCAACATTATCCTATGGAAAACTTTCTGTGTTCGCCACTATTTTGTAGACAAGGACACAAAGGCAAAGTTCTCACAACTGCAGAGTGATGATCAGAGGTCAACTTCAAATCACTCTTGCCTAACGACTATCTTATCTTAACTCAACAAATATTTGCTGAATAACTACCACATTGCAGGCATTGTGATAGGTGCTGAGGAGACAGAGGTGAACAATAGAGACAAAGATCCCTATCCTGACCTGATGGAGCTTATTTCATTCCACACCTATCATCTAAACTCGTGATACTTTGCCTAGCCAATCCCTGTGTGGAATGTTTAAACTGTTTCTGACTTAATACTCTTAACAAAATTACACTGCTTTGAACAGCATTCTGATTTATAGATCTATATCCAAGTTTCTGCTTATTTCATCAGAAGATTTTCCCTGACTGGGAATTAATAAGCTGCATGAATATTCATTCAAGTTCTTAACCCATATTGCTAAATAACCCTCAGAAAGGGTGTAATAATTTAGACTCCCATCAACATTGGCAGTTTCTCACAAAGTCCATTTCACCACACCCTTGCCAACATTGACTACTTTCTCTCTTTGTATTCTTGTCTACCTGACAAGCATCAGTCTAGCTCTGCAGCAAAAAATACCAAACAAACTAGCTTAGTTCTATTTAAAGAAAGTGAAAGTCTTCAGAGTTTAGTTGAAGAATGGCAATTGAAAAAAAAAAAAAACACACACTTGCATCCCTATATATGCAAACAGAAAAACCCCATACTTCCTTCTTGATACATACAGATATACTGTTATCAATTATTTCTGAGAAATATATAAACATGCTTAGTAACATATAAATAATCTCTGTGCATTGTATCTCTACATTCCCATGCCTTGTAAGGCAGAAGGCTATGGGCAATTGGCTTCTTTGGTTAGTGATTTGACCATCCCTGAAGAATTTCAAAATCATGCTGAATGATACCTGATCTGAACCTTTCTAGAATCTTCTTTGTAACACCTCTCTTAATTAGATGACATTTCTTTCTTTCCAGAGCACACTTTATATACCTCTTTTACGATAGTTAAATATTCCATCATGTTGAGCATATACTTTCCCTTGCTCCTTTGCTTTCCTTATTTTCCAACTAAGAAAAATAAAGTCAGTAGCACCTGTTGAGAGAATTAATTGAAAGAATACACATAAAGGCCTGAGAGAGTACATGGCACAGAAATAACCCTCAGCAAATATTTGTCAAATGAAGGAATAAATAGTCAATGCACAACACATCTTGGATGCTGCTAGCTACTGGCAGTGGCTCTCAAATCTTAGTGCACAGAAAATTAATCAGAGGAACTTGTGAAAATGTGGGTCTTAATCCCTCCTCCAGAGTTTGAGACTTGTTAACTTTGGGGTGGAGGACAAGACATCAGGTGGTCCAGAAATACATCTAACTTAGAGATCTTGGTTACCTGTGAGCTCCGCAGTAGCAAGAATGATTGATACATCTCCAAATGACCCTGCATGGATCAATTCCAGTCCCCCTGCAGGAAGTGTTAAGGGAGAGAGAATTTGAATGGCAGCTTTATTGGGTACAAGAGGCTTTGTTTGTAGACTTCTCAGTAGGAAATGAATAGAGCTGATGTTTCTAAGGTAGGTGGAGCCCCATTGCTCCCCAATCACAACCTCCAAAGTATAGACCCCATTGTCCTGAGCTGAATTTCCAGTCTCACTTGACTCCCTTTGGCAGAGCAACATGTTGAGTACTTAACTGCAAGTCAGGAACTTCATCTGATTTAACTTTCATGATATCTCCTTGAAGGGGGAAACTGAGACTGGAGGGTTTCTTTATTGTCTGAAGCCACAGAGCCAGGAAGTGACTGTGCTGGGTTTTCAAACTGGGTGGGAGAAATCACCGAGTTTGAGCACTGAGATAGAAGAAAGAAATAGGGAAGCATCTTGGCCTGCTGGGGCAGGTGAGGTACAGAACCCATTGTCTGTATATATGTGTGTGTGTGTGTTGGCAGCAAATTCCTGATTATAGGTAATTGCACAAAACAGAGGAGGTTTTTCCCTTGTAAGTAGATATTATAAATATAGGATATTAAATAACCCTGACTTCATCCCCAGCCAATCAGCCCCTGCCAGTTTGCATGCTACACATGTACAACATGACTCAAAGGACCCTCAGGCAGTAGGTGGGTTCAAATCAATCAAACAATAATAATTTTCATAAGTGAGCGCTCCCTGGCTTCCCAGTTGGCTGTTCAGTTAATCATGAGTCATGAATTGCCTTTTTAGGATAGTATTTACCATAGAGCATGGCTGGTTATAGGGAATACGTAATATCCACTATCTGATGGGAAAGGTGTTATTAAAACATTACCTAATGATAGATTTACCTGATAAATAATCCTTAGGATTTAAATAAAAAGGGGGGGGGGTTGAGGAGGGACTCGGGAGGACTGTATGCAACAGAAAGGTGAGTAGGAATAAGCCATGGTTTGGATATAAACATAAAGGGGTTTTGTCTGGAGCTGTGTGTTGAAATAATCCTTACAGTAGTAATTAGAACAGAGGAGAGAGAGGAAGAGACAGAGAGACTGGGACAAAAATGGAGAACAGTAGGAGGAAGAGGGTGTAAATGAACAATGGAAATAGTTGATAATACTAATACTAATAGCAGCTTTTACTGTGTTCTGAGTCTGTGCAGGCCTCTGGGCTATGTACAGTACATTCATTATCGTGACAAGCCTGGGGTCACTCCCTTTCCCACCAGGGCTCAGCCTGGATGGTAAAGTAGCTAAAAGCACAGACCCTGAACTGGAGTTTCTGAGTTTGTACCTCAGCCTCCTATTTATGCTGTGAAACCTTAATTTTTTTTTTTTTTTTGCTTCCATCTTCTCATTTGTGAAATGGAGTGAATAATCATTTTTTCCACCTTGTACATTGTTACAAAAGTCCTTCTAGGACTAAAGTAGACAATAAATAAACCTCTTGCAAACTCAGTAAATTAAGTACTATTTCAAGCTATAGAACCTGAGGTCAGAGGTGAAATCATTTGTCCAGGTTCTCAGAACAGCAAAGTGGTAGAGTTGGATATATTTTACCACAACCTAGTGTCTTTGTATCTGGCTCATGTGACTCATTTATGTCCCCATAACAGCCCACTGGATATGAAATATCAGAAGAAGCTTTCTCATCTTCCATTCATCAGGCCCAATAACTTAGCTCAGTGAATTTTTCCAGAAGGTGGGTTCTTAGTCTTCCCCTTAGCTTACTGCTTTCTTCTGAAACTGAACATTTATCCCTTCCCCTGGGTCTCTTGAGAGAACCCAGCTCCCTAAGAGGGGGCTGGGCAGCACAGAACACCTGAGGACAGTTGATTCTCATGTCCTCCTGAGACCCCCAGTAAAGCTTTTCTTATCTATTCAACCTCCCAAGGCCACAGAGGCTGTGGACACCACTCTCCTGCACTCCGTGGTAGCAAGAAGCCCAGGTAACCCCAGGGTCAACCTTCTGGAGTTACCTGACTCTTCAGTCTCTACCTCTGAAAGTTTCCAGGTTTCTCATCTCTACACAATCAATACACCTTGCCCAGATGTTGCTGGGATTACAGAAGTGCTCACGTAACTTGTACAGTTACAAACAGTGAATCCAAGCTAACCTCAGATGTGTGGCTACTCCCAGAAGCCTCACATTCAACAACCATCAGCTCCAGTAAATCTCCTTTGTGCTATACTTGGTGCTGCTAGGCATTCGCAAGGCCCAGAGATGCTAGTCTTGCGATGCTAGTCTTGCTTCAAGCACCAGATCACCATCTTTAATCTTCATAGCTACTCAGTGAGGTAGGTGTTAGGATCTTGACTTTACCCCTCAGGAAACTCAGGCTGAGAAGGTTACTGTCTCATTCAATAACAAGTTGACTAATTTCAAAGCTCCATGCTCTTACTTTCTAGTAACTATAACAACTCAGATTTATTTAATAGAGAAAGAAAGTAATAAATGCTCTGTGAGGAGGTATTCCTAAAGAGGGCAAGATGATAACTAGCAGAGAGGATCAGGAAGGTTTCACAGAGGAGTAAAGGGGAGCAGAGTCTTTAGAAACAGAGAGGAGTTCCTATGGGGATGAGAAGATATAGAGACCACAGCAACACCAAGTCTCTGAGGTAGAAAGTCTTGTCATAAGTCATTTAGTTACCTGGAATGGGACATCTTCACAGGAATGAAGAGGCAGAAAAGGTCATATTATGGAGGTTTCATAAGTGTCACACTAAGTGTTTAGGCCATGGAGAAGCTGGTCTGCATTGGAACCCATTCAGAAAAGGCAGGTTTGGGGTTCTGTGGTGCCCCTCTCCCTACCCTGTAACATGATTACTCACAATCATTAGCCACAGAGAGAGACACCATGTCCTCCCCCTTCCTCTTTTGGTAATCAAGCCACAGGCTGGCGTGAGGTCCATGGAAGGTCAAAGGAGAAGGCAGCCTGTGTGATAGAAAAATAGATGGAGTTTGGAGATTGAGTCCAGCTGTAGCAGGGAGAGTTGAGCATTATTCAAAAAGAAGGGGGCATCTGACCAGAGACACAAAAGACAGATGAGGTGTCAGCACTCTGAGATGAGAGCAAAGGATTTTCCAGATGGAGAAACCAGTGACAGCAAAGGGACAGAGGCAGGGGTTAGCAGGCACATTTGAGAGAAGAGTGATTCATTTAGTCTTGCTGAAATGGAAGCTGGATGAAGAGGTGGGGTGTGAAGTGGGTCTAAAGCAGGAATAGTAGATTTTTGGCAAATGTCAAGCAAAGGAGCCCTGATTAATCAGAGTGAGGCCTGGAAGGATTTTGAGCAAGATGGTGACTAGGACAGTGATCTGCAAGATGGATGAAGAAGAAAGGAGAGATTAAGGACAGAAGCCAAGTGGAAAACAGACCCAACAGTTCAGGTGAGATGCTATAAGCATATTAACTAGGACAGACGAACAGAGTCCTTTCTGCTGCGGGCATGAGGAATGTCATAGCCTGATTGTAAATGACACATTCTCATCATTGTCTGCATAGCTGTCATCTTTGTCATTGTTCTCCTCTTCCTTGTCCTCCTCTTCTACCTCCTCCCTCTCCCTGTGCTCCTCTTTCTTCTTTCTCCTTCTCCTCGTCCCCTTTTCCTCCTACTTATCTTTTCTTTTATCTCTATGTCTTCTTTCTTCCTCTCAAGATTATTTCCATCTCAATAGCCCTTTCAGATTTACATTCACAATCCTCTCCCCATGTGATAGATTTGAATTTTTTCCATTCTGTAGAAGTTAGAATTGGATTCCAGGAGAGATACAGACAACCCAAAGTAACAGCAAAGGTTCTTTCTCAAGTGCTGTAGGCAGCACAGCTTAGGAAATCAGCAACCTGATTGTCAGACTGCTGTCTTTCTGCTCTGCCATTCTCAGCTTCTGACCTTTTTTTTTTTTTTTAAGATTTATTTATTTATGCACACAAGAGCTGGGGTATAGGCCAGAGTACAGGGAGGTGAGAGGATTCACCAGAGACAGAGCAGGCAGCAGAACAGGCAGACTGACTGAAACACACTGCTGAGGGGAGCAGTGGGCCAGGCAGGAGAGGTCTGCTACACCATGTGGGTCCCCTCCCTGGCCGGCGGCAGGGATCGAACTTATGCTGCAGTGGCTGCGGTTTGCTTCATGGTGTGTTGCTTGACCTACTGAGCCACCAGGGAGGCCCTCAGCTTCTGACTTCTACCTCCTGATTCATGATGGCTGCTCAAGCTTTAGCAATTAGCTATGTTTTCAGGAAGGAGAAATGCAGAAGAGGACACTTCTTAGAATTTGTACATATCAGTTCTGTTAACTTTTAACTAGTTAGACCTCAGCCACACTTCTATGCTTAGGGGCTACAGAGCCTGGAAAATGAGGGCTTAATTCTGACTCAACATTTAGTGGAGTTGAGGCCTGCTAGTAGGGTATAGAGAAAGTTACTCCCTGATGGTGCATTCTGAGCCCCATGCAGAGGAAGGAGATGGCATCTCTGGTAAAGCCATGTCCCTGAAAACATTTCCTCACTACCACCTAAGCAGGCCTGTGTGGGGGCCCTGGGAGATGTGGAAAAGTATTGAGTATGGTATCTACTCTACAAATGCTAACTCATTCATGTACACAGAATCTCAGAGATGAAAGGGTTCTTGCAGACTGTATAATTCTCCCTTCTACTCCATTCTAGATAAATCATCTCAACTACTGTGGTACATCTTCAGAATTGAGAGCTAACTTCTGAGGAGCCTACCATGTGCGACAATGCTCATTGCTTACACTGAATAATATTTGCATCTGGTAACATCTACCCAACAGCTCCAGTTTGGCTAGGGAATAGATCTTGCTTATTCTTCAGTCTAAAAAATAACCCATTTGCTATGTAAAGGCTGTTCTCATGTCTGTTTGTTCATCTGCTTGTCTCCTGCTTTCCCTCCCAGTCTCTTGTGTTCTAGAAGCTATGTGCCATATGGCTAAGCTGACATGCTTTGTGTCTCAGACCTGGCTTTCACACCTACTAGCTGTGTGACCTTGACTGGCTGGCAAACACTTTCAAATCCTTCATTTCTCCATTCTTAAAGGAAGCTAGTATTACTCACCTCAAGAGATTATTGTGAAGCTTAAACAAGCTAATGAATGCAAAACACAGAGCCTGACACCAAATATAACAGTTATTATCATTACTAGCATCTTTATAATTAACAATATTAAAACATCTCTGGTCCTTCTTCCCTCTCAGGTAAATTGTGAGGAGTTATTAGATAATAAGCGGAAGAAACAGTTTGCACTTTGGGGAGAAATTAACATAAAAATATTGCCTAAGATTGTGACCAGGAGTCATAATTTGTGCTCTCTTTCCAGTTTTTCTGGATTGTTGTTTCTGTCTGTAGAAAATTACCTCCTGGGGTCTCCATTTGCAAACTGCCTCCTGGGAAGCTCCATCTGTTATAATGGGCACTTGGCTCCTTGGGCTAATTTGTTGATATTGTTGTTAGCAGAAGCAGGCAGAACACAAAACAAACCTATCAGGGAACTCAAAGACTATCTGGATTCTAGAGGGAAAAGGTTCAGGAAAACTGGTTCCTGATCCCAACCAACCACCAACTGGCTGGGTGACCAGGGATACATCGGTGTCCTCCTGGAGCTCTGATTGTTGACAGTCTGCTCAGCAACAGCATTCTATAGCCAGAAAAGGGATGTTCTAGGGACTGGATTCCCCTGGAATCGCTTTCTCCCCATCTAGGGCCCATCCAGGTGGGACCAGCTTCTGGGTGGAGGCTGGGTGCAGGCCCAGGCAGCCCTGCAGACCTGTGAGCCAAGCAGAGCCTGCCTCCTACCAGGGTGTGATTGTTCTTGTGATTTGGCAACACCCAGCCAACATGTCCCGTCAGAACTGAGCTAAAAATAGGTCCTGTGCTGTGAGGACCTGGAAAATCGGTGGCCCAGTACATACAAAGATGGCCAACCAGGCAGAACTGAGCAGCCACCTTCATCCCAGGGCCCAGCGGCCAATGAGCAGGCTTGGTACATTTTCCCACCTGCATTCTCTTTCCCACCCTCCTTCTGCACCCCTCCCATGTCAGGGTCAGTGCTTTCCTCTCCCTTTCCTCCCTCTCCTCTGCTTCTGGATAAACTGACTTTTGCAGAGGTGAACATGGGTGTGGTACAACAGACAAGCTGTGCAGATATCAGGGCATCTGGATTTAAGTCCTAGCTCTGTTTTGATCAGGCGAATGTGACCCCTTTGATCCTCTATTGTCTCAGCAATAAAAAGGTGCTCACGCTCCCTCTGGGAAATATATTGAAGACTAGAATCTGCACATAGCTAGAGCAGCAGTGGTTCAAGAAATGTATCATGCATCCGAATCACCTGGTGGGAGGCTTACTAAACCAAGATTGCTGTGTCTGCCCCTGACCCCCAATTTCTGATTCAAGGGGTACAGATGGTGCTGCCTTCCTAATAAGTTGGTAGATTGTGCTTACACTGTTGGTGGGGGTCACTGGGTTAGGGGTTAAATATGTGACCTCTGGAACGAGATTTTAAAGTTTCAACTCTTGTCTCCATCATGCCTAGCAGAGTGATTCAGGGCATGTTCCGAAACCTCATCTGGAAGATGGGGCGCTAATCATTCCTACTTTCTGTGTTGATGTGAGGATTAAGTGAACTAATTCATATAAGGCACTTTAAGCCGTGGCTGGCAAACAGTGAATACTGAGTAAACATTAGCTTTTATTAGTCTCACAGAGTCTGTACGGAATATGAGTTCAATACATGTTCTTTTCCTCTCTCCCTACAGTTACTATTGACCTGGAATCTGTTTCTATGTCACCCCTCCCAGGGTCTTTGTGTTCTGAGCTTCACTTCTTCATGTGGAGGGCCGGCTGATGCTGGCAGGGCTTGGGGCACCAAAGAGCACAGCCTGAATCATCAAAGCTGAGCGATCACAGAAGAATCCACAGCTCGTAGATGGGAACGGGCTAACCCAGGGGGATTTGGTCCAGAGAGACAGGACCTAAGCAGACCCAGGTTCCCAGACTTCCCAGAGAGAACACTTCCCATGACACCAGGACCCATCATCCCCAGAGGCAGCTTGGACTCTCCCCGACTGCGCTTAGGGAAAACCAGCTCCCTGCCCTGCGCCTGTGCCTTTGCTGGGCGCTTGGGCTCTTTCTCCTTTTATTGTTTATGATTAAAAATGACACAGTTGTAAACATCTAACATCTAACATCTGACTATAAATGACTATTTTCTTTTGGATTTTTTTCCTTGGGCTAATGTCCTCAGATGGAATTCCTGGGTCAAAAAGTACAGAGTTATAGCCAAAAGAAGCTAGATGTGTTCGCTCTTCCAGGGAAAGGAGCTTGCCATTTTCCAAAAACCTGAAGATGGCTGGACAGCTTGTGAAGCAAGGGTGGGAGTGGGAAGGAGAGCCCAGAGCTGAGTCTTCAAGCCAGTAGTGGGATGCAGCTGTGCCTGAGAGAAGGGCGTTCTGAACCAGGCATGTGATGCCTGGCAATTGCTGCTAATTTCTCCAAGAAATGGTGTTTAGACTAGTACTTCACAAACTCTAATGTGCAAAGAAATTCCCTGAGGATCTTGTTAATATGCAGAATCTGATTCAGTAGGTCTGGGGTGGGGCCCAAGAATCTGCATTTCTAATAAGCTCCAGGTGATACTGAGTCTGCTGGTCAATGGATCACACGTTAGAGCAGTAGGAGTTAGGTTATCCAGCATGTGCTCACGCTACTCCTCCACCTAACCACCATGCTCACTGTATGTCAGACCCAACGCCAAAGACTTCCCTGGACGGGTGGCATCAGGATGGGTGAGCTGTCCCTCATCTCTGACACCCAGTACCTCCCTGTATCAAATTCTCCACCCCTTCTCTTCCAGAGGGCATAAGTCTGTATTCTCATAGATCGCTGTAGTCCCCAAGTCTAGCATAATGCCTATCATCGTTTCTACCTAATTATTACTACTTAATAGTGTGGGTAGTAAAATAGGTGAGTGGATGGAAGGGTGGAGGGATAAACAAATGTCTGTGAGAAGAGAAGAGTAGGAAGTAATCTATTAGAAAAAGCAAGATAAACAGCCAGATTTGGCCTCAAGATCTCTATCGTCTCATTAGGGATTTAGAGACTGTACTCACCTACTGAAAGCCCAGAGTCAGTGACCCTCCTCTGATCCTGACCGACTTTTCTTAGGCCCCCAAAAATGCTGACCCTGAACCAAGAATGAACTCAGATAAATGAATAAGATCCAGGAAGCTTAGAGGTCCCTCACAGGGTGGCTCCAATAAATACCAGAAAACAAAAAGCAGGTGTTGGCAATCTTTCCCCTACTCAAAGAGTTATTTACACAAGTTTCCAAAGCAATCCCCTTCATCGCTTTTACACGCTTATTACACGGTTCTCTGCAGGGAAAGATCTGGAGTTGGTTAGTTCAGTGGATTAGAGTGAGTCCTTCAAAGTCAGCGGCAGCGGGAGTCTTTTCCCTTCCTCAGCCCAAGACTGCGGGCTGACTGCCCACTTCCAGGCAGTGGTGCCCACAGTCCTGCTCGGTGCAAATTATTACAGTGTGAGAACAGGCCCACAGGAGTCCACCCTAGGACTCCACATGAAAATGAACTTGAGCTTTGATAACGTGGATGCCACACTCACCCACTGTAAAATCTTTTAAAAAAATATTTTGAAGTAATTTCAAACTTCCAAAAGCAGTTGCAAGATCATGGGATCCCTGTGTACCCTTTGCCCAGAAGTTATCAATTTTTAACATTTTGCCAAATCTATCTTTTTAACATTTTTTTCTTTCGATGCTCTGATGAAAGATGACAAAGGTTCATCAACAAATAACCATCTCCTGTTGTTTGCACAAACAGTAACATTCTAAAACAAACAAAAAAATAGTTATTTAAAGAACTAAATATAATGGAAATACAAGTAGATTTTAAAGTGATCCTGAGGATGTTTTGTAGAATTTGTGCTTCTGTTATTAAAGCTTAGACCTGCCCTTGAGATATTTTGTAAGTTATATAATATGTAATTTATGTTTTGAAACCATTTGAGAACAGGTTGTATAGAGCATGCCCATACATCATACCTCTTCATACTTTGTGTCTAATACATAAAAACAACATTTAAAAAATTTTTAAATATATATAATATCAGTGAAGTTCAGGAACATTAACATTAAAAAAATGCTTTTACATTAACCTTGTGTTGCAAAATTTTCAATTGTACCAATAAGGTCTTTATAGTAGTTTAAACCCCTCCAGCATTTGGAATAATTACTGAGTATGTTTATTTCTGTTTATATTCAATTTTCCTTATTGATTTAATGTTAGTTTTTTAATATTATACCATTAACATGCTTCCAAAGTCAAAAATGTTCAAGAAGTTGTACCTATGGATATAGCCTTCCTCCCTGATTCTTTCCACCTCATTCCCTCAATCCCTTGGAGGTAATCAGTTTTCTGGCTTATGGCATTTCACTATGTAAAAGTGAGCAGAAAGATACATGTGCATGTTCTGATTTCCCTTCTTTCTTACACAAGTGGTTGTACCTTAAATACACTTCTGCATGCTGTTCTATTCCTGAAAGTCACTCCCTGTCCATTCATAGAGATGCATAGGGTCGCTGTTCTTTACATACCTGCACTTTTATGGGGGGTGGTCATGGCCGCAAATTATTTGCTGTTCCTCCCTGCAAAAGGTGGAGGCTGTTTCCTCCCTCCTTGAATTTGGGATGGCCTTGTTAAGTGAATTGCTTTGAGTAACAACACGTGGCATAAATGCTATGCAAGTCACTTTTATGTCTTATGGGTATGTTCTAGGTTCTCTTTTCTGAATAGATCATTATATCTTAGAATAGATATCATGAATAGAACAATGATATCTTAGATAAGTTGGTTCAGCTCTTATTTGTCATCCATAAAAAAGGGAGATAGATGATAATAGCTTTCTTGAAGTAAGTTACTATGAAAACAAATCAGATAAATTGTAAAGCTCTGTGAAAATCTGTTTCCTTACTCCTTCCCTGAAGCACACACTTACTTTTGAGGAGAGTAACAATTTGCTGCCTATGTCTAGGAAAGATTTTGTTTTGGTCAACAAGTCTATCAATGTGGAGTTCACCAGGAACCAGGGGCTGTGACAGCTGTTGGGATGTAATGGTGAGAAAAAACACCCATGATTCCTGCTCATAGAGCTTTTAAATAATGAAAGTTTCCCATTTTTCATATGAGCTTCTCTTAAATCAAAATGCAAACCAAATTAGTTGCCAGGCCCTGCAATTATGCAGATTCTAAAATTGAACAGTATAGGGAAGTGGAAGCTCTAAGTACTTTTGTAATCCAGATCCTGGTTTGAGACATCACGCAAGCAGATATTACTAAATGAGAGAGAATGAGAGTTTGAAGGTTCACATGGAGGAGGACAATGAGTGACAGGGGTCATCATCTGACCAGCATCACATTATTGATGAGTGACTGAACTGGGATGAGAAACTCATGTCCCGGTTCCCAGACTGGGATACTTTGCAACACACACCCACCAACATTCCATTTTCCATCTGCATCTCTTGTCACTGCTACATGCATATCAGAGTTTCTGCAGCCTGTACTGGTCTTCCAGGGAACACTGGCCAGAAATGAACAGCACATTTCTATGAAAGACTTGATCTCATTAGTCAGTATGTCAGGAGGCAGCAATTCAATCCACAAAGAAGAAAATTTAGCAAAACTATACTGAAATACAGAGTTAGTACATGGATAAAATGAGATGAAAACAGTCACTGTAGCGTAGTGTTGTTTGCGATTAATCAGATACAATGATTTACTACCTGTGTGACCTTTGCCAGCTTCCCAGTTTCACTGAGCTTTGTTTTTTCTCACCTTTAGGATGTGCATCTACCTGGTGGGATCTGTGGAAAAGAGTGCTAATTATTCTTAGTTTGGTTTCCTCTCCTTCTATGGAACCTTAGTTCCAAATTGGCCAAAGGGTTATTCCTTCATTTTCACTGTAGATAACCAAGGTCATAAGACTAAATTCTGCCCCTGGGATGCCAGCAGAAATGGTATGTCCAACTTCCAGCAAATATCTTTAAAAAACATAAGTTCAATTTTCTTTTACTTTTTCCTGCCTTTGATTGGAATATAGTGGTTACAACCTGAGCTAGAAGATGCAACCTTGGGAATGAAGGCCATATGCAATGAGCAAAGGATAGACAGAGTCTGGGCCACAGTAAGTCCCAAACCGTTCTTGGAAGCTTACTGACATTTTATTTCAGGTTTTTTTTCTGTTGTCTTTAAACACTGCTATCTAGAGGGCAAGGCTATCTCAAGCAGTGATGGAAAACTGCCCACCAACCTTGACACTAGCTATAATGAGGACCTATTACTTTTGCCTGTCTGACTTCTACTTTTCTCAACTTTTAATGATTGCACATCAAATTATCTTTAGTGCATGACCCTTTCTCCCAGCCATAATGGAACTGTGAATTGAACTGCTTTGCCTTCCCCAAGCTGGATCGATTAGATTTCTAATCTGATTGGAATTTGAATCTCTGGCAGTAGAATCAAAGTACCACAAGTGTCAGAAGTGGCTATGTCCTGGAGGTGGGGGGAGGGGGGTGTCAAAGGAACTTCTTTTTTACTGAAGAACGTCAATTAATAAATGTAGCAGGAAAGGTAAAAAATAGAAAGTCACCATTTTATAACTGCCAAATAGGACTGGATTCAATCAAAAGTCATCAATGAACATTTTCCATTAGCTGAAAAACTGTTGGGGAGCAGGATAGTCATAGTCAGTGTACTCTGCTTTACAGTTTACTTGCCAACTTCAAAGGCATAAGCTCCTTCACCACAGAGAGATCTAGTAGACACCCTCAGCCAGATGGTAATACATAATATCACCAGATAATATCCTGTGGCCTCTGATGTCAAATGCTGTTCCTCTGACTTTTCCAGGGAACATACATACTTCCTTCAACACATAGCTCAGTGGAGTTTTTCCTGCTTTCTGTCCTGATCCAAAAGTTATCGCTCTCACTCAAGTGTAGTTTGCCTCACTCTGTAAAGGTAAAATCCTTCTCTTTGAATAGTCGGCCTCCCCTCTACCCATGTTGTTGTGACTGTGCAGACACCAGGAATGTCTCGCTCATTCCACTGTTAAGACCAGTGTCTGACTTTAGGTTTATGAATAAAAGAGTAAATGAATGAAAAGTAGAAGACTTCAATACAACAGCAATGCTATTGATGGTGACTAGTTACTGTATGCTAATTCTGTGTCAAGCATTATACTGCTTTTACCCAAATTAGTAAATCTCAAGAATAATCTTGGAATACTGGCTCCAAATAATCAGTACTGAACTATAACCATGAATCTAATCCTGTCTAAGCATTTCACATGTATTTTTCATTAACCTTATAGTAACCATAGCAAGTATAATAATGTTATTATTATTATCACTATTATTAATACATTTTTTAGATGAGGATACTGAGGCCATGATAAACAAGGTTATTTGTTTTAGGTCACACATCCAGTAAGTGGTAGAGCTGGGATTCATCTTTAGCCAGACTCCATTACAACATGCCTCCAAATGCCCTTTGCAAAATCAGGAATAACTTTAACTATAATTAATAGTTTGAACAGTGAATACAGTCATTGTAAACAGCTCTCAATTTCAAAACACTTTTTGGGGGATGTGAATGCAATTCACAGGCCTACAGATGAAGCCCCACTGAGCTGCCTATTAAACCCAGACACCATGAGAGAGATATTTGGTTGCACAGTGGAGAGAAGTAGCCTTATAAAACTTAGCGTGAATAAATGCAGAAGACGTGACCAGGAGTGCTTCGTAAAGACCACTTATTCTGGATTCCTAAGTTATAATCCTCTAGTAAAGAGCTTGAAATCCAGATTCGGTGGAAACAAACAATAGACTAAACATTGCATGCTCACATCCACGCCAGAAGATGGAATGTCATGGGAACTGGACTTGTGAGTCTCAACCTCAACCTCCAATTTCAGTCCTTTTTCCTTTAAAACATATGGCTTCCCAGTCTGCCTTGAGACCCTGGAGTGGACATCATTAGTAATATGTGTGGGAAAAGCCATTGAAAAATATAAAATGTCTTAGAAACATTAGGAGGTTCAAGTATTAACTGCTCATCCTCAGAAGTCATCTATACTTCTTGTCATCTGAGTTAGTCTTTCATATTTGGAGTGAATTCTGTTTTGCACCATCCACATTCACTTTCAATGAAGAACCTGTTATTCCTCCAGCTTCTTGGAAGGCTGTCAGCAGACAGCTGCTAGAGATGCTTCAAGACCAGAGAGCCACCTCACTACAGGCCACACCCCTTATTGGGGCAGACAATCTATCATGACCAATAGATATAGTAGTATCTAAGGACCATCTTGACCTAATTTTGGACACTTTTGATGGCATATGCTAGTTCCAGAGCTCTTGGTGGGGTCTTCCACATCTGTGTTGAGGTTGGCATCATGAGGTGACTTCTCATGTTGTCGTCCTGCTTCCGACTTCACCCCACCCTCAGGTGCTAGTCCCAAGACACTCCCTAAATCATCCTGTATGTTCAACACCTAAATTTGCTTCCTTGAGACCATGACAGTAGTATATTACAGTTCACGCTTTATGATTCTAAAAGATTCTGATAAACTTAAAGCTTCTAAGATTAGCAAGTGGACCCTTGTTCCTAAATCACCAGTGCTGGGGGCTGATGTTAAGTCTAGAAAGGTGATCATTATGTGTTCAGTGAAGGGAAGTACCTGTGAATCTCGATGGTAATAAGACTAGTTTACACTTATGAAGTATTTACCTTTTGCCAAATGTTATTTTAGGGCTTTGTATCTATCAGTTTAATTACTTTTCATAATAATACTAGGAATTAATTATTATTACTAATATTTTCTAGATGAACAAAGTGAAGCACCTAATAATTATAAGTTCTGCCCAAGGCCACCTGCCTAGTGGTAGATCTGTGTTTCGATTGCTGGAAATCTGTCTCTGAAGTTCACTCTTCTTAACCTACTCCTTCCTGCTTCTGGGATCCTGAACATATCAATCTCTCACCCACAATCCATTCAAGAGGGACAGGGAAGAGCCAGGTAAGGAGAGAGGGAGGGATGGTTCTTCATTTTCAGGTCCGGGATCACCACAGACCTTTTCCCATGATGACATGGGAGCTCTGTGTGTTTAGACAGCAGGCTTGGCATATTTAAGGTGGAGGGCTCAGAAGCGCCCCCTCCATGTAACTTGGGGTCATACTGAGAAGGCTGGGAATGATGCAGGTGGCATTTTCAGGCACACAACAGTATTATAAAAACTTCAAACAGAAACCCAGGGGTGGGGAGCGATCTGGCAGTAGTCACCCTGGCAGGGAGAGAAGGAGCCAAGACTGTCCAGTTTCAGGGTCCCAGTCCAGGGCTCTTTGAGCTGTACTTCCTGAGGTTGGTCCAGGAATCTGCTGGGTGGTGGTGGTGGGGTTGGGGGGGGGGGCACCACATACCTCACACGTGCATCTAATGATCACTCAGGAAGCAGAGGCTTTGGGGTGGACAAACGCAGCACCGGAAAGGGGAGGGGAGAACCCTTCAGGAGAGGGTCAGCAGAGCCAGCTCCCTCAAAGCATTGTCCTTTCCTTCCTCCAACAGGATGCCAGGAGCCCCACAGAAAAGGGACTCATTTGTCTTCATTCCCAGCACAATAACTTGCTGCTGGCCTTTCTCTTGGGCTTTGCTCAGAGCAACAGGATACGGTCTCTGCCAGGAGAGAAGGCAGGAAGGAGGGGTGGGAGTAGGGGGAAACAGCAAGAGCCCCCAGCCTGGACCCTGATCCCTGAAAAGCCCCAGCACTGTGAAACCTAGGAGTGTCTGGGCCCAACCAGCTGGGAGGAGGAACAGTTTTTGGTTGCAGGGCAATCCTTAATCAGATATAAGCTGAGCAACTGTCAAAAGCTGAGCTATCATTTCTGGGTGGCCTCTCTCCAACTTTTATCTTAATCTAGACTTCTTGGCACATTTTGAGAAGGAAAATAAATAGGGTCAATTCAAAATGGGGCCTTCTTTCCTTTTTTCTTTCTTGTTAAAAAGAAGAATGTATGCTCTGGAGCTTTTTTTTTTTTTTTAAGCTCTTTTTGTAATTGAGATTTTTTTTTTTCTGGTCTTACTCCAGACCAACAGCTTCAGGAACTCTGTGTGTGTGTGTGTGTGTGTGTGTATGTGTCCAGTAGGGGTTTTGCCACAGCACAGTTGGAAGGCGGTATTGATTAAACAATTGGAATCAATACTGCAACCTACCATAATATTTTCAAAACAATTAATAAATTGAGGATGCCCAAGTCAGATCACCCTAAGTAATTAGAACTAGTCTTCTCAAGATACCCTACCCTGGCTCGCTGAATATTTTGAGCTAAGAGCAATGAAATCCCTTGAGTCAGAGAAGAAGCTTCTGTCCTTATCTAAATCTTTCATCCTTCCTTAGTCAAAAAATAGATCATCACAAATGAAGCTTCTGCTTTTTTCCTAATCAGAGAAGCAATCATTGTGCCCCCTTTTACGATCTAGAAGAGTGTATTTTAGGGGCTCTCATCCAGCTGGAATTTGATCAGTGAACATATCTTCCTATCTAAGAGTCTCATTGTTACTCTCAGAATAAGAATGAGGTTGCCCCTTCCTATCTGTCCTGTCTCTTTAATACCACAGGTCCCTAAATATAGGGTAAATATCCACTCCATTATTCTTTATTTTACAACCAAGTAAATCTGTAATAGGTATATCACTATTTTCTTTTCTCCTACGAATCGGTCTGATATTAACTTCTTCATTTATGCAGTCTTAGAAGAACCCAAGATGGGGTGGGGAAATTTCCCCTGTGTCTGAAAAATTCAATACATTTCAACAGCTAATTCATTGAATTCATGTACACATCAAGCACGGTTAGGCATGAACTATCCATAGTTAACCTGGAGGCTTAGCATTTAGTGGGTGGCACAGTTAGAAAATAGATAACCAAGAGTGTTAAAACTACCCCATCGTCAAAATCATCTGACTGGGGTCTTGAGGGACCACCATGAAAGACCCCTCACCCTAGCTAAGCATGCAGGGAAGATGGACTACTAAAAATGAGTTGCAGATATTTTAGATTAACATTCTAGTCTTGCCCCTGAGATTCGCCTGAGGTACAAAACAAGAAAAATTGTCATAGTCAAGTAAACATAGGCCCTTGACGTGAACTCTAGTTCCTGTCAAAGAAATCACATTATTTTTTAAACTATACTCATTTGGATTTCAGCACAGGCACATTTTAGTGCTTAGCTTCTACTCTTGTTCTCTCTCTTTTTTTTCTGTGTTTTTAATCTGGAGCTGGAATGCAGAGATAAAGAGGGTGAAGAGGGCCTGGAAAAATGTCAGTGGTGGGTCCTGGGGCGAGAAGGCTCCTGGCCTTCCTGTGGCACAAGGCAGGTTTGGGGAAGACTCCCCATGCTGCTCAGCCTGGCCCAAGGTCACAGAGCGAAGGGGCAGAGTGGAGTCAGGTCCGAGTGGGGTCAGCCTCGTCGTCCCTCCCTCTCAGAGCTACTTGTGGAGGAGACTCCCCAGAGGAGGTGAGAGTGGGGAAAGGGGAGGAAATATTCATCTATTAAATGTGTACCCTATCTAGCAGTTTCCACATGCTTCTCTTGGTCCTTACTATATCCTATGAGCTCCAAGTTATTATCCTCATCTTCGCCAGGGTGATCATGGGGGCACCAAGGCATGGAGGATGGAGATTCACATAAGATCACTCACATCCTTGGATTCTTCCCCAAGTCAGCCTCTTGCTGAAGTCTGTGTCCCCTATCCTGCTGATTCAAACCCCTTTCTGGGTTGGTTCTGTACCCTCTGATTTAACGGAAATATAGATACATGTCAGATGAAGCTCACCTGAGGATGAGTCCCTCATATCTCTGGGGTGGGGAGGAAATTTTGCTTTTTTTTTTTTTTTCTATTTTTTCCATATTATTTTTTTAATTTATATATATTTGACATCAATTGTAATCCCCATGTATTCCTCATCACCATATCACCAGTGTACCATCACCTCAGTCCCCCGTGCTCCCATCTGCCCTCAACCCTCCCCTTCTTCCCTCCCACCAAGTGTCCCCAATTTGTCTTGCCACCCAAAGTAGCAGTTTCAGCATCGTCTGGAAGCTGGTTAGAGAAATATAGAATGACACAAATGTTTGCTTCAGCTCTGGCACCCACTATGCTGTCCATGAATGGTGCTTCCTTTCTGCCCCATCTTCCCTTCTCTTAAAAAACAGACTCATTTCCTTTTCAAGAATGAGTATACAACAGAATCTATTCTTGGGGAGAAAGAAAGTGCCTGTGACATACTAACCATCTCTGTTAGAACTGTGCCTTCCTAATATGGCAGCCACTTGCCATATGTGACCATTTAAAGTAAAATTAATTAAAATCAAAATTTCACTTTCTTACTCATACCAGTTAATTCCAAATGTTCAAGAGCCACATATGGCTAGTGACCACCATATTGGACAGACAGACAGAGAACATTTCTTCATCATGCAAAGTTCTATTGAATAGTGCTGCTTAGCTACTTATTATTTCTCCTGGATTTATACTAACCCACACTCCAGCTGCTCATGCAGAACAAGTTCAATAAATATCCCTTGACTTGAATTTTGCATCTTCACTTATTGGAAAGGAAATGACATGAAAGTCCAAGATCTACTTTCTAGCACCTGCTCTGTCTACTGAACAGCCGTGTGAACTTGAGCAAGTCACTTCCTCTCTCCTTTAGTTCTTATCTATAAATTTAGAGAAGAATACCTCATTTTAGTCAAGAGATTTTATACTTTTCATCTCATTGACAGTTTGCCAACCTCACTGCCTGTTCACAGGGACTGTACCCATTTAAAACTGACACACCATGTTATGAGAATCCCATGAACTGTAGGCAAACCAGGATGTTTCAAGGAGACCTACATTTCCCTGTCAGTTATTAAGTCTGAGGATGGGGTGCTAGGAACCCCAAGATAGAGGAATGTGGTTTGAATAGCAGGCTCTGAAATTAGAAAAGCCTGGGTTCTAAAGATATTGATGTCACCACTTGATTTCTGTGTGAACATAGACAAATGTCTTAATATTTCTGAGACTCAGTTTCCCCATCTACAAAATGAGTGCTAATAATAGTTCTTCCTTCTGTGTGTTATTGTGAGGATTCCTTTAACAAAGCTTTGTACAATGCCAAACACTCAAAGCAAAGTTAGTGATTAATTCAACAAACTGTGAAAGGGGGTGGGAAGTCTATCTTTAGGGAGACTGTGACCCTGACATTCATGTGTAGCCCAAAGCATCTGCTAAAAGAAAGATAACCGCCTTATGAGCTATAAAGCTCCTCTTCATCCCAAACTCCCACAACTCTTGCTCCAGACTCATCTCTAATAAATAACAGTTCTCACTGGTTAAAGAGCACATTTCAACTCCGTGCCCCTGCTGGGATAAAGTGACTCTGATGGAGCAAGTTTACTGAAACACAAACTAATCGTTCCTGTTGCCAAAGTAGGCTTTTGGCAGAGTCCCGTGAAGAAAAGCAGGAGAAAGTGAAAAAAAAGTCCCGAATTGCTGAGACAGCACTGTATTTAGACAATTAAATTTGGAAAAGCAAGACAGTTCCTGTAACTACCTCCTACACCCCCTACTCCAAGAACAAAAGGTTTTGTTGAAAGTATTCATATGGATATTAATACCGACATTTTAATGAGCCCCTCAGTAAACTCATCAACGGTAATTATACCCAGCCCTGGTGCCACAGTGGGAAGGTACAGAATCGCGCCTCCAAAAATTAGTCACTTGTAAGTTAACCCCAAGTCACGTCAAGCAGCCTACACTTGATGGCTGATTCATAAAGATTCCTTGACACCTCTGTAGTTAAAGGGTCCAGATCACCATGGGAAGTCTTCAGAAAGGAAAAGTTCGGATCTATAAAAGACCTCCTTGTCAGGGATAATAGTTTTAAGGAAACCAGGGACACAGCTTCACTACTGGTGAATGGGAGCAGCAGTAGAAACACCACTGAGCTCCTGGGGAGCACTTGCTGCATGCCAGGCAGGGTGCAAATTCTGCACCTGCCTCACCTGCCTTAATCCTCCCCCATCTACAGATGAGGAAACTGAGGTCAGGGGCCATGAAAGGCTTTGTCCAAAGTCTTAGTATTTCAAATGGCAGGGCTGAGATATGAACCCAGTCTGTAGGTGAGATGTGAACCTAACCTAGGAAATGGAGACAAACTAAAATATTGGGCTTTTCTTTTCACTCACTGGAGACATTTTAGAGGTTGGATTTTGCCTGGGGTCTGGCTTCACCCTCAGCTTGTAAATTCGTAGAGGAAAGACTCTGTCCCTTCCCCTCCCAGCACTCTCTCAAATATACCTCCCCATACTCCCCCAACTCAGAGTCTACACAGAAGACTAGGCTTCATACCTCTACTACTCTGGCTGCAATATTATTGACTGATCTTTTCCCTTTACTTTTTCCTAGTTGGTTATTTAGAGAAATAACACGGTCTGATAGGGATCTAGATTAAAACAGAGTGATCAAATGAGAGACAGAATGAAAGGGGGGAGAGAAGAATGTGGAAAAAGAAGATTAAGAAGCATGAAGTGGAGTGAGGGAGAGAAAGAGAGAGAGAGAGATTTCCTTCCCTTGAAGTAACAGTGGCTTGCAAGGTTCACACTTAAAAGGTTCACACTTTATTATATGCTTGTTACCACATCATCCCCACCATTCACATACCCATAATTCTTCATCATTGTGCCCCCTCCCACTTTTGTTCCCACTCCCAACCTCCCTCTAGTAGCCCCAGTTCTACAGTTATATTTTCAGGGTTTATTCTGGTTTTGCCAGTTTTTCCTTTGTGTGTGTGTGTGTGTGTGTGTGTGTGTGTGTGTGTGGTGGTGGTGGTGGTGGTGGTGGTGGTGGTGGTGGTGGTGGTGTTGATGATTGTTTTCTCTATATTCCACATGAGTGAAATCTGGTATTTGTCTTTCTCTTTCTGACTTCTTAGCATAATCTCCTCCATTTCCTTTCATATTGTCACAAATGACAAGAATTCATCTTTTTTATGACAGAGTAGTAAGGATTCCATTGTGCATATATGCCATATCTTCTTAACCCACTGTTCTGCCAGTGGACATTATGTTTTTCCATAACTTGATTACTACAAAGTATATAGAAGTACATTTATCCCTTCGAATTAGTGATTTTGTATTCTTTGAGTGTATACCTAGAAGTGGAGTTGCTGGATCATATGATAGAACTATGCTGAGCACCCTCCATATTGTTTCCAGAAAGACTCTACCAACAGAGATCAGGCTTAGCAGCTGTATAATTTTGCAAAAAATCTTCCTGACTCAGTTTTCTCATCAGTAAACTGAGAGTGATACTACTTCTCTCAAAAGACTATTGTAAGGATGAAATAAAATGTTGTTTACATACTTCCTGTTACCCAACAGGCATTCAATAAATCAACTACACCCTCCCTTCTTTCCCTTCCATCCTTCTCTTCTCTCTTCTCTTTTGTCCTTCCTTCTTTACTCCTTTTCTCCTTCCTCCTTCATCAAGCACAGGCATAGTCCAAGCCATCTCTACAAATATCATCACTTTAGTCCTTGAACCAACTCATGAACTAAATATTATGTATTCATCTTATATTGAGGTCCAAAGTAAGGACATTATAAACTAGAATCACCCAGCAGGTGACTGTCCTAGTGAGAATTTATTAAATGTGGATTTTTTTTTTTTTTTTTTTTTGCTATGGGGAAAGAAAGATTAAAGCTTGGGGGTAGGGAACATCTGACCAGGCTGGGGTTTTCAGCTCATTCTTTAGCTGTTCCACTGGGGGCTATTGAGAAAATTATCCAAATCATGTTAATGAGCAACTGAGCACTGGAGTTTCTCTGAGGGAAGATAGTGAACAAAAGATCTGACTGGGACTGGCAGCCAATTGCTGTGATCTTTATCTCAGCTGATACCACCAAGAGGCTCTGGGCTCAAATAATTAACTCAATTGCCTCCTCTATGAAGTGGGGCTAATAAAAATTAACCACCTAGCTTGTAGGAAAATGATTCTATGCATATTGACAAAGTGCTTTCAAGCCATCTGGTGCTGAGTGGTTCCCTTGCATTGGCTGTGGTGAGTACTTACTGGGCTCAGAGAGAGCCTCGAGAGCACTGACAGGGCCTGCCAGGCCCTGGATGTTTCAACAGTGGGGGATCTGAATCTGAGAGGGATGACTGATGAGCTTGGATTGATGGGGTAGCTCTCAAACCTCAGTCTCAGGTCCTCCTCTAGAAAATGGAGTTAGCAGTATTTTCATCCCAACGGAGGTATTATTAGGTGGCTATAAAAGAAAGATTTTGATAAAGGACCCTCAACAAATTTGAGGATCCTGCCTCTAGAGCAGTTCTCTGTGGGGAAGGAGGAACAAATGCATTCCCCATACAAAGAGAAACTTATTTGCATCCTGTCCTTAGGGAAATGACAGTTTCCCAACTCTAAGACTTAAGGATCTGAGTTGGCAAATCACATTTACTGATGGTGTTTAAGTGGTTTTATTTAGTTGTTCTTTTCCTCCCTCCCACTGCCTATAAGTACAGATAATCTGTTTCTTTTTATTTGTTCTCGCCCATAATCCCCCTTTCTTGAGCACTGTGCTAAGTATCTCTCTGATGATCTCATTTAATAATAATAAACAAGTTATCTCACATATCCTTGAACAATCCAGTGGAACAGGTAGAATTGTCATCTCTATTGTATAGTGAGGAAATCAGGTTGCAGAGAAGTAAGGAAACATGTCCAGGGGCTAGAGTAATGCAGTTTTGAGAAGGAGAGTTAGGTCTCAAACACAGGTCTGTCTCATAACAACATGCTTTTAACATGATTGGGGGCAGGAGCCTTTCCCAGAGCATCCTGCAAGCATGCAGCTGATGGGATGGGCAGCTAGTCTGTTTAGGATGCAGTCACTGCTGTCCTATAGTCCTACCCCTTAGAAGCAAGTTCAGAGCTCCAGGCTCTGGCTACCTTTCCCAAAGCATCAGCAGAGTGGCTTGACAATACTGCACTTAAATTGTCATTGAGTAAAGTCCTTCTCTCCTTACCTAGCCTGTCTCTGCTCCTTTACCTTGGTGACTTATGGTCTCTTATTCATCCATTGTCCTGTCTGGCACAGAGTAAATACTTGTTCTGGACCTCCTGTGTCTACGGCCTGAGCTCTCACCATCATCTCCTTCTCCCATGAGGCCAAACACCTTAGCATGGCAGTTGGGACTCCTTGCAAACTTGACTATTATCAGATGTCTGAGTGAGGGTGCTCCATGTCTTTGCTTATGCAGTGCCCTCTGCCTAGGGGCACTGGTTCTAGCCAACTGCCTGTTCTCACCAGTCTTCTCCATCTGAAATCCCCCACTCCCTTCAAGAGTCAAATATCACTTCAGCAAAACCATCTCTAGGACTTGCATCTGTCACTACCATGCCCATTTCCAGAAAATTGAAGGAATCTCTCCTGGATCCTTTCAAGTACATTTGGACCATAGCAAAATGGCCAGTCCTAGTATTTAATATACTGCATTGTCTTTTTTTCCATGAGACTGTAGCTACAGGAGGTGATGGGGGAAGGTGACTTAACACTTGATATGGCACCCAATGACTGGATCTGTATCATTCTGGTTTTGGATTAAATGTCACATCATCTCTTAGAGGTGCCACCTCTGATTGTTCCATCTTATCAGGGTTTCCTCTCAGACCCCATACTTCACCATCAAGCTAAGATGTACCCAGATCAGACTTCTGGTTTTCAGAAAGATCCTATGGTTAAGGGTCTGGTTCTGGTCAGATGCTAGAAGTCAGATCTTGGCTAGTAATTTGTTAGCTATGGGATTCTGGGCAAGCTGCCTCAGCTTCCTTACCTATAAAATGAAGCTACTGATGACACCCTGTAGGAGAGTCTCTGAGATTAAATGATATTTTAATCAGCACAGTGCCCACTACAGAGAATGCATTAAAAGTGATGACAACATGCTTGATTTTTATTTGTTTCCCCTTTAGGATGTTTTTGTCACAATTGCCTTTTCCTCCTTGACTTACCAAGCTTAATCAGTATCTGACACAGAGCAGAATCAATAAATATTAGTGTACTGCTTGATAATTGAGAGAGGCAGGCCTCCTGGAGGCCCTCTTCTGTAATCAGGATGCCTCTCTCACTGTATAGTAGTAGCTAAGCACTAGGACTCAAGTCACCCATCTGCATCTGAGTCCTCACTCAGCCCTCATTGGCTTTATAACCCCCGGCCAGTTGTTAATATAAACCTTAGATTCCTCTGGTTGGATAATAATAACTCCCTCTGATGGCTGTTGAAAAAAAATAATATTATGCCAGTTCACATAATAATATTAATGTAATGGGCTTGAGATATGATTGGGATGTGATTATTATTAACAACTACTCTGCTATATTGAATAAATAGTTATGTTTTCTATTGCAGTGTGTAGTGACTATGTGTGTCTCTCTCTGCCTCCTTTACTAGATTGTGAATTCCTTGGCAGGGTCTGTGTCTGCCTCACGCATGTGCATCGTATACCTGGCACAGATGACAGATGTCAGTACATTTATCTTTAATACACTGGTTTTCAAGGTAGCCAGTGTGGACATTTTTATACTATATATAAAGATACAGACTCTGAAGCATGAAGAGATTAAGTGTACTGCCAAGATCACACCATGACTTTAGGGATCGTGCCAATTCTTTGAGCTCTGATCAGCCACCGTGAGGCTGGTAGTCAGCAATTTTGCCCTCCAGTTACAGGAAGGGGAAAGAGGGTTCACAGGGGTAGTGTGGTTCACAAACCAAGCATCTAGAACCTACATATCCTGGGTACATACCCATTTCACTCTAGAGACAATTCAGGAACTACATCAAGATTGATCTGTTCATTTTCATACTCCCACTTCAGCCCAAGTCCCAAGTCAACCAACGTAACTAGAGGCTCCAGCAGACAGCAGCAGCCCCCTCATCTACCATCATGCACATCCATCCCCTACATGCTGGAGTCATGAATAAAACTCTTCATTCTCTCTGCAAGTCTTGGTTGTCACGGGGTTCTGAGATCCACCTCCAGAAACACTCATCACCAAACTCCCTCTCCTGTGAGTTCTCATGACAACATTGGGATTCAAATAAGTCTGATTTGTCAATATCTACTACATAATCATAATCTAGCACTTCATATTCATTTGCATTCTTATCCCATGTGCTATGTGCTGGGACCGTGCTGTCAGACTTGGCCCTACTCTCAAAACACTCAGAAACTCTAGAGGAAATGAGAAGTATGTAATTATTGGTACTTTAATACTACAGCACTACTCTTACTACTACTACTACCACTACTACTACTACCACCACCACCACTATTACTACCACTAGCTACCATTGATTGGAAGCTTACCATATACTAAACTTCCTTAAATTTCACCATACCCTGTAAGATGTGTTGCCAAGTATAAATATGAATAAAACAAGCCCAAAAAAGTTCTGTTCACCAGAGCTAAAAACTAAACAAAAAACCAAGGTGAGTTTATTGCTTGTCAGGCAGAGGAAAGCCATGTTACTCAGGAAACATATTTATCTGGTCCACCAGAGCAGAAATTGAAAGGACAAAGAGAGTGAGTTCACCACATGAGACAAGACTCTGCACACAAGTCTCTGGTTGACTCACCAGTTGGATTATTGCTTTGTAATCACACTGATTGGTGCAGGTTACAGATCCTTGGGAACATTTTCAGCGAGGTCCCAGGTACACTGCATCAGGCGTCCAGTGGCTTCAGAGCAAGAGTGCAGGTAAATCCATATGTGTATGCCCTAGGCTCAGCAATGATTTTCAACAGTTTGTTTCTTCTGTTCATTTGTAAGACTGAAATTCAGACACTAAATCACTCTCCCAGGGTCTCAAAGTTAGAATAAATAATACTCAAACTCAGGTATTTGATCCCAAATATATCCACTCAGTCAATCAGGATAAAAATAGAAGTGTGTGCTGTGGAAACACAGAGAAAGGAATAATGAATTCCAAACAAGGAAAGGAGGTTCCATAAAGAAGGTGGCATTTGAATTGAGGTATGAGGAGAATTTTCCAAAGTGGGAAGCAAAGAAATCCTCTAGGAGGACAAGTAACAAGGCCTGACCAGAGAGGTTCGTAGGAGAGTAGGGAGCAGGAGTAACAGTGGTATGGTCTCTGTCGTTCAGGCCAGTGAATCCTGGCCTTTCTCTACTCAAGTGAAAAGGTTGGACTCAGTGCTAGTATTGTAATGAAGAAGGGTACAGACCTTCGGAAGCTGTTGATGGAGTTGATAGTTTGCTTCCACATCCATGATTCCATTGCAACACTGTCAGTGTCATCATTTTGCAGAGACAGAAACTAAGTCAACAGAAGAAATTGACTTATTATCACTCTGTAGATAATGGTAAAGGCAGAAATTTGTTTCCAAATTCCAACACCCTTGCTGCCCTTCCAAACAGGCTGTCTTCTAAATGATCTCCATGAGTAGATATAACCAGCCATACTTTGGCCCTAGAGTTTTGGGTTGAAATTATTACATAAAGGCCTGTTGCTCACCTTCAGGTCCAAAAGTCAAGACTCACAGTGTGTGTCCAACATTAGTGAATTCTAGGGTTTTTGCTGGAGGTTGAAGGCTAGAGGGTCTGAGGAAATTATCAGGCTTTTCGGCCCTCCTGCCAGTGATAGAATGATGGACACCTGCGGTGCTGCATGCGTGCCTAGGTGGGCATGAGCAAAGGGCGCACCTGGGTTTGGACACTGGCGTATAAGGGCAGAGTCACAAGGATGCCAGTAGCGGAACAAAGAGCAAGAAAGCAAGAGCAGCAGCAGCAGCAGCGGGAGGAAAAGGACACCAGCAGTAGAAGTAGAGAGAAGCAGCAGCAAAGCAGCGGAGACAGTGACATGCGCCGGGGCCTCCCAGCCTTCTGGCCCCCGGCACCCCTGCCTGCCATGTACCTGACCACCTCTGTAAATAAAAGCATAAAAGTCACCTGGGGCTCTGAGACTCCTTCCTTTACCCTGTCTGCTAGAACCATCCAGAACTTGCTCTGTGCCTCCCTTCTTGGTACTACAATGGCCTAGAGGTGGACTAGAATGGGCCAGGGACTGATATGGGCTCATTCATTTGGCCTTGATGCAAAGAAGGTAAAAGACTCTCCCTCTCCCTTTCCCTGGACCAAACGTGTGTCATTATCTCCCTCTCTTTGAGGAAATTTCATTGACTTCCTTAAGGTAGAAAGGTGAGAGAGGCTTACCTGATGCCAAGGAATTGCCTTGGAAAGAGGGCGGAGATTCTACATGGGTCATGTATTTACAGTCTTGATGTGTGCCCACTGAAAGAATCACTTAACTTCTCTGAATTTGATTTTTTCTACCTATTATGGGGAAAGGTAAGATAAAACCTACAGAGGAGCAAGATATTAAGAACATGGCCTGTAAAGCCAGATTGCCAGGGTTCAAATCTTGCTTCTACTCACTCAGAGATCTTGGTCATTTGCCTAACCTCATTGTGCCTCAGTTTCTTGTATTGGAAAAGGGGGATAAAAATGATCCTTTTACCTTCTAGGTTTGTGGTGAGGATTAAATAATACATGGAAAGATATTAGAACAGGCCTTCAAAAAGCTGTTTCCAGGATTTAATAAAAATAATAAGCTTTTTAGTTATAAGACCTTCCCACAGACTCGCTCCTTTGTCACGAATGGCAGTCTCTGAGTCAGTTCTTAGAGTTGAGATAACTGATATTCGGAGAGGCCAAATGAGTTTTCTAAATCACACAGCTGGTGAAAGACTGAATGAAATGTGGGCCCAAGTTTCTCCTTTCCACAGAGGCAGCAGAACACAGAATGTTAGATCCCAACCTTATATCCTGATGAACTTCTCCTTCTCCTTTTCTCCCTCCCATGCAGTGAGAATGGCCACTTAATCTAAGCCTTTACGTCAACTATAAAACTGGGATGACCTAACCTATTGGTAGGACTTATTCTCTTCCATTCTTTCCCAGGCAGAAAGGGAGAAAAACTGTTCTAAGTTCTTGTTACTCAAAGTATGGGCCACAGACCAGCAAGATCACCTGGAGCTTATTAGAAATGCAGGACCACCATAGATGTGTACAATCAGAACCTGCATTTTAACAAGATCCCCAGGTGATTGTATCACATTCCACTGAGAAACATTGAAGTGAAGGATGTGAGGGTGTTTGGTAAACTGTAAAGTTGGATGCACTGTGTTACAGTGATTTGCTAGGGATGAGTAACTACTGCCTGCCACACTCAGAATTTCCACTCATACAGCTATTGCTGGCTACTTGCTCACAAGGAAGGAATGAACAAGAAAGTGATGGGCAAGAGGCATTTCCCTGATTAAGCTGATTCCTGGGAAACATACATGTTTATCAATGTTAAATTAATTAAACAAAGAGGCCATTAAGCTGAGGTGGTTCTTATGCTTGGCAGCCTCTGTAAGCAAACCAAAACCCAAGCCTGTAATGCCTCAAGGCTAAGGAATTGATACTAAAGACAACCAAGCACATATGGCCAATTAGCTTCCCCAAATAAGGAAACTATTTAAGCTATAACCAATCAACACTTTCCATGCTTTGCTCCAGCATCTTCTCTGCAAAAGACTTGCCCCTGATTCCTGATGGGAGAACACTCCTAGCCATTACTGATTCAGCACTGCCCAATTGGAACTGATGTTTGCTCAAATAAATTCTTTCAAAATTCTAATATGCCTTGGTTTGTCTTTTTTTTAACATTAACATCTTATATTATTGTGGTATATTTGATACAGTTGATGAACCAATATGACATTATTTTAACTCACTCTTTATTTGTACATACTACAGGTTCAAACAGTAATGTCATATTTCTACACCAATACTATTGCAGCTCACAGAAGTGTCACTGTCTCACTGTCTTAAAAATTCCCTCTGCCCCATCTATTCATCTTCCTCCCCCCTAAAGTCGAAAACACTGATCATTTGACTGTCAAGTATCCTTTTAATTTACTAGAAATTAATTATACCATGAGAACAAGGATATTATTTAATAATAGGACTGATGCAAAGATTAAACTATTTGCCTAAGACAAAGTTAAGAGAAGGAGTGGGTTTCCAAGTCCTGTCTAGCTCCAAAATTTCTTTCCAATATGGTCAAATCCTTTCCTACCAGGGGAGGAGATAGTGAACTCCTGTGTTGTAAGAAGGGTCCAGAGGTCTTAGCGACTGTGCCCCACTATATAACTTCCTGCATGCCTGCCTGCGTACCTCTCCCATGCACAACTGTTAAGGACAGTCAGGGAGATAGACGCTTTCTATGTGGCTTATAGTAGCTCCCAAATACTACCAGAAGGGACTTCACCGGGATTTGCAGATGAATTTCCAGACTGAATCTTCCCAGGCTAGCTGCTTCTGAACCTCACTCAAGTCAGTTATGATTTACAATTGGGAAGGCAGAAATGCTAATGACACTGACTGGGCTTGCTAATTATCCCTTAATCAACTGCTAATGGGCATTCCCTGCCAGTCCTGGGTAGCTGTTAGGACTCCAGCTGCTTTGGCTAAGGCTAAAGGGAAGCTGGCTGTTCAACTGTTACTGGAAATTGAAGAAGGGTAGATCTTTTCATTTTCCTGTGCTGTCTTTTTGTCCTGATGTTTTGACCCATTCATGAGGTATTCCAAGGGAAGCTAAGGTATTCAGAGGGCTTAAGGGGTGATGCAAAACCAGGAGCAAGCAGTTAGCAAGCAGAGGAAGTTAGGCTGTCAACAATTACTGAGGGTCTCCCTAATGGCCTTAGGGTTCAGTCTCACCACTACGACCTGAGTTTGATCTCAGCCAGGTTGCTAACCCACATAGTGCAGCAGACCTCTCCTGTCTCCTCAATGCTCCCCTCAGCAGTGTATTTCAGTCAATCTGCCTGTTCTGCTCCCCACTCTGTCTCCCCTGCCCCAGTACCTCTAACCTACACCCCAGTTCTTCTATGCATAAATAAAATCTTAAAAAAACAACAATTACTGAATATATACAAATATCAGGTATTGTGCTGATACTTTCTTCCTGACCCTGTAGGTCATGGTTTTGGAGAGAGAAAACAGAGAGAAAAACTGAATATGAAGGAAGATGACTCTGAGAAATATGTAAGAAAGAAGTCTTACATCAGAGGCACCTTTAGGCTGGCAAGAGAGAAGAAGAAGAACACAAACATTTGTTGAATATATTCTTAATAGTTAAAATTTATGTAAAAAAAAAACCCCAAAATTTATGTAAAATCAAACTCTATGTAAGAAATCCTAGCAGTAATATCTGTCATGAATTGTGTGCCTGCGACATCCTTGGCTTGGCCTAATCACAATGACTCTTGAGTAGTGGCTTTATACACCTATTTTAAAGAGGCAGAAACTAAGATTCACATGGATGATGAGGCGCACTCAAGGTGCACTGCTAGTAAGTAGCTCTGCTGTTTTCCTGATTGCAAAGCTTCTACTTAAAATATATATATACAGTTTCATTGAGTTAATAACATCAACATAAAATAATTGTAAATAACAAAGTGTGCAACTTGGTGATTTGAGATACACACACTGAAAAGATCACTGCAATCTAATTAATGAGTTTATCACTACTAAAAATTTAGGGGAGTGGGTGGAGGTAAGACAATTTATTTAAGGTAGATCCTCTTAGCAAATTTCAAATACATACTACAATATTTTTGTCTTTTTTTTTTAAAAGATTTATTTATGCATACAAGCACTGGGGTACAGGCCCGAGGTGTGGGGGTGGTGAGAGGATTCACCACAGAAAGCAGGGAGCAGAACAGGCAGATAGATCAACTGAAGTACACTGCTGAGGGCAGCAGCAGGCACAGCAGGAGAGGTCTGCTGCACCATGTGGGTCCCCTCCCTGGCCGGCAGCAGGGATCGAACTCGTGCTGCAGTGGCTGCGGTTTGTTTCATAGTGCGTTGCTTAACCCACTGCGCCACCAGGGAGGCCCCAATATTTTTGTCTTTTGTCCTCATGCTAAACATTGTCTCTTCACAACTGGCTCATCTTGGATAATAAATTTTGTTCCTTTTAACCAATATCACCCTGTTTCCATCTTCCTCTAGCTCCTGGCAACCACCAGCCTAATGTTTCTGTGAATTAACTAGTTCTGATTCTACATATAAGCTCATGCAGTGTTTCTGTGTCTTATTTATTTCTCTTAATATAAAGTGCTCCAGCTCCATCTATGTTGCGACAAACTGTGGGACTTTATTAAGGCTGAATAATAGTCTATTGCTTGCTTATATATGTATACCACATTTTCTTTGTTCCTTTAATTCAAGATTGCATTGGCTACTCAGGGTCTTTTATGATTCCAAATATATTTTGGGAATTTTTCAATTTCTGTGAAAAATGACATTATCAAGATAAAAGTTTGAAAAAGATTGCATTGAATCTATAGATCATTTTGGATAGTATAAACATTTTAAGGATATTAATGACGCTAGTCCAGAAACAAGAATGTCTTTAGATTTATTTGTATCTTTTAAAAGTTCCTTCATTAGTGTTTAACAATTTTCTATGCACAAGTTTTTTTCTACCTCTTTAATAAGTAAATTTCTAAACATTTTATTTTATTTTTTTTTTTGCTGCCAGTACAAATGGAATTGTTTTGTTAGCGTCCCCTTCCAACTGTTTGTAGTTGGTTGTTACATGTTGACTTTGTGTACTACAACTTCACTGAATGTATTTAGCAGGTTTTTTTTTTAAGTCTTTTGTATTTTTTACATATAGGATCACTTTGTCAGCAAATGGAGGTATTTTTAATTTTTCTTTCTGATTGGGTTCTGCTTATTTCTTTTCTTTGCCTGGTTGTTGAGGCTAAGACTTTTTTTAGTACTATGTTGAATGGCAATCTTCAGAGTGGACCTTCTTGTCTAGTTCCATATCTTAGTGAAAAAGTTTTCAGATTTCCCCCATCAATTATTGTAACAGGGTGATCCCCAAGACAAGGAGAGGTTTCAAGTTCCCTGTTCCACCCAAGGAAGGATGGAACTGAGCAGGAGAGGGGAAGAAGAAGCTGGAGAGGAAGACTGGAAGAAGGGAGGAAGAAGGATGGAGAGCCAGAAGAAGCCCTCTGCATATGGAGCAGAGAGACATGTGAAGAAGCTGTGCTTGCTCCTCAGCCTTGGACTGGTTGAAACAGTTCTGAGTGAGAGACCCACAGGGAGGTTAACACTGACAGATTTTATCTTGATTTTGCTGGGCCCCTTCTGCCCTGTTTCTATGGGTTTCCATCAGGATGTGCCTTAGACTTGTGATAGACTTTCGGGCCTCAGTGGTCTTGCTTTGGGGCAGCCCTGTAAGGCAGGACATTTACCCACAGGGGATGGGTAACTTTGGGTCCTTGATTTGGAAACTTTATTCTTCCCCATTCTTCCCTTTTTCTGTGCTTCACATTAGTTATATTAAAGTTCCTTTCCACTGAAGACCTTACACAATAGAGTATGGATGTTTTGTTTTGATGTTGTGGATGGCAGAACCTATTTAAAATGGGCAGGTTTGGGGGTTCTGGGTTGCCCATCTCCCTACCATGTAACATTATGATGTTAGTTGTGGGTTTTTCACATATGACCTTCATTGTGTTGAGGCAAGAGTTTGGCATTATTAAAACTTAGAAACAGGGAGAGGGATCTTATGGAACTGAAACTTAGATTCTGTGAAGGGGTAATCCCTGACTGTTGCTGTTGTTTGACATTGAAAGGAAATGTCCTATTGGCCTGGGATCCAAATCTCAGAAGGAACTCTGCTTGGGCTGAGGGGTCACTATGAGGCCAGTGTTCGGAGCTTTGGAAAAACTGTAAAGTGAACTCAACTGATGTTCCTAAAAGGAGCTGCCAATTTTAGATTAAAGAAAACACTTCCCAGGAACACAAAGTAAACCAGATGCCGTCAGGAAGGATCTGTTCCTTCTTTCCTCTAGCTGGGCAGTCTAGTCTTCCACCCCCTTTGGTAAAATTTAATAGGTAATTAGATAACCAAATGTGGTTTTCGTATCCTAGACCCAGCACCACAAAGAACACATTTGGTAAATTTAGCATCCAAAGACCTGGTCTACTGCAAAATAATCTAAATAGTTTCTCTGTTTTCACTCAGCTCCCTCTAATCCATTCTTACTAAGTCAGAGTGATTATCTTAATACATAAATCAGATATTTTTTCTCTATGTAAGCCTATAATGGGTTTTCACTTCACTTACCTCTGGTTTGCAAAGTTTAGCTTGATTGTAATCTCTCCAGCCTTGCATCCTTCCTCTTAGCTACTGGAACTCCTCTTTGAGCTCCTTGAAGTCACTGAGCTCTGTGCCACTCTAGGTCTCTACACCTGCTTTGTCTGGGCATTCACTGTTCTCCCCAATACTTAGTCCAATAACTTTTCATCCTTTAAGGCTAAAACTGGTCATACCATCTTTGTTTTATACCATCCAACTCGAAATTAAAACCCATGTGCTATTATTCTAACTATGTACTTTATATTCTTCTAATAATTTAAAGCACTTCATACAAATTGTAACTCTTTATTTAGTGTCTATCTTGCCCATTCGATTTTGAATTTTATGAGGACATAAATTCTGCCAGGTTTATTGTCTCTTGGAAAATGTTGGGGCTAGAAATTTTCAAATGTTTCCTGAAGGCAAGTGGGGGTTTCCTCCTGGCCTTCACACTGTACTGTATATCATATAGTGTACTGCACACTTAAATTTCTCAAGGGCAGGGACCATATCTTGTATGCCTAGTGCAAAGGTGTTTTCTTTTGTCCAACAGAGATTAGCAGATGGTCATTTCTAGGCTGTTTAGATCCTTCAGTTGCATTTTTAAGTTTCTAGTCTGGAGGGGTTGGTGGCTATCTTAGGAGACACAAGCTGGGCAAGATACACATAGTCAGGCATGTCACTCATATAGAGCTGTCTACTACTTACTACTTATACTACCCACATGCCCTTGAGAAAGCTGCTTATTCTCATTGTGTTTCCATTTCCTCACTTCTAAATGGCAATAATAATACTTTCCTTTTAGGGTTCTGGGATATTATTGAGATGCTCATATAAAATGCAATAGTAAACCATGAAGCTCTTGGGCTAACTTCAAACTCAGCAAATGTCTAATCTTTGCTTAGACAAACAAGCATGCAACACTAGCACCTGCCTCTCAGCTAAATATTAGTTGTAACAAGGAACTGCCCAGATCTTCTTTCAGTCTCTGCCCAAACAGAATTTATTATGCAGTCTCCCGTGAAATGAAATCTTTATTTTTATTATTCAGACTTCAGGTTAACTCCTCTTTGTTTACCCCATTCCCAATATAACATTTAGTTCTTCAGCAAAATGGTTCTGATACATTAGTTTAGATTTTTTGACCGCACTGTAACTCATAAGTCACATCTTAAAAGTCATAATTCTCAGCTATGATTTTTTTTTCTTGTTGATGGAACTTTAGGACATAAACTTGGCTTAATTTTATTCCCAACACAAGGTAGATGCCTCCTCTTGTCAGTCTAAACAGCCATCATAGTCAATTTCTGCTGCAGATACCTCTGTTGAATTCCTCTGGCTTTTCTAAACCCAACAGGCTCTTTTATTGTTTGTTGAGTATAGCAGAGGCTATTATTCACCAATATAATTTTTCCCTTAATTTTTAGAGTTCTGGAACTCCACTCCTTCCAAAATTTAGCTAGACACATTTATTTGACTGCCTATATAGCAATTACATTTTCCAGTTCCCTTGCAATGAGGTGTGGTCCTGTGGTTAAGTCATGGCCAATGAGATGTGTGTGTAGTGATCCATGAAGTTTCCGTGAAGTTTCAAGTCTCTCCTTAAAAGGAAAATGCTTCCCCTTCATTTCCTCTCTCCAGATTCCCACATACTAGAAGGTGGGGTGGTGGTAAGTTACTTCAACCATGGAATGCATTTGGGGTACAGAGTCAGACCACAGCAGGGAGTATTTTAATAGCAACTCCTCACAAAGTCAGCACTTTATTTTGGAAAAGAAGATAGACCATTAATTTTAATTTCTTTTAAAAAAATTGATACATAATGCCTTTGAGAGAAGAACTCCCCCAGGGTATACAAGTAGATAAGGTGGAGCTGAAACTGAACTTCTCTCCATAGCCCACCTCTCAGCTACTATTGCAGGACTATTTTGCATCAGTTGAATGCAAATCAAACACTTTAATTAAGCTAAAACCACCATATCTTTCTTTCCTGCTGGCTTTTCCCTCAGGCTCATCCTGTCCCTTAGTTAAGTTCTGGATAGTGCTTCTGATGTTTAGGATTTTACCTTTCCTGGATCTTTGACTCAGCCCACACCTTTGGCCTCTATTTCTTAACTTCTCAGGGAAGGACAGCTCCTGAGACAGGACTCTGGAGCGGCCCTGCAGTGATTTGGCCATTCCACTGGTTGGAGCTAGACTCAGACTTAGCTTGAGTCAAATGTGCCCCCATCTGAAGATGTCTACAGATCATTTGGAGCAGCCAACACCACAGACCCAGCCTTTTTCTTACAGACACACCAACAGGGATGCGTTCATCTGTTTCATCTGAATGAGTGTGTACAGGGGTTGAATTAAAATTCTAAACATGTAGGCTAGTTAAAACTTGTATAACAATTTGTACTCACTCACAGGTGATTCCCTTCTTCGTATCATAGCAGTCAATGTTTGACTCATTCTAGCACCTGAACAAATGGGAACCGATAGCTATGGGTTTCCCATTCATTCCCCTGCCCTAGAGTTTCTAAAGATGCCCTCGTATCACTGGCTGTACTGGTTCTCCCACCTTACTAATCCCTAAATCCACTCCCAAACACTCTTAGAATACGATTTTGGACTCAGTCCAGGGCCGTTGGACTTAATTCCCAGACTGCCATGCTTTATCTGCTGAGCAACATTGAACTGCATTGAGAGACTGATATTCACCTTCTCTTTTGTCCTGAACGCTAGAATACATTCACTTAGGAGCATAGAAAAATAAGTCGAGGTTCTAGGAAGACCACTAGCTGGAGCAACTACCTGAAGGCAAGAAGAGTCCTAGCCTGGGAGTCCAAGGACAGGTGTTGAAGCTCTGTTACAGGGCAACTCTAATATAAAATGGGTTTGCTTGACTGGGTCCTCACCGGTGCGCTCGAAAGGCACTTATAATGCCCCAACAGCAGGCACACATAAAAAAGGGACCCCCTAAGGCCCACATGTCTGCTTTTATACTCAGCCTGGCTGCTTAACTCCACTCTCAGGCCCCAGTGATCTGCTCTTCGATAATGACCTTATGGCATTTGTAGTTCTTGGATCTTGTAGGTCTGGAATGGGGGTCGAAGTCCATAACCTATTTGTGTAATCCATTCAGGAGGGTATTTCCCCCCTAAAAGCTCTAGTTCTAATGCTGACAGTGTGAACTGATTGCTAAATGATTCCCCACTGTTCCTGTTTTCCAGCAGTGAAAATCCTGAAGTTGGGTAGATGAAATAAGAGCTTTACAAATGCCAATATGTGCACACACACACACACATACACATATATGTGTGTGTGTGTATGTACATCACAAATCACTTGGGAATCTGTTAAAAATACAAATTCTGATACAAAGTTGTCCTGGAATTCTGCATTTCTAACAAGTTCAGGTGAAACTGATGCTGCTGGACCATGGATTACAGTCAAAGTATGAGTTTTTAAAAAATTCCTTCTAGCTCTTATACTCTATGTATATCATACTCCTTTAGTTGCCAGTATATTTCCTCCAATGGACTGAAACACATACTTATTTGTTAAATGACATATGTTATACACATTCTTAAAACATTCAAGTAATATAGAAATCTAAAAACACAGAATGTGTAGGTGCTCTGGTAATCCCACCTGCCATTGTGAATGGTGTAGAGTATTTGGTGCTTTGAGATTCTGCTCCTTTTTTGGAAGGAGTTAAGGTTTCTTCTCAGCTCAAAGTCATCTAACATCTTAGTGTAGTAAGTTACAAGGTGGTCTGTTTGGGCTTATCAAGTGGAAGAACAGAGTTCTCTGTATTGCATTTTCAGATAAGAATTTACATTTTACGATGATTTCAGAAAGAGACCTTTGCAGAACTAGAGGAGAATAAAAACACAGCCAGAAATTTGGTTCCCTGGGGCTTTCCAAATAGGGACTTTCTCCTCCTTAATTTCTTTGTGGGGATATTGCCTAGATATTAGGGGGAAAGTTCGGCATATATTTTCCCTAGAAAATGCCCTGTGACATCAAGGAATGATCTAATGGAACCAAGAAAAGAAAATTGTTTCAGCAATGGACTCAGGATCTGGATAGCTAGAGGAGAATCCTCTTAGTCCAGGGGATCCAGGAAAGGAGGTTAAGATTTTTATCTCCTGACACCTCATACACATGGACAAGAGGGTTAGATGTAAACTCTGGCTTTGCTGCAGCTGAAGAACAGGCCCTGAGTCAGTATTTACTAACTGCTATGAGGATTACCACCAAAATATTAAAAATGGCTGTCATTGGTCTCGTACCTCTCCTCCTTCTCTAGTCTCTTCCTTAACTATTCTCTAGGAAGGTATCTTGATGTACTTACTAAAACATTTTCCTTTAAATGAAGCATTTTCTTTCTGAGCTTTTTGTAGGTTGTTTCTTCTTCCTGGATTATACCCCTGTTTCTGTAGTCTGTTGCCCACAATTTCACTAATTTTCCTTCCTCATTTCTTCTCCCATCTCCAAGTGGAATGGAGTGATTCTTTTTTCTGTTGGCATCTCCGACCACCCTTATAACACTTCTCATACATTGTAATGCCAATTTTCTGTCTTCCATGTTAGAGAGATCCTGGAGGACATCCTCTATCCTATGCAAGTTTCATCTCCTTTCACAGAAAAGAATATATTCATCAAATATTTATTGAATGAATGGAGGTCTAAGAAATTTAAATCACTCAAGGAGAATTAAGATGATGACAATTACCAAAGATGCTTGCATGAGTTGATTTGTTTAATGGAAGATTTACTGACAGAGATAGGGTAACTGATTTATTTACTTTGGAAACAAATTTTGAGGAGACAGTATGGTGCAGTGAAGGACAGTAAATTTAAGATAAGAAAGGTCAAATCCCAAGTCTACCATTTATATATTGTCTGTCATTAAGCAAGCAAGCACTTGTCTTTTCTGAGCTCCTTCATTCTCAGTGGGGAAAGAATGACTCCTATCATTTCCACTAGTTTAAATGAGATAATGGGCTTGAAAAAAAAATTGTAGTGAAATGTGTAAAACTTAGAACTAATTATGATGAAGGATTATTAAAGAAATTAAGGAATAAAGACACAAAATGACTGTCACCAGTGTTGAGGATAGTTCCCTCTATAAGTTAGGATGATAATGTGTCTTAGTTACAAACCTCCCCCTCCCTCCCCTTCAGTATTCTGTTTGGGGCTAGAACTCTACAAACCAAAGCCTCCTTTGCCAGCAACTCCATTTTCGGCTCTGCCTATAAGGGACACTAGAGAGAGAAACACTGTAAAACAGGAAGAGGAAGAAGAAACTTGTTCTTTCCTTTTGGCTTCCAGTTCTTATAATTGTCATCCCATTCTCACTTCTTCACCCTAGAAGCAGCATTCCTTCCAGTTGAGTCCAGCTCACTGTACTGGCAGTTTACCAATACAGTAAGTCCACAGTAAGTTCTCACTAGTTTTGATACATTTGTGGAAACAGACTATTAGCGAAATGGCAAAAAAGCAAACTAATTTTATCCTAGGTTAACTGGTATAACAAAAGTGAAGTTCCTGTGGCATATTTCTGATGACAAATTACCAAGTTTCTAAAATAAAGACCCCCAAAATTCTTAATATCAAAGTCATTTGCAGTCACTCATTCTTTCATTCATTTCCCAGGCCTCTTACCCACACAGGTTCACAGGTGGATAGAACCTAACCTAGCAGTTCAGGGACAAGGCAGGAACCCACTCTAGAGAGAATACCCTTTTATCACCACTGCCCTCCACTCCACGCACACACACTCAGACCAGGACATACCAGTGAACCTAGTATATACATCTTTGAGATGTGGGAAGAGACTGAGAGAAAATCCATACAGACATGGGGAGTGCATGCAAATTCCATACAATCAGTGACTGACCAGAAGCCAAGTTTTCCCTCATTAACATTAAAATGAAATGACACTGAATGAAAACACATTATCTGAGGTCCCACTGTACTTGCAGAAGCAGCCCACTCTATCTCCCTAGAGACACCAGTATTACCTGTTTGCACTCCCTCCTAAGAGATCTGGATTGCAGCACATCAGAACACCTTTTCCAGGCTCAGATGCCTCTGTGACACACCTTTATGCTTCAGTCCTCAGACTCATCCTTTAATGTTTTATATGTTAATCATTCCAGCCTCTTCCTTTGTTTCCCAGGTGTTAGAAGCGGTAGCTATTTCCTGCAATTGTTACCTCCTGTTACCCTTTTTGGTATTTTAGTTCTTTAGCACCTAGTTAACAAGTCCTTAAAGTCTCTTAAAATAACTCCTGTTTTCTGTCTCTCAACTGTATCCTGAACTAGTAGCACTGACTGACATATTAGGCTAGATTTGGAGAAGAAATATGAGGAAAATTTGGGTATAATGAACTTAGGAAATTCCAGTAGTCCTTCATAAAGACTACTTGAAAAATTCTAGAATATTCCCTTGTGAAAAGTCCTTTAAGATGATGCTCACTGATCCCTACCACCTGGTATCCATGGTGGAGCTGACTGGATGGCACTTCTAAGATTTGCTTATAAAAGACTGCAATTTCCATCTTAAAGGGTTTCTCTTAGTTTGCTCACTTTTGCCACAAGGCAGGAAGTCCTATAGTGAGACCCACATTGTGTGAAACCAAGGTCTACCAACATATGAGAACACTTGAAGTATAACAGGGTCATCCCAGGAAAAGGGGAACTTCCAAAATCCTGGTTCCACCCTAAGTGAGTGGATCTAAGGAAAAAAATTTTTTTCTAAAAAAAAAAAGAAAGGAAGATAAAAAACAAGGAGACCTAGAGGAGGCATGTAAAGCAGAGGGACATGTAAAGAAACTGTGCTTGCTTTTTGGTCTTAAACTTGTTAAAACAAATGTAAGTAAAAAACCCTTAAAAAGGTTAACAATGGTAGCTGTCATCTTAATTTTAATTTTACTCTTTTCCTCCCAAATTTGTCTAACTCTTTCTAACCCTTTTTTATAAATCTCTACTAAAAAGTCCTTTAAATGTGTAGCAAGTTTTTAGGCCTTGCTTTAAGCCAATCCTATTTGGCTAAACTTTTACCCTCAAAAAAATAAATAACTTTAAATGCTTACCTTAGTAACTATATTCTTTGTTCTTTCTTTATTGTACCCTAGTTATATTAAAGTTCCTTTCCATTAAAAATTTTATGTGTTTGTCTTAATGCGGCAAATGGCAAAACCCATTCAAAAAAAGCAAGCTTAAAAGTTCTAAGTGCTCCTCTCCCTGCCCTGTAACAGAAGTAGATCTCCCCACTCCCCCAAGTTTCACTCTATCCCTCAGATGAGACCACAGCCTTGGCTGACCATTTGACTATGACTTCATGAGAAACATTAAATCAGTGGCATCCACCTACACTTCAACCAGGCTCCTATCCCTCCAGTCACAATAAATGTTTGTTGTTTTGATCCACTAAGTTTTGGGGTGATAGATGTAACAATAGGTAACTAATAAAGTTCCTTATAGTTAAAAACTATAGAAGGACAAAAGGAAACATTTTTCTAACTTCATTTCCTTTATCAGGGAACTGGTAGTTTCAAATTATGAACTGACAGTTACATATAATTTCACATAATTGAATATTCATTTAATTCCTAGTATTTCACTTTCTCCAAGCCTTGTTTCCTTTTTTCTGTGAAAAGTGGAGGGGAAACCAGAACAAGGAGAATTGAATTACATATTTCTAAAGAAAATTTAGCCTCTAATTTACTTATGGGCATGCCCTGAAGTAGGTATTAGATGAAGAAAAATTACATTTCAAACTCCAGGTCTCATTTCCAAGAAGTTTATGAGTTAGTTGAGATGATATGTAATTTTAGTAGGGAGACCAGGACTAACAAGGATCCTTCTTTGCAAATAGTGTATTTGTCACAGTCGGCTAACTTCTTTAAGAAACAAGTACAAACTATCATTGCTTTAACATTGTACAAGTTTTGTTTTTGGCATCTGGGGAGGGATTGTGCTCTACAAACTCATTCAAGAACTAGGAACTCATTCCCACAATATCCCTCCTAGGTATCTACACAAAGGACATACTACTTCAAAAGAGAAAGAACACTTTTGAAAAGATATATGTACTCCTATGTTTATTGCAGCACTATTTACAATAACCAAGATATGGAAACAACCTAGGTCTCCAGCAACAGATGAATGGATGAGGAAATGTGGTACATATACACAATGGAATACTACTTAGTTATTAAAAAAAAAAAAAAAGAATAGACAAAATCTTGCCATTTGCAACATGAATGAAATTAAAGGGGATTATGCAATGTGAAATAAGTCAGAAGAACAAATACTAGATGATTTCTCTTCATGTAGAACCAAAAGGGGAAAAAGAAAAGGATCAGACAAAAACTCAAAAAAACCAAAATTCTTGGATTCTGACAGCAGAACAGTGAAAGCAAGAGGTGGAGGGGGGCAAATAGACTGGTTGGAGGATTGCTGGTATTTTGGTCATGGGCAAGTTGTAGTAACATATGTTTGAAAAGGTGTGAATGTACTTGCATTCCCAAAACATACAGGTGTTGTAAACGAACATTATCTCAAATTAAAAATAATTAATCAAACTAAAAATAATCAGCATATCAAGCCCCACCCATTTGTGACTGCCCTCTTCTGGGTGACTTCAATGAACACCTGAGGACAGAGAGAAAATAATGGACATTGGGGATGATTTTTATGACCTTTTATAGCTTTAGAAATGTATTTTATATACACTTTTTTCTATAGTCCCTTGGTCAGCACTATGTCATGTAGAGCAAGAGAACTGTAAGGGATTCTGGGAAATGTATGCCCAGGAAGGAAAGGAAGTGAGGATTGGTGAACACATAGCAATTTCTGCCACAAACAGAAACCAATACTTATTAAAATAGTTAAAAAAGAAATTGATTGGAATGATGTTTGCATAGTCTGTGCTACCAAATAGAGTTGTGGACATTGTGTCCTGTAAAAAGGCACCTGGAAAAGGGGAAGAGAATGAGTAGAGGCTAAATTCAGCTTGGAGGAAGATGTGCTTCTTTCTAATGATCTTTAAGAAATTCATTCAACAGCGACATATGTGCTAGCTCACAGAATGAATGGGAAAACAAAAGGATGAGAACTCACATTAATGTAAGAAGTTAATATAAGGACTGTTTATTTAGGATGTTGCTGACTGTCATACTGGACATCCATTGCTATATTGACAAGCTGTTCTGGAAATTCACTATCTCCCAGAAGGTATCCAAAGCATGGTACCACGTAGACAACGCAGTCCATATACTCACTCTGGTTCATACACTAAGTGACACAGAGGCTGCAGTTTTAAGTGGTACTGAAAATGGGACAGAGTGAGAGATCTGGGGTGTTGTGTAATCAGCACTGCCCCTTGGACAGTATATTTTGGCAGGTGTGATGTTGAAGATAGGAGGGTAAGAATAATTTCTCTACGAATCTCATGGCTTTCCAGTCTGACCCTGAGTGAAGGAGACAGGGAATTAAAGAAGGAAAGTTGAATGGCTATGTCTTAGACTTCAGAGCAGTCCCAAGGAAAGTTTGGCAAGTTGTTGGGAGACATGAGCCAATGTTGATTATCAGAGGAGTCCCCTGTCTCTCATCAACTAGCTAATCTTTCTATTTCTGGTGTGCTCAATTGTTGGCTTCATATTTCAGGTTCTAATGCTCAGCACAAGTTCAGGTTCATTGGGAGCATGGCTCAGGCATTAATGCAGTGATAGATTTCAGAGTTCAAAAGAGAGGACCATCAGGTACCATGCCATTCTTGTGGCCATCATAACAACAGACAATCAGAATTCTCCAATTAGTAACCAGAAGCAAGCCTCCTCCACTATCCCAAAGAATAAAGGGGGAAAATTCTACTAGATTAATGTATGTTATTCATGAAAAGATGAGTATTATCTGCACAATAATTTCATCAATCCACACATCTTTAAATCATTCATTTTATCAATAAAATCCTTTGTCCCACATCTGTTATACTGATGATTAATAAAACTTTTGGTGTTGAGCGGAGATCAAGATAGTTGAAACGTTATCCATAAAGTGTAGACTCTTGACTAAATACCCCTGACTAAATGCTATTAAATACTCATGAAGGATGTCTTCCTGCTTAATGCAATTGGATACCTAGGGTATATAACAAAATAAACTACCACAGACTTACAGAGCTCACTGAGTCTATACTGAGTCATGTTAAAACAAATTGGAGATGACCAATATAATATGATAATACTCATATATATTAAAAATGATAAAGGTAGAGAAAAAATGATTAAATTCTTGGAAATATTGAGCTATTCTGTATGTAGGCCCTAGAACAATACCATGAATAGTAGATGATGTTGTTTTTCTTTTTCTTCATCTTCTTTTTTGCTTATTATTATTATCAGTGGTAGTGATTATTATTACTGATAGCAGTAATAGTAGTAGTAGTAGTAGTAGTAGTAGTAATAGATATCATATATTACAATTTGGTAGAGTTTCCTGGCATTATGGAAGGAAGTTTAGATGCTATGGGACAACCAGGATTTCGTCATTTCGCTTTGCCAGGTTATGAACAGAAGTAAGCAGAGGATAAAGCTGACGGTATCTGTGGTTGGAAAAGACACTCAGTCTATTTAACATATCCAGGGTGTGTATGGACAGGTGGTTGGATTAAGTGAGTGAGGGCTACACCCCTGACTGTGCACAGGTGTGCCATAGGTGGAGAGCTGGGGAAACACCGACCCATTCAAGTAGAACTTCTGATTGATCAGCGGTGGTGTGTCAACGTAACAATGAATATTTACGCATGGCTTTGCAATTTGTAAAGATTTTTCCCATAATGCATTGTCTTATTTAATCTTCATAACCCTAATAGGCAAGTAGTATTTTTGTCCCCAGATGAAGAAATGTATGACTCAGAGATTAAGAGAGCTTCCTGAGGCATATGTAGTCATTCATGGCAAAGCCTGAATTGGAACCTGTTCTACTGTCTCCCAGAGGTCTGTTTACCAATCATGTGCCACCACTAGTTAATACTGAGGATACAGACTGATTAGGGCACATTTCATGCACTCAAAGAGTTCTTCTCTACAGGAATTCCTTGAGAATATTTGGCTCTACTGAGAATTCAAAGAGAGTAAAAAAGTACACATGTGGATTTTCTTTTCTGGAAGAGTTTACATAAAGTTTTTAAAATTTGGCATCCCTGGTGCCACAGGGGTTAAAGTCTCAGTCTACCAAGCTATGGTCAGCCACTGCAGCATGAGTTTAATCCCTGGCCAGGGAGCTAACCCACATAGGACAGCAGACCTCTATTGTCTTGCCCATTTCTCCTCTCAACAGTATATTTCAGTAGATCTGTCTATCCTGCTCCCTACTCTGTCTTTTGTGAATCCTCTCAGCTCCTGCTCCTCTGGTCTACACCCCAGTTTTGTATGTCTACACCCCAGTTCTTGTATGCATAAATTTTTAAAAATCCTTAAAATAATACTTTAAAAAATTAAATTTTTAAAACTTATTTTGGAACAACTTCAGATTATAGGAAAGTTGCAAATATGGTACAGAGATGTCCATATATCCTTTACCCAACATCCCTTTATAGTAAAATCTTACACACTGTGATACATTTGTCAACCCTAAGAAATTAACACAAGTGCATTATTATGAACTTGATTACAGATATGATTCAGATTTCCATTTTCCCCATCCATGCATGACCTTGATTCTGTAGGGTGCCATATGATAGTCACTCATAGTGGCTCTTGAGTCTCCTACCTGTGACAGTTTCTCTGTCTTTCCTTTCTTTCTTGACTTTGACCTTGATACTGTTTTGGTATCTCATAGAATATTTTCCAGTTTTTGTTTTAGTTTCTCTCATGATTAGCTGGTGGTTATGGATTTGGGGGAAGAACACAGATATGTGTTTTGCTCTTGCATCATCTAAGTGGGCGCAACTTATCAACATGACTCACCACTGGTGTGGCGAACCCTAAGCACTGATGTCTACAGTGTTTCTTTAATCAAAGGCTGCTCTTTTCCCTTCCCATGCTCCATTTATTAGACATGAGTAACTATAGCTAATCCATGCTCAAGGGCAGGGAATTAAGTTCTGCCTTTGGAGAGAAGAGTATCAAGGGATTTAGGACAAATGTTAAAACCACCACAGTAATTAATCCATATTTAGGGGGAGACAGTTTGGGGTTAGGCAAGTATCTTGTTTCTCCTTAAGGTTCCATCCACTTCTTTTGGCACTCATCAGTGGATCTATTCTGAGACAACTACTACTATGGTATTCTGACAGAGATTTTCTATTTCCCTCATTCTTTCTACATTAATTGTTAGAAATGTTCTGTAAGGCAAGCTGACCTTTCCCCCCATTTATGTCAGTTTGAACTCATGGATATTTATTTTATTCTTTGGGTTATAATCACAATTGCTATCTACTTGATTGCTCAAATTGTTCTAGCCTTGGCCATTGAGAACTCTTTATGTTCAATTCCTATTATGTCCTTTTGACATAACTCACTCTTTTGGGGGAGATTTTTTTTTCACCTCAAAAATATATTACAAGTTCACCTTGCATTTCAACAAGGAAAGCTGATTTCTTGGATTGAAAATGTTTAGAAACCAAGACCTGTGCACTGGCTTACTTGCTCTGGAATAGCACTGTGTCTTGGTCAACTCAGTGGAAAGAACTAAGTGCATGTGTCTGCTAATCTACGCATACAAACATCTCTACCCAAGTGTGTAGATTCAGGCTGAGACTCCAGCTCCAGCCCAGCACCTAGCATGGTTCATTCTAGCATGCCACTTTCGCTTAGCGATTATTCCTTTCTCCAACAGCAAGAAACTTCCGAAGGGAAGTGTTTTTATATGCAAATAAAAGAATACAACTTCATAGATGATGAACTATCTCTGAATGGAAAAAACAGGGGACCAGAGAACCTGTCTGTGGGATTCTATACAACTCCGTTATTTAGGACAGATTCGCCCAAACTATAGAGAGTTCTGAAGAAAAACCCACATTTAATTCAAAACAGTTATGAATCACTCTATGAGATCCAAACAAGGTGACGTTTCCTTATTTTATAAATAAACAAACATAGTGACTGTGAATTCTTATTCTCCAAGATCATTAAGAAACCAAGTTTTGGCTGCTTGTTGAGGGTCCCCCACCAGGACCACTCCCAGGAAAGGTGAAGGGAGGCCTGTGGTCAAGGGTACATCATGCAGACCACTGCCACACACTGACTGGGCATCCCTCCCTAACTGGGCACCCCACCTTCAGGGGAACCCAAACAAGGATGCCCCACAGAGTGACCCTTCCCTTGACATGTGGGCTTGGCCACGAGACCTTCAATACCACTCTCAAGACTACAGCGTGGTCACCTGCTTCCTCAGGCAGACAGACCCCTTCCAGGACCTGTCACCTCAAGGTGCTCAGGCTGCCACCATCCACTGCTACAGCAGCCGACCTGCAGTGGCGTCAACCTCCAGGATCAGGCAACTCTCTGCTTCCCATCAAGGCCACACAGCCCCTATGTTCCTCTCCCTAGGAGCCAGACTTATCAAGGTGGGCACTGTTTCAAGCCTGGCCTCTCATCGGTGGAGGTACAACAAGGTACTGAGTCCCCACACGTGCAGCTGCCAGCACTGCAGATTCAGCGTGCCAGTTGCCTTCCTCTGCGATCATGCACCCTATCATTGTTTCACTGAGGAACAGAGCACAGGTACCCAGTGACTGCTAAGGGAAACTGCGGACAAGGCTCCATGCCACGTACAGGTGAGAAACTCAGGATTCAATCAAATCAAACAGATTTCTTTCTAGTAGGTCTTCTCAGAGTCTTTTTATATTAGCAGGCATGGAAGGGGCTAATGAAGAGGCAGGTAGAGAATGCAACATTTTCCTAATATTTCTGACCAGGAAACCTCTTTTCCCATATTTTTGGAAATGGTGGTCACCAGCACACACATTTGGAAGTTCCTGTATAGGAAAACTAAAGTTAAAAGGAATTTAGGCTGAGCTAATTGTATGTGTGTCTGTGTGTCAGCTAATAATAGCACTCACTTATTGAGTGCCTACTGTGTGCTAGGTATTATGTACCCACCAATCACTGTGATCCTCACAATGCCAACAAAAGCAGGCATATGTTTTCCAGTTTCAAAGTTATGAAGCAGAGCGTCTTAGAGGTTAAGCCCACATACAAAGCCATCCAGAGGCTTTGGCTCCACACAGCTTTTTACCTTCCTCCACATATCCTCTATGTCCTACTCCTCCAAACTCTCCTAGCACAGTAACACAGCCCCAACCATAACAACAGGGTCTTTTCTAATCTAAGGATTAGAATCCCATTTGTTACAACCCCCACATTTTGTCAGTTACCTGGAGCTCAGAGAAGGAAGGATACCCAAGGAGACACAGCAAATCTCAGCAGTCAAAAGAACTCAAGTCTCTCAACTTCCATTCCGGTGCTCTTCTAAACAGCTGAAAATGTTAGAAATGGGAGAGACTCACTGTGAACATGGAATGTGCATCTCCTAGTTTCACCTTGATAGCTCCCATGATCAAAATAGACAGTCTTCATTGTGTTTCTTCTGTGTCAAGCACCAATATCTAAACTTTAAACAATGTGATTCTAGGAGGCAGATATTACTATGCCTTTCTTACAGACTAACAACCTGAGAATGGGAAAGTTCATAAACTAGCCCAGCAGATGGGAAGTATCGTCTACATCTGGACTTACACAGTAACCACCATGCTGTGTCCAGACTCTGCACTCCCAGAACATCTTGTCGCTTAACTGTGGAAGCCATTTCAGCCCTTTCCGTGGATGAGATATATGTCTCACTGAGGAATAAGTAAACAGTGTTCTCTCTCTCTCTCTCTCTCTCTCTCTCTCTCTCTCTCTCTCTCTCTCACACACACACACACACACACACACACACACAAGGTTCTGACTGGCTCTGCAGATCTTGAAGAAAACCAATCTTAAGTGGCGCCATGCTATAACAGAGCACAGACTTAGGAGTCAAGAAGGTCTGGGTTCTAATTGCAGATCTGTCTTTTAAGAACTGTCTCTTTAAGGGAGTTGTGTGACCCAGGCAAGCTATTCATGAGACAATAACACCTCACTCTAACAATATACTGCAGTCAATAGAAAATGTATCTTGAGTGTATTTGCTCCAGCCCTCCCCTATCCAAGTCTTTGACATTTTTGCTGGGATTATTGCAAGTCTCCTAACTGTCCCCTTTCTTGTTCCCTTTCAACACTGTCATACTGTACCTAGGAATAATCTTTATTTAAATGCCACTCTAATGAACTCAGGGCTCCTGCTTTTCTTAGATATTAACATCAGCAAACAAATCTTAAAATATTCTCTGACCTTAGGACAAAATTCCACATCCCTTTCATGTAATGGCCATTGTGATCTGGCCCCTGCCTACCTCTCTACCCACCATCCCCTTCACAGACTTTTCCGCAGTCCACCACTCTCTTCTGTCATTTCTTTCTAAACATCAGTCTCAAGTGTCTCAGGGTCTTCTCACCTGTTGTTCTAACTTCCTGTGTTTCACCCATCCCTCTTTTCACCTGGCTGATGACTACTCATTCATAACTCTCAACTTCCCTTCCTAAGAGAGGCCTTTTCTGAAGGCTCTGACTACACTGAACCCCTTCCTATTCACTGTTTCATGCTGCTCTTCCTTTGAAGCCCCAACACAGTTTATAATCATGTGTTTGACTGCATGATTCCTTGTTCAATGTCTGTCTCCTCCCTAAGGTAGAGAATAAAAAATATGTTTCTTTTGTTCCTGTCTATCCCTGGAGTCAGTCACAGTGCCTGGGACATAACAGGTATTCAAGAAATACATGGTGTTTGTTGGCAGGAGTGACTGAAGAGGCACAGGTACTGGGTTTATAGCAGCTCTTTAGCCACCTCTGTAACCATGTCCATTTCTTCCCCTGCCTGGCGGATACAGTCAGAGTGTTGCTCTCAGGAGTGTGTACTGTCCTTCCTTCACCCCAATCCCCCAGCATTAAGGAGAGGTCTCCACTCTGACCCCAGGAGGCTGGCTGGGTACAAAACCCCAGAGGCTATGGAACCAGGCTGGGCACATCCAATGGCAGGCCCTTTCACCCCAGAGAGCAAGAGTAGCCTGCAGGGAGTGGGGCCGGGCTGCGGGGGAGCAGGCCCCCTGGGTCCTCATCAGACTTAAACCTTCCCTGTCCTTTCTTCCCCCACTGCAGAAAGCAGTTCTGCCCTAGCCAATGCCAATTGAGCTGCTGCTTGTTTTGTTGTATGTACTGCTAGGCAACTGGCCTGTTTTTGCTTATTTACCTCCCCTGGGCTGTTTCACAACACTTTGTAATAGACCCTGCTCTCTCTGCTACACATCTGGTTTGGGTTTAGTCTGTCAGAGCCCCCTCTGCAAAGAGAGCTAGTACTTTCTCCCAGCAGCCACCAAGACGGACCCCCACAGCTCTGGCTGCCCAAGCTCCTTGGCTTGGACCATGCCAGACCTGGATACCTTTCACCCTCAGCCAGGATTCCCCTCTCTGCCGTGAACTTCCTACTCTTTTTTTTTTTCCAACAGCTTACACATTTCTAAGCCTAAAAGTGGGGAGACTTTGGGAAGAAGACTGACAGGGTTCAAAGAATATTAGAACAGAAAGGAAGTTTAGAAAGAATGAAGTTTGAGCCCCCAAACCCTAGTATTAGCCTCCCCATTACCCATGGAAAGGGGAATTGACTAACCCAAGGGCACTAAGGGGAATGGGTAGAAATCAAGATCAGGTTCCTGGGTGTCTCTTTCTCTCACCCAGAAGCTTCCCCACCACAAAGATCACCTTGGGGGTAGAGAGGCTAAAATAGTGGTCAGTTGAAAGAAATAGTAAGCTTATCACTCTCCCCCTCACACGCAAACATTTCTGATGAGGTTTCTGCAAATGAGAAATAGAGACTCGGAGAATTGGTAGATGCTATCTTAGAGAGAGGACGTTTCCTCCTTCCTTACCCAACTTCAAAGAAGGTACTGGTTAAAGTAGAGTAGGGACAGGTGAATGAAAGAGAGCTGGGAACAAACACCAGGGCATCTCTCTGCACCCCTTTCCCACCATGGCTCAGTAAAACCCAAGGTCTGACAGTGATTTTCATGGCTCCTGCAGACCTGTCCCTGTTACCTCTCTGACCTCATCCTTCCCTCTCCAATCCTGTACGTTCAGCACCAGCGATCTGTGCCAAGAGGAGGAAGGCTTCCATGTGTGCAAGAAAGCAGCAGCTCAGTGGGCAAAGCTCAGTGAGCACAGCAAGGACTGACTGGGCTTCACACCCACTTTCTCTATAAGTCTGGCCCCACTGGGCAGAGAACAAAAGACCAAAACCAGAAAACACAAAAGCTGCTTTATTTTTCTCCACAGTACTTATTGTCCCCATTACATTACCGGTGTACCATCAGTCTTTCCTGCAAGAGTGCAAATTCCTTGAAGGCACAGTCTTTGTTCTGTCTGTTGTTTGCATCTTTGTACCTAGAAAAGCTTTGCGTGAAGATTGGGCTCAATAGAGATTTGTTGAATGAGTGAGTGCATGAATGCGTAAGTGCCTGAGTGAGCGAGTGAGTGAGTGAGTGAAAGAATGTGTTTTTCCTCCTCACTGGTTTATCTAGTGATTATCCTCTCCCCTAGTAAATAAAACGCTGACCTCTTGTCTTAGAATGTAAGCCTGTCACAAGTGTCCCCTGTGATCCTGCCTGACTCTGAACTGTTGGAGCATAGGCTGCCCTCAGCCTAAATGTCCCCCTTCGAGTCCATCTCTATATCTTGGTGGGTTGGACCTGGTAACTTCTAATGCTGGCATGGACCTCTTAATAGTGTCTTGATATCTTTCTGTGCTTTGCCATAATGCTGATTGTTACTGGCTGTTCCAATTGATTTGATAGACTGGGGACTAAGGAGACCAGATGGCCAAGTGTGTAACAACTGTCCTCTAAGTTTTCTATTGATTCTCTTTCAGGTTCACTTTGTCTGTTCTTCACCTTAGATACTGACCTATTGTGGTACAAGAGTGCAGAGTGATATGTAAGACAGAAATCTTGGTTTGATTTTTCAATACTATAGTTATTCCCATTCTAAACACAAGGAAACTGAGGTTCGGTGAGGTTGAGTTATATGTTTCATTTCAAAAAGTGACAGAAGTAGGATTACCTATGTTTCTGGGGTCTGAAGTTGTTTATTATACTATTTTGGAGAAGAGGTTTGAGGTCTAGCTCCTCAAGATTAATCTACTGTTACTAAGAAAAATGATTCTTCCCATTACCTGTGAATCCACACCACCTGGGTATTTTCTACTTATAAGTCATTTGCTTTGTAATGAGTATATCTGCCATTGGGGCCAGATTAATCTCCTTAAGGTCCGTCTTTTTTCATCCTTGCACTCAAAGTAAGGTTTACATCTTACCCACCATGTAAAAGACATTCACCCAAAGTTTATTGGGGTGAGTGAGTTGGGAGACAAAAATAACCTGTCATCTTCCAAAGGATGTAAACTTTGTATGTCTGTGGCAATGAGGGGAAATCAAACAATCAGAGTAGCAGCTACCATGTATTAAAAGCCTGTTAGGTTTATGGCCATTACCTGTAGTTCCTGTATTACCTTTCAGGGTAAGTGGTCTTACCTCTTGAGAGCAGTAGAATGTATTATTTCCAGAGACTGTAAACACCTCTTCTGTGATATCAAAGTTGGACCAAGAACGTGTGTTTGCTTCAACTAGGGTCACAGAGAGCTTTGAACCCAAAAACTATCCTCAGCCAGAATTTCACAGGATTCCATTCTGGGCAGGCCCCCAATTTCTCTTAAATGCAAACCCCACCCACGCTCTAGAGTCTTACAACTCTGTCAAACAAATGTTTGACTTGATTTTGTATGTGAACTTGATTCTGAGCCATGGAATTTCTGAGCTGTGCCTGCAAGTCTGGAATTTAAATATTAGTCTTTCCGACCTGAAGAGCTTTGATCTCCCAAGTTTACACTCACAAGTATTGATAACATGGCTCACATCACTAGTACAGAGTGCCAGCTCTACAGTGCGTGGCTGTTGAGTGTGTGCGTGTACACACAGATCTCTGCTGAGATCAAAATGGATTTGGTTACGCAAGTGCTTATCTGATGGTGGGGGAGCCCCACATATGGGGCACAGAGACAGAGCCCACTTGCATGCAGCCAATCACGCTCGCTTCATCCTACAGAACAGAAATCAAGAGTGAACTCTCGTTGAACCCTTGCAAGCCCAGCCCTTGCAGTGTGGCCTGCCCTTCCTTAATTTCTAAGATTCTGCTTCCTTATTGGGGAAGGGCTGTCATGGTTAGCCACCACTTGACAAGCATCTGTCTTTACCAGATACCTTAACTGCTTACATACTAGTGATAATAACCCATCAAACTTACATACACTCACTCGTATGCTACAAGTATCTCATTTATATCACTTCAGCCACACAACAATATAATGTTGGGACTAGTATTATCTTGGTTTCTCAGATGAGGTAACTGAGGTACAGAGTGTTTAATTAGTAAGTGTCACATCGCAAGTAAGGACAGGGCTAGGATTTGAACTTAGGAGGTATCTCTATCTGCTGTTTGAAGATCTTGGTGACACAAATGTGGTCATTTTACAAAGGAAGAGAAGTTTAAGTAACTTGTCAAAAGTTACATTGTCTGTTAATGCCAGAACCAAAATTCAAACCCAGGTCAAAATCCTATGACCATGCTTTCAAAAATACATTATAGAGGTCTGTTTTTATGGGGTCTGATTTTATATAGCCTGTAAGCTAAGGATGGTTTTTACATTTTACAGGGTTTTCAAAAAAAAAAAACGGAAAGAAAACATAGAAGAATGTGCACAGAAATCATATACGGCCCCGCAGATCCTAATATATTTACTTTCTGGACATTTACAGGAGAAGATTGCCACCCCCTGCACTGTGTTATCTCCTCTCCTGGCTGGATATGAGGATCCAGTGAAACAATGGAGGTGGGAGCACACTGTAGGGACATACTTCAGGGAAGCTGTTTATCCTTCATTGGACTTTCATTTCACCACTTACAAGGAGAAGCCAGACTGTGAGCCTCCTTCCAGCTCTAATTTATGCTGATGAAAGGCGCTGCCTTGCTGCTGCACTGGTGGAAGGTGATGTTTTTTCCTATTCTACCTCCCAGCTTATTATTCTGTCACCTCCTTTATTGTAAGGAATTCAGATGTAATTATACTTCAATGGAGAAGAAAAATATAATAACCCAAAATAACCCCTGGAAGCTAAAAAATGCCCCACCTCCAAAACATCAGCCCTTCTGTGGCACTTCTTCCAAGCTCCATTTAGGTTCTTTGCTGGTTCTTCCAACTTCTTGGCATTTCAAGTTGTTAATTTCCTAAGAAAAGTTTGCTTCTGATCCTCCCAATTTCTCCTACTCCCCTCTTCTCCTCCTCTAGTTTCTTCATGAAATTCAACACTAGACATATATATATATATATATAAAATTTTATTTATAAATAATTTAATTTCTCACCCTAGCCATAGTCTCCCATGCAGTCTAAGACCAAAGGCAGCTCCTTCTGATCTCTCTCCTTCTCTTTCTGCCTTCTGCTTGTATGGTCAAGGCAGTCTTGTACCTACAGATTTGTGAGCTCTCCCAAAGTCTTCTCAAATCCCTCTCCATTCAAAAAAGAAAACATATCCAGAACTTTCCCCATGACACTATGACCTCAACTCTGGCCTTCAGCACAAGGCTAGCTCCAGATAGTGTGGCCACCTCTGCTCCACAAGTGTCTTTGAAGGAGACAGAGGAGCTGTGAGGAACCAGGCCCAGATACTGTGGCACCCGAGGGTCTGGTCTGTCTTTACCTTCCTACCTCATCTCTCCAAGACTGTTGCAGGAGGGCCCCAAGGAGTCCCTGCCTCTAAATCCGTTATCCCTCCCTTGACACATTCACTGTTCTGTGGTCAAACAACTGCTCCAAAACATAAACCCACCTGAGTGTTCTGCTCAAATGCCTTGAGTGGCTCCTCAAGCCTGGAGGTCAGTGTGTCCTGTCTCAGTCCCCATGGCCCAGCCCTGACCTCTCTCTCCAATCTTACTTCTCACTTCTCCATCTCTCATCCCCCATGCCTTTGTTATATGCAAAATACTCTGCCTTGCCAAACCTTCTGGACAATGTAAGTGTATATCCTTTCCCTAGACAAGATGAGTTTCCTAGCTCTGCTTTCCAGAAAACACCTGCACATCCATGCCATCAGTGCAGATTATCTTTTGTTTGTCCCTCTAGATCCATACTCCACCTTTCCCTATTAGCCGTATTCCCAGAAAGTTGATCTGTCGGGATGGTATAAACGGGTTTTTGGTCAACTGAGGAACACAGGCGAAACAAGTGGAATGGTTTCTCAGATTCCCTCCTTGTGAGGTCCCTGGAGCTGGCCGTGTCCCTTGCTATTCCTCCTAGTGGACTCCACCAATCTCTCCCTCCCCTTATGGGAAAATTTCAGTGGTGACTAAGCTTCTGTACTCTCCCTTTTGATTCTTCTACATCTGCACTCTTGCAAATAAACCCTCCTCTAAATAATTCATGGGAGCCATCAGTGGGCTGTTGAGACACTGACTGGTAAACACACTGACCTGGCACAACCCTTGGGGAGCACTTTGTAGACAACTACCTGTTGCATCACCTGCTATCTAGATGGTTCTGTGTCTGCCCCAACAGCCTGCCTCATGTCTCGATTTTATAGACATTCAAGTTGCCCACCATTAGCGGCCATGGCCTAGGTAGTGCAGATTTAGAGGTTAATAGATGATTATTCCTCACTTTAGAGATTCCCCCCAATATGGTGCAGGAATAAGACTGAAACCTTATTTGTGGCTATAAGAACAGGTAGTAGTCTGCTGCTGCTGAAACCCCAACTCTGGGCCTTCTGGGCTCCGCCCCTGAACCCCCATTTTCTAACTCTACCACTGATCAGCTGTGTGATCTGGGCGATTCATTTCTGTGAGCCTCAATTTCCTCATGGAAATAACAGCAGCTATCTCACAGAGTGGTTGTAGGGATTAAAGTAGTTAGCACAGTGTCCATTATTATTTTTATTACAGTTGATGTTTAGTTAGTTTAGGCTAAGTGGATGATTAAATTTATTATCTCATCTTATCACTACAGCAACACTTCTCCACTATGTAATTCCAAATAGCCTAGGAAGGAATTCCTTTTCCCACTTTGTAGAGGGGGAAAATAAGAGTGAATGAATAAATGAGTGAATATTCAACCCATTCAGCCAGATTTTTGTGTTTTCTACCTCCTCCCAGTGAGAAGCTGCTTGGTTAGGAGCTGGGAGCTCTGGGCTCTGAGAAGTGATCCTGGCTTTCTCTCCAACTTTCCAGCTCCAGAGGACTTGTGCCAACAGCTTATAGTTATTTGCTCTCCATCTAATACAGTGTGGGCGCAGGTGCACCCGGAGTTTGTAAACACTGGGCCTGCTGGGCTTTGCCCTTGAAGCCCCTGGTTTCCCAGAACTGGTGGCCCCAGTTCCTGTTCAGCTGCTGCTCTTTCTGTAAGGCCCGTGCAAGCCCCACTGCTCCTTCTGGTAAGTGCAGGGGCCAGAAGGGAGTTCCACTTTCACATTCGCTACCACACCCACAGGAGGGAGATTTCTCAATGTCAAGGGGAAATTTCCTATCTCCCTAGGCCAAACTGAAGTTGATCCCTTAACTCCTAATTTTTCAAGATATTCTTCACACCCCACTGAAGCTCAGGTCCCCCCAAGATACAGAATCAGATACAGACACAAGGAAGATTTAACACTTCCTCTGCCCCTGCTGCTGGTCTGCCTGTGTTTGAGCACATTCTACATACACTCTGGTCCATCGCTCCTGGTGCTGCTTCGTGGTGGCCATCACCACTGTGTTACAGGCTGAGAATCAGGACAACAGAATGGCTTATGTCGGGAGATTCAAATGGGAAAATTATACCTTTCGAGACAGCTTCAGAAACAGCTGGAAATTGCTCCAGAATGGAAGTCTCAAAACAGACTTAATCTTTGCTGCTTTGTACCATGTGCACAGCTCTATTACTTTGCTTCCTGTAATCTGCATGTTTATTTGTGTCCATCTCTCTCTCCAACTTCTCAAGGACACACACACACACACACACACACACACACACACGAGAACCCTTTCTGGCTCCAGCACACAGTCTGAGGCAGAAAGGAATTGGGGCCTGAGAAATTAAAGCTGACCAAAGAATCTGGTGGTGATGTAAGGTGGAGAGAGATGTGGGAGGAGGATGGAGGGAAAAGCAAGGACCGATCATGCAGGACTCTATAGGTCATGGTGAGGGACTGAACTAGAGTCCAAGGGCAAAAGGAATCTATTGAAAGCTTTTGAGCAGGGCCCTTACATGTTATAAAAAGGCAAATCCAACTGTACTGTGGAGAACAGACTGGAAGGGGATAGATAAGGAAGCCCCGTTAGACAATCTCACAGTAGACAAGGCAGAAGACAAGGGAGTCTCAACTGAAGTCCTTCTCAGACTTGAGTGGGCATCAGAACCACCTAGAAGGGGCATTGAAGCACCCCAGGGTCTCTGATCCTGCAGGTCTTGTGTAGGGCATGAGAATTTGTATTTTTAGTCAGTTCCCAAGTGATAACAATGTTGCTGATTTCCAAGGACCACTGCTTCAGGAAACTGGAGGAAAACAAGGATGATAAAACAGTCTTTTCTCCAAAGAAGGCCCATCTCCTAGGAGCACAAAGTGAACAGCACAGGTCCAGTGAGATGGCTGCACCTCCATGTGGCAGCCCAGGGAGGACATCCCCCCACTGTGGATCTGGGGGAGAGGGCAGAGAAAGCTTTGAGTAAAGGATCTCTGAGCTGATTGTAATCATTGAGTAGGAATTAAGTAGATGAGGGAGCTCAGCAGGAGGATAGAAAGAAGGTGTTCCAGGAAGAGGGCACAGTTTGAGAAAAGGCAAGAAGGTGAGAAGTAGCAAGATAAGTTTGGGAAACTGGCATCAAGAAACTCCAAAATTAAATTGTTGTAGGTAGAAACCATATTGTAAAGGGCTGTGTTTGCTCTACAGACAAAGGAGTTTGACTGTATCTGGTGAAGCAGAAGTTTGTAAACTTTTAATGGTGGGAGTGGGGGGGTGGGGGGGTTGAAAGATCCCCCTGAGAGCCAACTCAAAGTTAATGTGTGCACAGATAAAATGAGGGTATATATTCAAGGGCATTTACAGATTCCCAGAAGCCTATCCATCAAATAAAGCATTCCTGCAGTGGACGGTGGCTTTTAAGCAGAGAGGTGTCTTAATTATCTTTTTATGTAAGAGGCTATCTTAATGACTATGTAAAGAGTAGATCTGAATAGGGGCAACTGGGCACAGAAAAGTAAGGGCATTATAGTCTGGGTGAGAGATAATAAATGGTCATGGAGGTGATGACCAGCTTAACACTCAAAGGCCAGAGTTAAGCTGGTGAATGTCAAGATCAGATTTGCTTTTAGCAAGGTAACTTGGCTCAATTCAAAAAGCATTGGTTTATAAAAATAGTAAAACTCTTTTAAGGAAAAAAAAAAAAACAAACAATACTGAGAACTGAGCTCAGAGGCCTTTTTCCGCTCAGCTGAAATCTACAAGATGGGTAATTCAAGCCAACTAAGCAAGAATGAACCATCTCCACCCTTACTCCACCTACTGGAATGTGCTGGATATCTGTCATTTGGGGCCCAGATATCCCATGTCTGGGGGCTGGAAGCCAAGGGCATGCAAGAAGGCAGCACTATGAGGAATGAGGGAGAGGCCACAAAGACAAAGTGGGATAATGAGTTTGGGGGAGGCAACTGGGATATCCAAAAGTTTTTCAATGGCCCTAGGAAGTAGACAGAACTAATATGATCATCTCCATTGTGAAGATGGGAAACTGAAGGCCAGTGAAAGTAAGGCCTTGCCAAATGATGAGCAAATAGCAGAACAAAACTAAGACTACAAGGACACTGTACCTAAAGGACACTGACTCCTCCATCAGTTATCTTGTCTTAGGCTGACCCTGGTGCAGGTTTTTCCAGGCCATTCCTGAGGGCTCTAAAACCCTGCGATTTTGTGATGCTAGCAAGACTTTTCATTAGCTCAATTTCTTTAAGTTCTTTTGACCTGTATCAGCTTTTTTACCTCAAGATTTTTAACTCAACCATCTGTGAGCTTTAGGACCAGCTATTTAGCTCTCCTGCCTCAGGTTTTCTCTTCATCTGTAAAACAGGAAGATTGCACTAATGTTCCTGAAGTCTTTCTTCTCTAAAATTTAGTGGTTCTGCAAAGTCTTCCAAGACCCAAAATACTGCCTCAGTTTTGATATGATGACACCAGCCCAATACCGTAGTTGCCAGGAAATAATAAGATAATGATAATAATAATTAACATATTATAGTTCTTCCCATGGACCAAGCATTGAATTAAGCACTTTTAAGCTTCAAAACAACTTCATAAAGCAATTGCAATTATTGTCCCCATGAAGAGGTTACACTACTTAATAGTAATAAGCTAATTGGCTGTGGAATGACGGCTCAAATCCAAGAAATTGCCTTAGGATCCATGTTCCTTGTCCTCAGGAGCTGAATAATGAGAGTGAAATGTGTAGGGAAGGCATATGCTCTGCCCAGGAAGCTCTCAGTGATGGGAGACCCCTAATTACATATTCTATCATTATCCCCATTTTGCAAAGTCATGCTTTGTCACGCTACCTGCCACCTGCAAGGAACCCCATTATAATGGAAGGAGTTGTGAGACTTAGCAAACAAAATTATAGGAAACTGGTTAAAGTCAAATTTTAGATAAACAGTAAATAATTCTCTTTTAGTGTAAGTAGAGCCCCGGCAACATTTGGGATGTACTTAGACCAAAAAAATTTTCACTGTTTATCTGAAATCCAGATGTAGCTGGCATCTTGATTTTATCCCAGAAACTTACTTCCAGGACAACAAATTAAAGAGAATTGATGGCAACTTCCCTTTAGATGATGGAATAGGTATTATTGTTTTGCTCACTGGCCCAGAAGGTTGACATGACAGGCTTAGAAGAATCATTTTCAAAGGAATAAGGATGATTTCCTTCCCTCGCCTCATCTGGGATGTGTTTTGGGGCCTACACAATTACTCCTGAGGGAACCTGGAGAGTCCTCAGAATTGCAGCAAAATTCCCCAGAATTTTCTGGAACAACCTTATTCACCAGCTAACCATCTCCCTGGCTAAGTTTTTATACTTCACAACTTGGAAGGCACCTTAAACAAAGATCTCCCTCCTTCTCAACTCCCAAGTGTATATCCAGGGTCCTTCTAGGACATTCTCATCTTCAAACACTAATTAACACTCCTCTCTAAACTTAATAACCTCCTTTGTGGTTTAAAAAAAATTAAAAAGCTCAGAGATGCTTCTCAATAAATGTAACCCCCTTGTCATTTCATAGTCAGGAGTGAAAATCAGTCATTTTTTTGTCCTGGGGGCGGGAGGGGGGCTGTTCCTCAACTTAATGTTATGACATCCTAGGAGAATACCAATAAGGATGGGCTGACCTTACCAACATGTTGTTATTCTCAGAAATCCTCACGAGGAAATCAATTTTGAAATATAAATATGGTGTCACAAGGGGTTAAGCTGCAACACTATGAAGCTATCCTCAGCCACTGCATCACAAGTTCAATCCCAAGCCAGGGAGGGGACCCTCAGGGCTCAGCAGACCTCTCCTGCCTCACCTGCTGCTCCCCTCAGCAGTGTACTTCAGTCCATCTGCCTGTTCTGCTCCCCACTCTGTCTCTGGTGAATCCTCTCAAACCACCCCCACCACACACACACCCCTCTGGCCTGTACCCCAGTTCTTGTATGCATAAATAAATTTTAAAAATCTTTGAAATACAAACATGTGGGGTAACTCCACATCACAGTCCTCTGCTCACGCTTGCTTTCTCAGAACTGACCTCCCAGACAGACGCCTTGGCTTGACCCAAGTCCTACCTCCTCCTCCTCACAACTTGACCTGATACGTCCCGCTCCCCATCCCCAACCTCACCGCGTCCCACCCATGCCCCATGTCGAGTGGTTTCTATCAACAGAGCATTTTTCAGCTCATTGGGAAACTGGCCTCTCACATGCTTTCAATCTGCTTTGTCTTCCCTGATTAACAAGATGTCCCTGACCAAATCGCATTTAGATGAAATACATTTGGGTGGGTGTACCCTGCCTGCCTCAGCAAAAATATTGGAGTAGCCGCCCAGAGCATAGCTGAGACATGTACAAAATACAGATCAGCATCGCCCAGCACAGAAATGTTTAAAAAGTGTATTAAACTCATGTTTATAAATGTGCACATTTATAGGCATCCAGATCAGGCCCCAGGCAAAGACCGTATAGTACTTCATTAAGGAGAATTCATTTACAAAGGATTTAGAACTGAACAAGAACAGACTCTTCTTTGGTTTTACAGCGTTTGGAGCTGGATGGCAACTTCACCCTTGTCCTTGCCATTCCTAAGCTGCGGCACTTCTCACTGTGGGGTTGTGCAGGACGCAGCTCCAGTTTTGTTTTGTTTTGTTTTCTGAATAGTTTTTGAACAGAAGCCACTAAGTTGACCTTATCTGTCAGATACGCTCGCAGCTTTGTCAGTTGGAGCCAGACTATCCTCCTCATCATTATCTTCATCCTCCTGTGGCTGGGACTCATCGATGATTTATTTTGTGCTGGGAATATTTCATATTACTTATCTCAATTTCATAATGATCTCCTATGAACCATATATTTTTTGTTATGACAATTTTTTTTTGGAGCACTTTAGGGTCTACAGCAGGGTTAAGGGGCAGGTAAAGAGATGCATCGTGTTCTTCCTGGCCCTAAGCATGACAGCCTCCTCCATTATCAACATCTCTCACTGGAATAATACTTACCTTGTTATTGTTGAATCTACAGTGTTACATCATAACTGCCTGAAGTCTGTAGTTTACATTAAAATTCACTCTTGCATAGTATATTCCTTGTGTTTGGATAAATATATAATGTTTTTCATCCATCATTATAATATTTAACAATGTTTTTACTGCCTTAAAAATCCTCTGTTCTCAGCCTATCTGTCCTATCCTCGCCCCCAAACCCTGGCAACCACTGATCTTTTTTTCTGTCTCTATCATTTTGCCTTTTCCAGATGTTTTATAGTTAGAATACACAGTATGTGTGTAACCTTTTCAGAAAGACTTTTTTCATGTAATAATATGCATTTAAGATTCCCCCTTGTCTCTTCAAGATTTGAGGGCTCATTTCTTTCTAGTGATGAATTTAATTCCATTCTCTAGAATTTAATCCATTCATCAACTAAAGAACTTCTTGGTTGCTTACAAGTTGGGGAAATAATGAGTAAATTTTACTATAAACATTTTTGCGCAGGTTTTGATACGGACATCAGATTTCAACTTCTTTCATAAATAACAAGGAGCATGACTGTTGAATTACATGGTTAAAAACAATGTTTAGCTTTGTAAGAAAGCACTAAACTGTCTTTCAGGGTGGCTGTTCCATTTGGCACCCCTGCCAGCAACCAACAAGCATTCCTGCTGCTGCTCTAATCCTTTATCAGTATTTGGTGTTATCAATGTTGCAGATTTTTTTAAATAATTTTTATTTATGCATACAAGAATTGGGGTACAGGTCAGAGGTGTGGGGGATGAAAGGATTCACCAGAGACAGAGCGGGGAGCAGAACAGGCAGACACACTGCTGAGATACACAGATACACTGCTGAGAGGAGCAGCAGGCGAGGCAGGAGAGGTCTGCTGCACATGTGGGTCACCTCCCTGGCTGGGGATCTAACTCCTGCTGCAGTGGCTGCATATGCTTCACAGTGAGGTGGTTAACCCCTTGCTCTACCAGGGAGGCTCCAATGTTGCAGATTTTGGCCATTCTAATAGATATGTAGTGGTATAATCTTGGCTTAATTTTTCTGATGACATATGGTGTGGAACATTTCTTATGTTTATTTGTTATCTGTAATCTTCTTTGGTGAGGTCTCTATTCAAGTTTTGCCCATTTCTTAATCTGGTTGTTTGCTTTCTTATTGTCAAGTTGAAAGTATTCTTTGCATATCTGGATTACAGTTCTTTATCATATGAGTATTAACCAAGTATTTCCTCCTAATCTTGGACTTGTCTTCTCAGTCTCTTGATAGATTGTTTTATTTTTGTTTTGTTTTTTGCAAAGTAGAAATTTTTTTTGTTTTATCTACCATTCACTGCAAGGATGGTTTAAGTTCATGGATAGGCTTCTAGGCATTAGAAGAATCTGATCTCTTTTGAGACATAGTGCAGCAGGGAAAAGTTGATGTCAGATAGAGTAGAATTTAAATCATGGGTCAAAATATAAAAACAATATAGAAATAGGGCAGAAAACTTACTTTTCCAAATCTTAGTTTCCTCCTAATTATAATGGGCATAATTACATTTGCTTCTCAAGATTGCTATAAATATTAAGTAGAAAAAGTAGCCTACATTCATACATTCAATACTATTGAGTACTCATTATATGCAGAGACCATTAAGAACTTGATAGAGGGGTCTCCCTGATGGCATAAGAGGTTACGTCACAGCACGATGAAGCTGTCAGCAGTCACTGCAGCATGAGGCCAGGAAAATAACCCACATGGCACAGCAGACCTCTCCTATCTCGCCCACTACTCCCCTTAGCAGTGTATTTCAGTCCATATGCCTGTTCTGCTCCCCACTCTGTCTCTGGTGAATCCTCTCACGCCCCCACACCTCTGGCCTATATCCCAGTTCTTGGATGCATAAATAAATCTTTAAAAAAAAAAAAAGAAAAGAAAAGAACTTGATAGAGGTTTGTTACCAGAATTTACCTCACAAGATTCAGTAGAGACTCTGGGATATAATGTATGCTCATTAAAAAGTAAAATATATAATGTTCACATAAATTAGTGACAATGCAATAAGAGTTAAAATCCTATGATATGACATGACAGTTTATCTTTCAGGCCTCATTCAACACCCCTCCCATCCAGCTAATATAACTAGTTGGCATTCAACGAACAAACCATGTCTTTCCATGTCTCACCATTGATACAGTGCTCATATAATTCTCTTTGTCTTGAATGCACGCCACACCCCCTTTGTTCCATTGGGGAGCTATCCAGTCATCCTAGGGTTGCTTTATGGAAAATTCAGAGTAAGTCTGTCCCTACTCTGTGTGCTGACCTTTCAAGCAGTTGGTGTCGGTCCTCATGACTCCTTTTCTTGTCCTGTCCTTCCAGATCATATTTCCATCCTCCCATCAAATCTTACTGGTGATAATCTCTGAATACTATGCCATCTTTGGCTATTCCTTGCATTCATTGTCAGGTGCCTCTTAGTCACTCATTCATTAAATATTTACTGAACATTTACTAGATATAAGACAAAATAGATCTGTCTCTATAGAGTAAAAATTAATGAGGCATATATTCTAGAAAATAAAAATTATGTTTTTTATATACATATATATATGTATGTCAGGAAAAATAAAGTTAGGAGACAAGACTAGAAGTAAACAGGAGGGCATGTAACTTATATACAAGGCGATTGGGGTATAACTCTCTGATATAATCCTATTTGTGCAAGATCATCAAGGCGATAAGGGAATAAAACATGTGACTATCTGAAGATAGGATAATTTTCGACATGGAGTGGAAATGAGTTCAAGGCCCTGAGGCAAGAGCATCCTGGACTTTGGAGACAGTGGGAGGCCCCTATAATGTGTTGGGTGGGGGGAAAGCAATGTGAGATGAGTTCTGGGAGGAAGTGGAAGCAGATGATGTAGGCCTCAAGGACAATGACAAGAACATGTTTTTTTTTTTTAAAGATTTATTTATTTATGCATACAAGCACTGGGGTACAGGCCAGAAGTGTGGGGGGGTGAGAGGATTCACCAGAGACAGAGCGGGGAGCAGAACAGGCAGACTTGCTGAAACACACTGCTGAGGGGAGTAGTGGGCGAGGCAAGAGAGGTCTGCCTCACCATGTGGGTCCCCTCCCTGGCCGGCAGCAGGGATTGAACTCGTGCTGCAGTGGCTTTGGTTTGCTTCATAGTGCGTTGCTTAACCCGCTGCGCCACCGGGGAGGCCCAAGAACATGGTTTTAAGTGAGATGAAATGTTTTTAAATTCTGATTTATTTTTTAAATTTCTTTAACTTTGGGCTCACATTTTTGTTCTTCCATATGTGCACATGTCCCACTCATCCTCCACCAAATCACCTGTGCCGATACCCCCTCTGCCTCCCTCCCACAGCGAGATGGAAATTTACTGGGAAGCTGATCTGAGACACTTGAACACTTCTCTCTGACAACTAGATAAAGCAGGGTTTATAAACCTAGAGAAGAGAAGCCTGCTTGGAGCTTTTCACGCAATCTTTAGTTGGAAATAATGGCAGCTGGGACCAGGTTAGTTATATTGCAAATGTGTGAGACACACTAGCATTCTAGAAGTAGTTTGAAGGTAGAGACACTGGATGTGTCAAAGGATCAGGTGTGGGCATGACAGAGTGTGCCTCAGTGTCCTTATCAATAAATAGGAATAATATTTGCACAACCCAGTTGTCAAGCTTCATAGCAAATACTCAAGAAATGAAAATTTTCTCTCTCAGCAGCAGAGTGATGTGACTGGTAGGGATCACGGGACCATTCATCATGAATGATTATTCAAGGGCTGGATGAGGAGGAGCGATGAATTTCAAGTACATGTGAGAACCACCTGGGAGAGACCTCCTAGCAAGAACAGAGTGTATGATTTGGGATAGAGGCTCTAGACACAGTTTGGTGTGAGAGTTTGAGGGATGTCATTCAATAGGTTGTAACTGAAGCCCCTGGGGCAAGTCAAGAATAGAGTCCTTTTCCATTTCCACTGCAATGCTGTGTCAGATCCAAGAGACTAATCTATCTCTTAAGGAAGAAATCATCTGATCATTAAAGGTGAAATAAAAAGTTTGGTATCATATGGAAAGAAGGTATAATTATTCCAGAAGATCAGGCAATAGGAAGCTGGGAAAACTGAGCTCATACACAGGTATGAGTCTCCTAGAAGTGTAGGACAAATGAAAACTGAGCAGTTACATGGTTAGTAACCAAGAAAAGGAAGACAGTTTAGGCAACATAGGTGTAAATCAGAGGCTTAAGTCCTCAATCAGGTCTTTGCCCTACACTACTGCTTTTTAACATTGGTCATGTAATGATAATGTGTTTGGGTTGCCTCATGCATCTATAGACATGCTGGCTTTGTGCAGGCATGTGATCTAGATGAGCCCCATGGGCAGAACACACATTGTAAATTACATACAAAACATTAGCATGTTGCAAAAACTTTCTCTTGCTGGTGTCATTGATATTTTCTCTCTCTACCCCAAGTACATAGGTGAGCAGAACTGGGCTCTGTACTGGCTTTGGCTTTGTCACTCACCCAGTGGTGTCTGTGATTGGAGATGACTGATCTGCTTTCCACATTTGCAAAACCATGTGCATTTCTGGCCCTACACTGTGTGAAGTTCACCAATACACCGTGATTCCAGATAAGCCAGAGAGAGTCAGATGCCTAGAAAACATGTGGTACAAGGATGGGATAAGAGTAGCAAGGATGTTTTGCATGGGGGACAGAAGGTTCGAGCAGGATGTGCTGTCTCACACTGTTTTAAGAACAACTATTTGCATGAGAAATAGACTTGTTCCTTTTCCACACTGACTAATGTATGGATATGTCAAAAAGATATGGATTTGGTTCATCATTATAAAAGATATTTCTAATAATCTTTGTCATCCAACAGTGAAATGAGCTGCCTCTGGAGGAGGATGACTGATGGAACCCTCTTAGCTGGGTTGAAATATCGGACCTGAGATTGGACTAGATGAACAACAAGCTTCACCACTTCACCCCTTCTTCCCATAAGCTCCCTGTGTGTTGGTGGCCCAGAGCACAAATGCAACAGAGCTGCGAAGGAGTCCCACATCAACAAGCATTCCTGGACACCATTATCAGAATTCAACTCAATTCTGACACTATGTACTCAGATATAGCATCAAATTCCACAAGTTAAGGGCTCAGTCTCCCGAGATTTCTCTCTACCTCAGATGCCTGTTGCAAGCCCCAGGCAAGTGCAACATGGTCATTAGCTTCTGATCAACTGGCCTCAGTGAAGAGGCTCCTATGGCTCCCTCCCCAGATTTCAGATGCCCCTCACGAACCCAAATTATCAACTCTGTTTCTGACCAACTGGCTATAATTCAGAAATTTCCATGACACCCTTCTAGAATGATTAATCTAGAATAATGGTTCACAGAACTTAGGAAACCCTTTTGCTCACTAGATCATTGATTTATTACAAAGGATACTAAAAAATATGAGTCAGGGGCCTCCCTGGTAGCACAGCGGGTTGAGCACCACACTGTGAAGCATATGCAGCACAGCAGCGCGAGTTTGATCCCGGGCCAGGGAGGGGACCCACATGGCACAGCAGACCTCTCCTGCCTTGCCTGTTGCTCCCCTCAGCAGTGTATTTCAGTCAATCTGCCTGTTCTGCTCCCTGCTTTGGTGAATCCTCTCACCTCCCGCAACTCTGGCCTGTATCTCAGCTCTTGTATGCATAAATAAGTAAATCTTTAAAAAAAAAATGAGTCAACAGCCAGATGGAAGTGATGAATGGGGCAAGGTATGGTGTAAAAGCATGGAGCTTCCTTGCTCACTCCAGGCACGCTGCTCTCTCCAAATCTTCATATCTTCATCAATCCAGAAGCTCTCTGAAGCCCCCTCCTCCTGAGTTTTTATTGAGGTTTTACTGCTACATAGGCATGACTATTGATTAACTCATTGCCCACTAGCAATTAAACTTAGCCTCCAGGCCTTCTTTCCTACCTAGAGATCTGGAGGTGGGACTTGAAGCCCCAACTCTCAGCCAGGCTGGTTTCCCTGGCAGCCAGCTCCCAAGTTCAGGGGCTTTCCAAAAGTTACCTGCATTAACACAGTAAAAGAGATACCTTGACCACTGACAATGCTTAGGAAACATTTGGAAACTGCAAGCCCAGCTGTGGATGAACACCAAATATGTATGAGAAATGTACTTTGGTCGTCTGAATGAACAAAATATAGTTTTCTTATAAACCACAATATTGTACTCCTCCTTCTTACCTCTGGTCCTCTAACTCTATCTCACAGACACAAAATGACATGGACTTTTATTCTACTGAGATTCAAAGCTGAGATCGCTTTTGCTAAGATGTGAACTATCCATTTGACCCAAGATATTCATAACTTTTCTGAATGATTAACAGGGGAGGCGAATACCTCTCATTCTTAGGGCTCCCGAGGACCATGTGGTAACTGACCTCATCTGGGCACCGAATGGCACCCCAGGCTCGAGAGGGTTACTTACTTCTCTCTGGTGCAGCCCCAGGTCAAGGCCGATCAATTTTGCTTTATGAGAAGGAATGCGAGGCATGTCCTCCGCGGAGGCCCAGAACAGATGTCATGTTGTTCTTTCATGATTGCCTGGGTAAGTGGCTTGTCAGCCAGGTCCTTGGAAGTTAAGCCAGGCTCCAGCGGGGAGGCTGAGCAAGAGGTGATCAAGCCCCTCTTGAACAAAGGCAAAAGTCAGTGGGTAAGACAGAGGAGGGTGAAGTATTCCGGGAACTTGAGAAGTATAAAGGAGTTTCAAATCCAGAAAGGACCTAACAGGCCAAAGAGTTTGACATCTTGATTTTATAGATGAAGAAATTAAAGGTTAGTGAGACAGTGACTTCCTTGAAGTTCTGCAAAAAATCAGCCCCATCAGGACTGGGGTTAGGGTGAGGCAAGCAAGGCAAGCTGGGGCCCATGTCCCTGAACTACACCTCCTGTGCTCCCTGTTGCCATCTGAACATTGTCCACAGCCCAAAGGCCACCACAATGCTGTTCTGGGGAGTTCGCCCAGTGGAGAGAATTAATGTGAACCCAGAAGCTACGTGAATGACAAAAAAAAAAAAAAAATACAGCTTGGAAATGTGTGTCTGGAGTGAGTATACTTGACTTGGTAAAACCTTGCTGTCCTGCTGTCTTTCTCTCTGAAAATAAGGTAAATTTTAAGTGTGTTTACCTGTTTAAACACAAATGCCAAAGCAAGGGTATGTATCATTTTGGGGATCCAAAGCTATAGAAACTCCAAAGAGAATGACAGGCAGGAGAGGATCCTTCTGAAGGGCTCCAAATACCCAACACTGTGGGCTCCTGTCCCAGCTCTGCCCCCTCTTCTGTCCTCAAGCAGCTTTGTGCAGAATTAGGAAGCACTTCCGTGGCCCTAAAAGTCCCATGGCCCTAAAAGAGTCACATACTCCCCCTAAGACAATGGGCCTCAACGCTTAGTTTCTCGACCAGCAGTATCTCTACCCCTGGGAGTTTGTTAGAAGAGCAAATGCTCAGACCCACCCAAGCTTCCTGACCTCAGGAGGTGGAGTCAGGTCTGTTAGGGGATTCTGCCATGAGCTAACATTTGAGAACCATGACAGTAAGACCATGGCAGCATGGATGTTTTCTTGAAGGCATTAACGAATATCCTATATGTTCCCTGAAATAACCCCCAAAAGTAAAGCATTTCTGCAATGTTACTTGAATCAAGCAGAATCCCAGGTGTGGCCAAAGAGTTATGGTGGGCAGGCAGGTTGTCTGGTAGGTAAAACTTCAAGTCCCATGCTGGCTTGTTCTAACTGTGGTTTGCTTTTGCTTGCTCTGATCTTAGCTTCTATGGCACCTTCCTAGGGAAACTCAACATTCCTGGCCCTCATCACATGTCCGAGAAGTAGGCCCATCACAGCATGCAGCTCATCATCACAGCACACACCAGTCCAAGCTGTGATTGCCTGTTTAAGAGTCTGTCTCTTCCAGTTGGCCTTAAGCCCAGTGAGGACAGAGCCTGTGGTCTTCTTGTTAGCCCTGCATCCCTGGCATCCAGCAGAGGGGTTGTCAGTAAATATGCATCAAGCTCACCTTTGCCTGCAGGGCAAGTTATATGGTCTCCTTAGCTGTACAGTTTCTCTTCACTTTGTCCTCAGGCTTTTTCTATCTTGTTATTCAAGCCTAGTTGCCAGCATCACATCTCCTGACCACCTAAGTCTGGACATGGCTTCTACTATTCCTGCTGCTTTGTATTAAATAGAGCAATTACTGCTGTGTGACAGTCTATTCAATTATCTTACGCTGTCCCTGCTTGCATCCCACTACAGGATAGTTCCAAAGTCAGGGGCTGGTGTACCTTGCTCAATTCTGTACATAGGGAGGTGTTAGGTTTTTCAAGTAAGTGATTTTTGGATGATGCATGACTTTTCACTGACTCATTTATTCAAACATTCATACATCACCTATGTATGCTCATTTAAGAGCTGGAGAAAAATAAACGCAAGAAGAAAGTGATTTGCCCAGGTCACACTAGCTAGTAGTAGGGAAGAGAATGGTAGCTCTAACCCAAGGCTTCTAACTCTCAAGCCAGCCTTCTCTCTGGCACATCACGTACCTCTTTGCAGAAATAAAAAGTTAGGTATTTTTACTGCAAGCAACGGGAAGGCATTGACTACATAAAGTTTCACGAAGATGACAAGATGGGTTCTATTTCAATACAAAGTAGTTCCTTCTCTTCCCCCCTCTTTCCACATGACGAGTCTATTTCACAGGCATCTGCTTTTCCACCTGTGGGTCATGAAGTCGTTGTTGCACTCATAAATCCATCATCGACCTTTCCTCGCAGCTGCATTAGTTGACAGCTCTGAATCATGGTTCTGTGAAGATGCCAGGAGAGCTGGTGCTGTCAAAGCAACATCAGCTGGAGATGGGCCCCAATAGTGAATGCTGCGCTAATGTACCTGTGCTGTGGTAAGCCCTTCCACCCTGCAAGGCTGCTGCATGGACAGATGTAGTGGCGACAAAGACTGTCACTTCAGAAGGCAGCTGATTCATGTCAGAGGATTTACTCTGACCTTGTTTCAGGTTCAAGTTTTGCTCAATCTTTCCAGAACCTCATAAGTTTTTAGAGAAAGGTAGCCTCTCTGTTATAATTTTGGACCAAAAGCAGAACATCAATGTTCACTGAAATATCTTTGACAATGGCATAAAAGGAGAGGAGCATAATACTAGCTGTAGTACTTTGATAGGATGGAACATTAGGCTTCAATTAACATCTGACAGCAAAATAGGGAGACTGGGTCCTCACAATAAATTGGTTAGAAAATTAGGTTACAAAACATAAAGTACTGTCTCAGTCTATTTTTGTTCTAGTAGAGTACAGATGGATGGATGGACAGATGGATAGATGGATCATAGATATTTGGGAAAGTAAGTAGCTAGATAGACAGTAAAAGACATTAAAAAAAGGACTGGAAAAACCAGTCCTGCATGAAAGGATAAAGAATAATTTTAAAAGCTGTTTACCTTTCATTCCTGACAATGTATTAGTAAATTTATGTTGCTCTTATCAGCACAAAGCTAATACCCACAATTCTAGTTTTCAGGACAGGATCTCATTTTTGACCTATGTTCCCTTTTTTTTCTTCCTGAATGTACATGCAAATCATCCAGGACAGGAGGGCATTTCTAGTGAAGGAAGTGGCATGGCAAATGTGCAGAGGTGGTGTGTTCTTGGTGTGTTGGTGGGGCCTACGGACGGTGGGAGAGTGAAGGCACCTGAACTTCTTCAACCCTGGGGGTGACATCTGGCTGATGTCACTCTGAAGCTGTGTAGTTTCTGGGTGCCTCAATTCCTCACCTGTCAACTTGATGCTAGGTTCCTTCCTTTATCTGCCTTGCAGGAAAGTTGGAGGCAGAAATGAAACAATTATATGGTGTATGGAATCCTTAATAAATGGTAAAGCACTACAATCAACGAATGATAATAAAACTGATAGAAAAAGGTGGCTCCCCAGGGACAGAAAATGCTGAACTATGTTGGAAATATTTAAGACAGGGTTTACAGAAGGTCTTAAAGATTCTGAAACTGCTTTTCCATTTGGAACTCATGATACCCAGCATCACTTCTGTGAATGCTTTCCCATCAATGTAGCCCTTCCAGTCTGGGTTAGGAGCCATACTTGGGGAACTCCCATTTTACTTACTAGTACAACAGCCTTTTAATTTCTGTTGAGACATCTGTCTCCCCGAGTCAGGCTTGGAATTCATGAAGACAGGCACCTTTCCATATTCATTTTATATACTCACAGTCTAGCACAGTGTCTGGTGCACAGTGGACCATCAGTAGCTGTGTGTTGGTGATAACTAATGGCTACTAGTCACAGAGCTCTTAGCAGGTTGCAGTCATTTTGCTAAGCACTTAACAAGAATTTTATTTCCCTGTTACAGATAGAAAAGGAGAGTCTCGGGAAGTTAAATAACTCATGTAGGTTACTCCAACTCAGAAGCATTGGAACCATCATTTCAGCAGAGGCAGTGAGATTTAGAATACTAACCCTTTCTTGTGAATGCATGCCCTCCTTCATTCCACCAATAAAAAGCATGTGCCTACCAGGTGCCAGGGAACTTTCTAAGCTGAGGGAATATGTTTGGAAGAAGGGATAAACAGGATCTCAGGTAATCCCACGCTAAGTGAGAAATGTGAAGCAGATATGGAATGAAGGCACAGAGAATCCCAGAAAGATGGGTGATGCAGCTGTGAGTGGTGGTGGAGAAGACGCCAAAGAGAAGAAACGGAAACCACACAAGTGAAACGATATGAGAAGATGAGAAGCAGCCAAGTCTAGTTTTCACACAGCAGCAAGTCTTCCTAACTCAGCAGCGTACTTCTCAAGGGTGGGAACCTCCATTTCCATAACCCTGCAGTGCTCCTGGAAATAGACACCCCAAACTAATAAACATTTGGTGATGGATATTGACTTAAACCCTTTTAAAAAGAGAGTCCATGCATGAGGGAAAAAGGGACAAGGGGATCTAAAACGTGATGATGGGAAAAAAGAAACCATACTAATAAAGTATGGGAATAAGAGCAAAGCTTTATGATTCTCTGAGCAACATGAAAAATATGAAGGGTAATGTTACATAACAAATATCTTAATTCGTTTCTGTATTTCATTGTAAATAGTTGGAATGCCGCATAAAAATTTTTAAAGGTTTATAAATAGAATATATATCCTAGTGAAAAACTATATAAAAGAGAACAAACGTCCAATGTCAGGAGGTAGTTGGAATGGAAAGACACCTCCAATTTGCACGGGGCAGCCAAAAATATCCAGAAGAAGTAAATTTGAGTGTTTATTAAGAGCCTCTTTACTTGACTCAAAATATCTCTGGAACCCCAATTCAAACCTTTCACTTATTTACAAAATGCAACAGCAAGTATTTTTCTAAGGTACTGTGTGGCTTTTTCAGGTTGCTAGGATATCAATATATTTACCCACAACCACAGACATTTGGCTCAGATACAGCCCACTCAGTCCTCACCTGAGGCTAGATCATGGGGATTCAATCCACTTGAGGGCCTGCAGGGACTCTGAAATCAGCCAGGGAGTTACTAATTGCTTGGAGGTGCCACAGCTAAAGTTGTCCTACAGGTTTTACTAAACTTTTTTTGTGTGGTGGAGTTGATTACTTTGGCTTCTTTGGGGGTTTCAAATTTAGTTGTGATTCGCACCTGCTAGCTTGAACCTAAGAAGACATTAGGGAGAGAAAGAAATCATGAGTCTTTCAGAATTCACAGGATTCCAACGGGATGCTCTGGCTCCAGTCGCCCTCAGGTAAACAGGATTATTTGGGGTTTGGGCCCTTTAGGTGAATATGCAAGAAACTTAGAGCAGGTTGGAATCGCAAATGTGAAACACCAAAAGACCTCCAGCTGTCTTTGCAATGACTGGGAGTACAGAGTCGGAGGAAAGGGAGGACTCTTTCTTCAAACCGAAGGACCAGATCTGATTCAATACCTACCCAAGAGCTGAGCACTGAGCATTGTGTACCTCAAATGCAAATCAACTTGAGTACAGCATGTGGTAGGGTGGGGGGGGGGGGTTGTGGGAAGCAAAGCAGACTCACTCCCTGATTTTCAAACTCCTCCAGATCAGTACATTGTCTAACAGTCAAAGAAAACAAGATTCTGCCATTGGGGCTCTGTCCTTTTTTTAAAAGGGCTTCAACCTTTTCTGACATCATTTTTAACCGGGTTTTTTTTCTGTGTGGAGTTCTTCGGTCTAACTCTATAATTGGTTTTGGCCATGAAGCTGCACAGAGTCAAATGGATAGTTCACTAGAAATCATGATGGTCCCGGCAGTCTGCAAATCTGTGTGACTGTGTCACCCTAGTTTTGACATCTGTAATACTTTTTTTTTGAACCTTCCTAATATTTATTTCATAGTTAGATTTTCACATTTAAAAAATGTATTTTAGACAAAAACAAACCCTAGATATCTAACTGGAGAAGTGAGGGGGAGGAAGAGGTAAGAGCAAAGGGAGGAGGTACCCAATGTGGTGCTGGTCTATGGGTGCTTAGGTGGTGAGTGCGGGTGATGACAGACATCTGAAGAGGTGTGACCCATACCCCTAAATCATAGAGTGTTGTAAACCAATGTCACCTCAATAAAAACAGTAACAAAAGCAAAAATAAAAATATATCATAAATGAACATGACACTTTTTTAACATTCCTCCTTCTATCTCCTTTCCCACATCAGAGGCCAAATGAATTAGTTTTATGTTTTCACTGTCTGTTGAATTAAAGACATAGTATTTGACCACAAAATGGTCCAGGAAAAAGGGGAGTTGGAAGTAACTTTCTGTACTTCTGCTTTCCACATGGAAAGTGGAGAAATAATATATGTCCCTATGAACTCTGGTCTGTTTTAGACATGCTGTAGAAATGTCTGTTGATTGTAATAGTGTAAGTAGCATGTCAGCTCACAGAGCAAATCCCAAACCCTCCACAACTGTCTTCTGCCTACTTTCTAACCATTACTTCCTTATAGGAACCCTCTGTCCAGCCCAGTTGGTGCCAGGCATGGTATATATGTCTTCTGTATCTGCACCTCTGCTTGCCTATGCCTCTTTCAGGAAGCCTCTCCTCAGTCACCTGTCCCATAAGTCTCTGCCTTCCTTTTTATGTATTCACTTATTCATTTACCTATTCACTGGGTCATTAACATTTGTATCTGTACTTCTCTGTACGCACCGACATCTACATCAGTATCTGTTCTACACATGATTATCCAGGTACTAGCACTTGTTTTCAGTTCTCATCGTTTGCCTGATAAGTTTGATTCACTTATTTGAAAAGTGGGTATCTTTTCTCCCCTATTGGACCATGAGCTCCTTAGCAATACGTTTTCCAGTGCTTACATCTTACACTGGCACAGAGTAGATCCTCAAGGTATGAATGAAGTAGGGGCAAAGACAATTCCTATCAATCATACCCTCTGGGTGAATCATTGTTCTGGGCAGTTAAGTCACACCATCTCATTTCATTGTCATCACCCTCTGACATAGCCTCTCCCTCTCCCTTGCTTGGCCCATTTTTAATGCCTTTAATGTACAAGTTTGTTGCTCCTTGACTTCTGCCCTGGCTGTCTGTCTGCTGGAACACTTTCCCCAGACCTTTCCATATTTGGTTCTTTATCTTCATTCTTATTTAAGTTTAAAAGTCACTTCCTTTGAGAATATCACCCTGACCTCCTTAGCAAGAACCCAACCCATTTCCCCCACAAGGTTATTCCATATTTCAGTGTCCTCTTTCAGTCTCTCTAGATCACTCATCAACACCTGAAATTATTGATTTACTTCCTTGAGTATTGCCTATCTCCTTCTGCCCCCTTTCCAACTAAAATGTGAGTATCAAAAGGGCAAGACAAGCCTGTCTTCTCTATAACTGCATTTATAGCTTAGACTAATATCTGACACATAGTAGGTGCTCAATTATCCAATGAGAAAATAGTCCTGAAGGCAAAGTATTACTATATCCATTTTGGAGATGTGGAAACTGAGGGTCTAATTCTAGATGATTTTATTCACCAGCATCATAGTTTTTATGTATGCCAATATTCACAGAGCTTTGTACATACTATCTCACTTAGTCCTCATCACAGCTGTAAGCAGAGGGTGAGGGTATCTCTGCTTTACACATGAGAAAGAAAGAAAGATGAAATACCTTGCTTAAAATTATTTCAAACACTTACCTAAAGTTAGTGGCATCAAAACGAGAATTAGAAAATAAATGCAGGATAATTTGAGAATTGACTGATAAAAGTCTAAGAAACCAAAATTAAAACTCCCATCCCCTTGCCACCAATGCCTTGGTCCCTACCTGCAGACTAGACTAACCTGGCTCTGAACTAGTCCCAAGGATACAGAAACTTACTCCCTGCCCACAATAAGCTCAGTATAGAAAAGTGAGACTGATTTTAATATTACGGAAACCAAGAGGCATTGAGGAGGGATAAGAGGAAGACTGTGGAAGTGTTGGGTCCTGGGAACCTGAGGGCAGTAAATATAATTTACTATAAATTATAATCAAACATAGAAGCAACCTACATTCCATTCATTAACAGATGAGTGGGTGAAGATGCTATGTATACACCCAGTGGGATACACTTCAGCTATAGAAAATTAAGTTTTGTCACTTGTGATAACATGGATGGAACTTAAGGGGATTATGCGAAGCAAGAGAAGTCAGATGGAAAAAGGTAAATACGATTTCACTGCTATGTAGCGAAAATAAAGAATCAAAGCAAACAAATAAAATAGAACAAAAACAAACCCTTAGATTCTAACAACAGAATGGTACTTACCAGGAGGAAATGGGGACAAGGGGTGAATGAAACCAATGAAATCAAGTAGGTCGGCTACATCGTGGTAGTTAGAAATCGACCTTTGGTACTGGATAAAGTGTGTTATGTAGATGGTGTGATATATGTAGATGGTGAGGTATGAAGCTCTACAACTGAAACTTACACAATGTTATAAACCAATATTACCTCAATTAAAAGAAAAAGTGATACAACTTTGAGTTCTTCAAAGTAACAATGGACTATAGTGGAAAAAGGGTCACTTGAGAATTCCATCTCAATGATGAAAGCAAGAGACTGCTGAAGTCTGGGGCTGGAGAAGAATGTGTGTGTAGGTTCCACACTGAACTGGAAGGAACAGAAGGAGGTGGCCCAAGACAGCATGGTGGCTAGTGGTGTCTAGACCCACTGGCCTACTTTCCCCCATGGCCATGAGCAAGTTGCTCTGACTCACAGTCCCTTGGCTTCAGAAAACCCACAACCACCTACTTTTCTGCCCAGGTCACTGGTTTTGGTTTCATTTTCTAGGGTGAATTATGGTCACCAGGTATATTAAGATTGCACATTCTTTGACACTTTCAAAGCTTCTTGTGGCATGAAAAAAGTAGTTTTGTGACAATGTATGGATGGTCAATGAATGGTCCACAGTGGACCAGAGGGGACAAAGAACTTAATGAGGTTGTTGATCTATGAAGCCAGCAGCTCTGCTATCTGAGGAAAAAGTTCTCTCAGTCAGAGTGTCAATGTGAGCAGAAAGCATGCTTGCTCAGTGGGGTTATTTGGGGGACATTTAATAAAAGGACCACTATTTGCATGTCAAAGAAACCAACAGGGGGTAGTAGAAGGAAGCCTTGAGGCTTATAACAGCAGGGAGCCACTACTATCTCTGGGTCACAAAGGGACTACAAGATGGAGCAGCAACTTGAGTGGAAAGAGGACAGTTTTAGGGAGATGGCCTCCTGACAAGGGCTGCCTTCCTTTAATAGAGAAAACCCCAAGAACCAGCAACCTGGAGAGGAGGGAGTAGGGGAGAAGAAGCACCTCAATCTCACTCTCTCTCTACTCTTAGAATCTCTACTCTTAGAACCTTCCCATAGACCAGATTCAATTGGAAGCTGGAGAGCAAGAGGGATCATTGATATGGCCCATGCAGGTCAGCCTCTTGGGTACAGAACAGAATGCAGCAGGTGAGAACTACTGGAGGGGCACAGGTACCTCTCAGCACCAGATCATGGCACCTTGGTCACAAATGGATGAGAAACACTATGCAAAGAATGATGATTTGGGTAGATTATTATCATCTACCTGGCCCTTTGAAAGCAATTCCACGAACTAAATCATTTGGTCGTCACAGCAAACCCATGAAGCAGCCTGTATCCTGTACCCATTCTTCAGACTGGGAAACTTAAAGAGGTTACAAACTGATTGGTAAGTGGAGGCCTGTGGACTCAAAACCCAGACAGCCATGATTACATACCCAGTGTTCTCTGTCTAGTGGATATCCCATCTTAACAAAAACAAAAATTGATGAATTTGATCATATAACATTGCCAAAATGGAAAGAGTGATTCAGTTATAACCTAAGATATTTTAAGATGCTTGATTCAGCATAAACGAGATTGAAGAAACACATCCTTTGTATAAGATAGTAATGTTTAACCAAGAAAAAATAGAGAGAAGAGCAAGAGAGAGAGGGAGAAGGCACTAATTGCACAACTGCATAAACGATACAGGTCAAACATCTAGTTATAGCTGATAAGGCCCCTTGTGATCTGTACCTTGCCTGCTCATCTTTCCCTGCTCCCCATGGGCACTGTGTCCCAGCCAAACTAAACTTTATTTCATTCTCTAAATAGCCCTCAGGCCCTTGCCCACACTGTCCATTCTGCCTTAAACACTTTCCCCTGCTTTCTATTCCCCTATCTTAAATCCTATCATCTCTCAGATACTACTTTTGACCAACCCCTCATCTTTCTTCCCTCATCTCCTTCCTTTCTCAAACACATATTTACTAGGCACCCAGTATAGCAGGAACAGTGGTAGGCGCTGCTGAGTTAGGTCAGTGTTGATCCTCATGGAGTTTCCATGAGACCGTCTCTTCATGCCCAAGTCTGGAGGTTTCTTCTGTGTGTTTTCATGGCAATCTGAGCTAATCCTCTGACATCCTTTTTACTCCATAGCCTAACACCTGGTCACATGTCTGTCTCTGCTACTAGACTATATGTTCCATAAGGGCTAGACTGTGTCTGTCTGTCGTCTCTCTCTCTCTCTGCTGCAACAAATTATCACAAACTTGGTGCCTTAAAGCAACCCATATTAATGATCTTATAGGTTCTAGATGTCAAAAGTCTGATACACTTCTATTGAACTAAAATCAAGAGGTAAGTTATATTTCCTTTCTGAGACTCTTTTCCTATCTTTTCCAATTAGAGGCTACCCAAGTTCCTTGACTGGTGACTCCTTATTTCACCTTTAATGTCACAATGGCTGGTGCAGTCTTTCTCACATCATATCATTCTGACAATGACTTTTTGCCTATTCTTTCATCTTTTGAGGACACTTGTGATTATATTGGGTCCACCTGAACAGCTCAGGATAATTTTCCAATCTTAATGCCAGCTAATTAGCAACCTTAATTCCATCTGCTATGTTAATTCCCCTTGCCACATAACATAATGTATTCATAGAGTCTAGGGCTTAAGACATGGACACCAGGGTGCAGGGAAGGGGTGCATTATTCTGCACACCATGCTGTATTTCTCCAATTGCTAATCCAAGGCCAAAAAAAAAAAAAGGGAGTATCTATGAATGCAAGTGGGTTTGTATATGCACGGAACAAATAGAATCTCTGTTTCAAAGGCACATATCTGTCTGTATGATACACATATGAATATTCAGTGTCTATGTGAGTGTTTGTGGTTGAGGAGCCATTAATTGTCTGATCTCATCAGTTGTGGTCATATGTGCATATGTGTATCCTCGGGGTGGGAGGACAAGGGGCAAATGTAAAGATGAACGAGGTCGGGCCTCCCTGGTGGCGCAGTGGGTTAAGCAACACACTATGAAGCAAACCGCAGCCACTGCAGCACGAGTTCGATCCCTGCCGCCGGCCAGGGAGGGGACCCACATGGTGCAGCAGACCTCTCCTGCCTCACCTGCTGCTCCCCTCAGCAGTGTGTTTCAGTCAGTCTGCCTGTTCTGCTCCCCGCTCTGTCTCTGGTGAATCCTCTCACCTCCCGTGACTCTGGCCTGTACCCCAGTGCTTGTATGCATAAATAAATAAATCTTAAAAAAAAAAAAAAAGATGAACAAGGTCATGAAGTACTACTGTCCTAATACAATTCAACATGTAAAATTTCTGACTGACTCCACAAATGGACACTGGGCTTCAAAGACCTGGATTTCTATACTTTAAACTCACATATGTTGGTGACTGCATTCACAGTAAAGGCAGCATCCTGCCGTGGCCAGGCAGTCTTTCTAGAAGGACCTATGTGAGTTAGCATACAGCTCATAGGAACATTCAGTGCAGGCAGTGGTAAGGTCATCAAATTATGGTTTCCCATCTTTCCTGTGACAGTAACAGTTTCTGACATGGAATCCTGCTCAGATTGCCAACTCATCCTTAGCTAATTTCACGGATACAAGAGCAGAGCCTGGCAGAGTCCTAGGGATCATATAGCCACAGCTTTCCCTTTATAGATTGGATAAGGCCAAAGGAGCTGACAACTCATGCAGGTTAATAAGCCATTCAGAGACAAGACAGGGACAGGGACCAGCTGCTACTGAGAACTTAATGAGATGCTATCGGCTTCTTGAGGGCAGGGACTCTGTATCATGTGCTCTGTAAGCATGAGGTTTCCTCAGGGTTTTCTACTCTAGGTCCTCAGGTTTCTAAGGAATGAGATCCCTACCTGTGGTTCCTGAGAGAAGTTTCCACTCAGAATCTGTCTCATTTCTCGCATAGGCATCTGATGGGATAAAAAAAATCTCAAAGGATGATTTTTCAGTACTTTCCCTTAAGTCTTAAGCAAAAGTCAGACCCAAATTGTGACTTCATTGTTTGAGGCTTCCTGACCTGGTCTTGATCTTCCTCAGTCTTCCCAAGAGAACAGACCTTCTGCATATGTTAATGAGGATATCTGGGGATCCCTACTGAGGAGTCACTATAGTAGGTGTAAGTTACACTGCCTGGAGCAAACATGGACTTCTTTCCTCAAGGGGCATATGTTCCCAGAACTTCCAGGTTAAAAGCCACCTGTCAGTACAAGGGTTGTTTAATTTTGAACAAGAAGGAGAAAGGAAAGTAAGAGAGTAGGGGTGGGCAGGCATAGAAGATCTCATGAGAGCAAGGAAAAGCAGTCAGAGGTACAACCAGACACAGAGTAAGAACGATATGGTGAAAGATGTAGAGATAAAGTCAGAGTGGAAGAGTTTTCCTAAGACAAAGACCTCCTCGCCATCTCTTAGGAATCCCAAGATAGGGTCTTGCCTCCAGGATATACGATCCTGTGGTTCTCATTGCCAGATTCAGGAAGATGAAGTCTGAGACAGAAGGAGACTCTCTTTAAAAATTCCAGGATCTGCCAGAGATTAGAGGGCAGGCTCAAGAGGGTATGGTCAAGATACCCATGGGTAACTCTTAGCCTTCCCCAATACCCCTGAACAGAAACACGCTTCCTCTAGTCAAGAGGAGAGCCAAGCTTCTGTCTCACACAGACTCAGCTCAGGCTGCCTGATCTTATACTCACATGTGCCTTTTTGTAACATAGATAAGATATAGTATTTGCTCTACAAATGGGCCTTCTTTAATAAGTTTTCTTTTAGTCTCATTTATTCGATCAATATTCTTGAGCATCTATAGGCTGATGGACACTCTACTGGGTGCATACCCACATCCCTATCTTTGACTCACACCCCGCACTGTGAACATATAAGAATGAGAGTCCAACGCTATAAGCAATGCCTATGCATGCATCCTCTCTGAGGATGTTAGGAGATAGCACCGAAGGCCAAACTAGGAAAATCTGAGTCCTGTCATCTGGGGCCTTATCTCTCTGTGTCTCAGTTCCCTTGCATATAGAGGGAACAGAACTTAAGGTCGGATAAGAAAATGGAAAATTCAAATATACTCCAGGCTTCCTGTAACCTCAATGGGTGATGGTATCCCTCACTGCATTGAGAGAATTCAGAGCAAGTGTCATTTGGAGAGAAAGTCACAAATTCTTTTAAACTGTTGGGTTTGAGTTTCTGCCAGACACTAGGGGCAGGTTTCTCCATTCAAACAACAACTGATTTGGACATGTGGATGGAAATCCTGGAGTCACAGGCAGTAGTGTTGTCCCACGATGGAGTTAGGGCCATACAAAGATGAGAGGAACAATGAGCTATCCTTCTGAGTCTCGATTTCTTTTAAAACCCATTATTAGAGATTCTTCACTCTTCAAACTGAATATGCAAACATTAAGAATAGATTCACACTTTTTGGTTAGAACAAGTCATTAGCTATCCCATAATCTCAACTTTTTCTGGGCTATATTTGCCTTTAATTTTCAAAACCCTATTAGCTTAAAATGCACCAAACTTTCCTCTATGCTTGAAGACAGAAAGATCCAAACTAAAAACGAAGCTCAATCGTCAAAACAACCTTTTTCTCAGTGGAGTCTTGCATACACAATGTTGTCGAGGCTTCTCGTAGAATTCTTGGTAGAATTTCCCCATCTGACCAATTTACATATCTCTCCTCCAGCCATCCAAAAAGACACTTCAGGATTTTCAAATTTCCTTCTGGCACATTACACAGTAAGAAAAGGCAACATGGCCCATAGTCACTGAGGCTTCCATGTGCTGAGGAGAAAATGTTTACAGTTCAATTTAGCCTGAAGCAAATCCACCATCAGCATTTTTAAAAACCTCAGAGAGAGAAGAAGAAACAAAAGCTGTTGAAATGTGAAAATAATTAGAGAAGAGACTTTCCCAGGGAACAAACATGGCCCACACTGTACGCAGAGAAGAACAAACAAACTTTGGGGAGGTTGTGGAGCTGTAAAATCCTTGTTTACTTCTGAAGAAAGAAATAAAGTTGGAGGAAAGCCATTGGGTCTGCACAATAATAAATCAAGTCCCAGGGGGTGGGGAAGGAGGGGTAGGACTATAAATCCAGAGTCCAAAACAAAGCAGCATTCCAGCAGTCCCTCGTGGCGTGTGAACCTGTACCGTTTGATTTCTGAAGCGATCTGGCTCCTGCCCAGTGTCACTGTCTTCATCAAGTCAAAACGTCCTGCGTGCTGTGCCGGGTGGTCACCCCCTCAGAAAAGCATTTGGTTTAGGTTAAGATTTTTGAAATCCAGTCACAGAGTTGCTTGACTTACAGAAAGAGAGGAAAAAAAATCAAAACACCCTAGTTCCCTCTTCTGCTCAAGCTGAACTTTCCACAGCAGTTTCAGCGGTGATAGAAACCACAAGGAGCTCGGTCAGGCGCAGCCAGGGCTGGCCCAGGAAGCCTGGGAGGAAATTCCCACAGCACTGTGCTCTTGGGACGGGGAGCTCCCTGGTCTCTTCTCGCCCAGGCTTGGGGTAAATTTGCCTGTGAAAGGTCACAACTAAACAGCAGGCTAGTGAAGGGATTTTTGTCCAGTCTCAAGTTTCTGGGAGACAGAGGTCCTGTTTCCTGTTAAGTCAGTCTCTTAGAAAGACCAACGCAGAACCATAGACCTTTTAAAGTAACACAAATACCAGACATGAAGCTCCAGTTTCCATGTTTAGTTAACATACCGTTAACATCCGTTGCCTCAGAACTTCACAATATTTTCCCCAAAATTTTGAATGTAAATTAAAGCAAGGGAATTTAATTCATTGAATATTGATAAAGTGCTTACTATAAGACCTTTCAATGCATCATCTTCTATAACCCTCATTGCTTCTCGTTACAGATAAGAAAACTTAAGCTCAAAAAGTTCACTGGAATCACCCAGTATTACACAGTCAGGTGTGTGAGTAGGATGCAAACTTAGATTTCTAACTTCATTTCTTTGAGCCACTAAGTTCTACTGTTGCCGTAACACAAGGTTCCTGCCTGTAGGAACTATATGTGGTAAAAAGATACAGTAGGTAGACTTTGTCTAACGTTAGTTGGCTTCATTAAGAGATAGGTAACAATAACGAATCAGAAGTGTTGCTAAGAAGTTACCAATTATTGGTCACTTGATATGCTCACATCTAGCACTTTATATAATTTCAACTACCCTACAAAAGTACTCTTTCAGGAAGGTATATCTGCATTTTAAAGATGAGCTGAGTCAGAGTGATGGTCCCCTTGGCAGTAGTGATAGAACAATATCAGGGAGTCAGCTAGATCCCGGCAAGGGTTCAAAGACAGGTTCTGACAAAAAAATGTCAGCAGTTTTGGTAGCCTGCTGAATAGTATCTAGAAGGAGAATTTTTTTTTTTAACAGAATAACTAAACTCTTGCACAAAGTCAGATGCCATCTTAACTCATCTCTGTTATGGGCAAAATCCCAACGCCTAAGTGAAGGCATCAGAACAAAACATAATATTTATAAACTATCCCTCTTGTCCTTTCTCTCTCTATGATAGTAGTAAAGGAGGAATTGACTCAACTTCATCAATAGGTTGAATTGGTCCAGCTCTTAAGTCCATAAAAGCATAATTGGAATCTGTCCCTACCATCTAGCTAAGATATTTTGTCATTCTTTAATAGTAAGAGAACAGCATCTGTTCTTTATGAACATCTTTGTAAGACAGATAAGTTATTATCCTATTTTCACAGAAGATTAGTGAAGTACCCAGACTGATATATCCAGGTGATAAAAAAACAAAAACAAACAAACAGAAAACAGGATAAGCACTCAAGTTTTGATATTCTCTGAAGGGTTACTTCCAGCACCCAGATCAGTTCCACATCTCATCCTTATGTCTTTATTTCTATCTCTTCGTTCCTCACTTCCCATAGTTTTTTTGTTTTGTTTTGTTTTTGTTTTTTGTTTTGTTTTGGTGTCATAACAAATTACAACTTTGCTGGCTCAAAGCAGCACAAGTTGATTCTCTTAAGTGCTGGAGGCTAGAAGTTGGAAACCAGCACCACTGGGCTGAATCAAGGTGTTGGCAGGCCCACGCTCCCCGTGGAGAAGCTAGGAGAAAACACCCTTCCCTTGCCTTTTCCAGAATGGACAGCGGTATTCCTTGGCTCCTGGCCCCTGCATCTTTGCAGCTAGTGGTGTAGTATTTTTCCTCCTGAGTCTGCTTTCCTCTTCTTCCAAAATGGTTTTCTTCTCTTCTGTTGAAGACGAATCTCCTCTCCTGCTTCCACCTGCACACTGACCACGTGTCCTTCTTTTCAGCCCATGGCAAAGCTCCCTCCAGCTCTCTCTGATAAGGAAGGACACTTGTGACTGCATGTTGGCCCCATCTGGATGATCTAAGGTAATCTCCTCAGTTCAAGATCCTAAATTTAATTATGCCTTTTTCCATATCAGATAATATTTACACTGTTCCAGAATTAAGATCTGATATCTTTGGGGGAAATTTCTTAGCCCACCAGGTTGGCTTTTCCCCTAAAAATTGCACATTGGGCTACTCTTCCAGAAGTGGAAGTGGGATTGAGTTTTGCCCTTCATGCTCTTGACCAGGAACATCACTAAATATTTACCTGTTTCTTCCTGGTTAGCTAGCTTTGTGTGCCAGTTGTCCCATTAGATTTCCAGTCCAAGGCAGCCACTCCCTAGTTGTTACGAGAAAGCTGAAAGGCCATACCTGTTTGAAAATGAAGTGTAAGGAATTAAGCACGTGAAAAGGAGAAAAGTACTACTGAGGAGTTGATGACTAATTAAGGCAAAGCATCAGATACATATGAAACGTTACCTGATAGTGTCAAGGATTGTCCACTAAAAATGCCAAGTTTTGAAGGGCAACTGGGATTCAGAAGAGAAGGGAGTTCTATAAGCAGAAAAGGTCATTAAAGTCTTTCTAGAAGGGTTGCAGCCTGTAATGAGCTTTGAACATTGGCCAACAGTTGTAAGAAGACAAGGGAGCTACCACATTTGAGCAACGTTGATGGACTAAACCTTTTAAAACTGCCATCTTATTTCCTCTTTACCACAATCCAAGATGATGGGTATAATATGGCCTCAGGGGCAAGTAATGGCAACATGATCATGATCATGGTGTCCAGTGGATTTGGGGTGGGGGGGTGCTCATATTGCAATAATTAGGAACAGAAACCACACAGCATAACCGGTGAACTAGAGCCTGTGTCAAGCTAACAGATCTACATTTAGAAAGACTGAACCAAGATTTAAAGAGAATCTAAGCCTATCCTTGCAGCTAAATCTAAAAAGTAGCCATCAGTATTAAAAGTGGGATAAATTTCCATTCTTTCTGGCAGAAATCAGCTGCAATAGCAAGGGCAGGAGCTTACCACCTATATTAAGTCATTGATCTCTAGGCCTCTAGAGAAGATGAGTTTGAGAATCCTGAGAGAACAGTATCTCTCAACATCCAGGTGCCCATTTTGTGAAACAAAATCAGATGTCCTCTACCTTTGTTTTAGTTACAATTTCTAAATTCACTTAAAACAAGCCCAAGAACAATTGTGTTTTCAAGCAAGACTTCTTTATAGGCTCATTCTATTCTACTTCTTGGGCGTCACTGGTATGTTCTGTCTGAGATGAGTGTCATTCTTGTCAATTGCATGCTGCTTTTGTGTACAAAATGTTTTCATACACCTTAACCTTTAGTACCCTCAGAATAATGCCATGAGTTAAAGATTATTCTTTCCATGTGCAGAGGAGGAAATTCTTTTAAATGGTAGGAAGACTTATTGAAAAGAGCACTAGTGTGTGCATTCAAGTCCTGGCTACCTCTCAATTCAGCACTTTCCTTTTCTGGACCTTAATCTCTACACCATAAAGGCCTTGTCAGACAAGATGATTTGTATGGACCCATATACTCTGAAATCTTGTGAAATAAGAACAGAATTTTACAACTCTAAATATATTTACTATTCTTTGTAATGACTCAAAACTGCTCAATGTAAAACACACCATAAATCTTGATGGGAGGTTTTAGAAACTGTAAATCTTGATGTTATGTTCTGTATCTCTGTAGGCCCAGAAAGTCTGATTTGATCTCAACAGTTACTCAGGTTTTACAAGAAATAAGCTCTTCACTTAAACCTAAGTCAGTATTATGAGGAAAACAAGACCCAGAGAGATTCAATAACTAGCCTAAGAACACACAGCGAGTGAATGACTGTTAATCAGAGTTCAAGGCACAAAGCCAGAAGACAGCAAGAGTCTTTGAAGAGGTGCTCCAGCCAAAGACACTTTCCCTAAGTCTGATTCCCCTTAGGGTTGAACATAAGGTTAATTCAAATATGTCCTTGAGGTTGGGTTCTCATATGTGGATTCAAACACTACCTACTCTTTAGCCTTCTAGAATGTCTAAGGCCTCTGCTTTAAACATATATTTAAGACAGATGGTATCTCAAGGCAAGGCTATCGAACTATCTGAGTCAGTGTGGATGCCTACTAGACTCTGAAACAAAAGCTTCCTGATTGGTTGATGTAGTTCAGCCAGTGACGGCTTGTCCACTTGTCCACCTAGCACCATCCACGAGACATAGCCATGTGCTATGACGGAGCACCACCTAGCACCCTGAGTTCTGCATTCAGTTCAAGTTCATCCCCAACTTACCCATTGTTCTATAGAATCTCTCTTACATCTCTCTATTTGACTTCTTCATCTGGAAAACAGAAGGACAATGCTAATTTCCAGATAGTTCAGAAGCCCAAAACCACCAGCTTAGGCATGAGGCCAGGCTGAAATCTCAGTTTGCTTCCTTCCTAGTCCTGTAACTCAGGGCATGGTATTGAATCTTTTCAGCCTCAGCCTCTTTTGTTGTCAAACAAAGATAATGATTCTGTCTCCAAAGGATTGTCATCCAGGTGAAATAAAATCACAGGGAAGGAGCCAGGCACTTTGGATAAAGGCATCACAGTAATGCTGTCAGTACCATCCTTCAAAGGTGGTCTGACAGACAAGAAGTATGAGTCAAGTAGGAAATAGAAGGCACTTCCAGGAACTCTCAGGCAGGGTCACTACATTATTGGTCCCTTGTAGAATCCATTCCCCTACCTTCTCCTGCAGAACAGATACCAAAAAAAAAAAAAAAAAAAAAAAAAAAAAAAAAAAAAAAAAAACCCCCAAAATTTAAANAAACAAAAAAAAAAAAAAAAAAAAAAAAAAAAAAAAAAAAAAAAGAAGCCCACAGAATTTAAAGAACAGCCTTGCCTTTCCTTCCCCCACATATTGTTGTTGGGAAGGGCTGTTTCAGCCACTGCACTGCCAAGAAAACAGGGTGGTTTCTCTTGACCACTGAACATGAATGTGTGCCTTTTCCTAAGCTTTGGTGTAGAAGCCCACAATTGATTTTTAAAAATAATAAAATTCTTCTCTATAAATAAACCCTTTTGCTTTCTGTTGTGGGTCTTGAAGGGACAAGTTTCCTCTCCTTTGAATGCATCACGGGCTAAGTTCCCCACCACAGAGGAATGCAGATTGTGCCACTAGGGCTGCTCTGGGTAATCATTCATCATTATGTTTTCCTTCAAAGCAGGAGTGGTATGCTTCCAAGCTTTTACTTAAAGATTCACCACTCCTCAAGAGACACACATACCCTCCATCAACTACCCTGTCTTCACTTCTTTCACCTATTTTACTATAACAGCCCTTACTGATATTCCAGTCTGAAAAATTAAGCATTTATAAGAATTTATTCAGAGATATAGTGAATTCTGGAGTCCAAAGATCTGAGATGGGATTTCAAAATTTTTCTTGACTAGCTATGTAATTCTAGATGAGAAGCTAACACAGGCTCAGACAAGATACTTAACATCAGTGGCTGCCTCAGTTTCCTCATCTTGAAAATGGATATAATGGATCCATAACTCATGAGCTCAAGTAAGCAATACATTAAAAAAGAAACCCACATATCAAGTCCCAAGCACATGGTAGTCAGTAAATGGTCATTGTTACGAAGTTCTCAGGATGACTAGCTATCAAGAGGAATAAGAAGGCTTATTCTGCTGGGATTCCAAGAGAACTTAGTGAATGGATAATTTAGAGGGGTTCAGCAGTAAGGGAGACTGGAATGCCCGGTGACCTACAACAGTAGAAAGCCCTACACCTGAGGGGCAATAGGAGGCTGGGTGTTGTTGGAGCCCAGTCAGAGGTGGAGCTGTGGTTAGGAGCCATTGGCAGGAGCTGTAATTTCATAGGAGTCTCGCTACTAACAGACCCTGGTACAGAAAGAGGGAGGGCACTGGTGGGGAATATCTTCCCACACACACCCCCTAGTCCATTGCTGATGCCAACCTACCTAGAGGACCCCCTGACACAGTCATGTGGTCAGCCTCCCAGGGCACAGTGTAGACCAAATAAGAAATCTCCAGGGGGACAGAATGCAAGGTGAATCACTGGAAAATTCAGACAGAGGAATACCTTGTGATTTACATTTTGGCTACTATTAGACAACTCAAATTGCAATCCTAAAGTGGAGTTTGAATCACATCATAATGTTATAATGGTTCCTCAGTGCCTAGAGAGATGAGCCCCTAATTCCTATCACTGCAATTTTCTCCTAGACCTTTTGTCCAGGTTCATTTCTTACTAACTTGCATTTTCTGGGATGCATATAGTGTTCCGTTCCTCTGCTTTACATTTGCAATTGCATATGAAACTTTTGATTGTGAAAAAAAATTGATCAGGAAGCATCCTCACTGACCTCTGGCCCTGTATTCTCTGCTCAGCTTTCAGTCCTGTTGCAACACTCAGGGTGGCATCCCCACCTCCAGAAAGTGCTCTCTACTCATGCTTGGCTATGCTCTCATGAGGAAGCAGCAGAGTGTTTGGTGAAAGGCTCTGTAGCCAGATTGTCCAGCTTGCTACTCCTGGCTGCAATTCTTCCTACTATGTTGTGCCTTCACATCATTAACTTCTGTAAAATGGGGTGACAACAGACCCACTTCATAGGATTTTCCTAAGAATTAAAGGAGTCAATGTATTCAAGTCACTTAGAATAATGCCTATCCTATATAGCAAACTCTTAATATTAGCAAACTTCTTAAATTTTTTATTATAACTAAAGCATAGTACTTAACACACATAGTATAATTTAAGGCTTATTAGTCTGAGTCCCATATTTACTCTGAGCAACTCAGTAATCTGTCTAATCCCAATGCTTAGAACAGTGCTTGGTACATAGTAAGTGCTCATTAAATGATCAGTAAGTGAATAAATGAACAAGGGATACATGAATGCCATGAGACCTGGAGGTGAGATTTCTGAGATCTGATTTGGACTCTCAATTGAAGCACACCACAGGCCTTTTATACAAGAATATGAAGAACTAAGACAGACATATCCAGAAAACTCAAGTTCCTCTAAAGCAAATCTGGGCCACCCAGCAGGGCAACTCCGCTGTAGGCCTATTTTGGGTGGGTCCCTGCCCTGAGCAGCCAGCCAGTTTCTAATCTAATTGTGTGATAAAAGAATAACTTCTCCACCCTTCACACTTCCTCTCCAAGAGCAAAGATCTGCATTTGTGTCAATGCCACAATAGTCTCTGGGGAAGCCACATACACTTGCACCATCAGGACACTCAAGAGCTACCAAAATGCCAGACATGTTCCTAGGGTCCTGGGAGCAGGCATATGTTTGGGGACAGGGACACTGAGGCTTTGCTACAGCCCACAGCACCCACAACACATGTCCAGGCTTCCAGGTCTCCCTGCTTTCTTCCATTCATTCACTTTTTCTCTTACTGTTTCCTCTTATCACTGCCCATTATAGTCAGTTACAATGAAATGCAAGGTTCTGTGAAGTCCACTCCTTGGCTGGCCATTAGCCCTCATTTCCTCCACTCTCCCCCAACTCACTCTACTATGTGTGAGGCCTTCTAGCTGCTTGTTCACAGAGTGTGCACACTCGCTATCTCTTTACTTAAAAAGCTCTTGTTTCAGGCATCATGTGGTTCTTTCCTTCTTACTCATTTATTGAACAAGTCAACTTTTTTAAAATTATGCTAAAAATGCAAAATTTGCCATCTTAACTATTTTTAAGTGGCATTAACATTCAGTGGCATTAACTATATTCACATTGTTGTGCAACCAGCACCACCATCCAGAACTCCTTTCATCTTGCAAAATCAAAACTCTATGCCCTCTCCGTTCCTGCTCCCCCAGTCCCTGGGAACACCATTTTATTTTTTGCCTCTGTGAATTTGACTATTCTGAGGCCTCATATAGATAGAATTACACAGTTTTTGTCCTTCAGCAACTAGTTAATTTTGCTTGGCATAATGGCTTCCAGGTTCATCCATATTGTAGCATGTATTAGAATTTACTTCTTTTTAAAGACTAAATAATATTCCATGCATGTGTATACTACATTTTGTTTATGCACTGAGTTGCTTCCAGCTTTTGGCTATTGTAAATAATTCTACTATGAACACAGTAGAATCTCAGTTTTATATCTTTTGGGTATTTATACCCAGAAGTGGAATTGCTAGATCACCTCATAATTTTGCATTTTATTTTTTGAGGAAATACTATATTATTTTCCACAGCTGCTGAACCATTTTACATTCCCAATTAACAGTGCACAAATGTTCCAATTTCTACATATTCTTGCTAACACTTGTTATTTTCAGGTTTGGATTGATTCTTGTAGCTATCCTAATGGACATGAGGTAGAATCTCACTGTGATTTTTCAGTAGACAACTTTATAGCACCTACTCTGATCTAGGTCTAAAGAAGATGATTGTCAGGACATATAAATAAAGTTTAATCCCTGTGCTCTAGGACGGGAGAGGCAACAAAATATTCTGAATTGAGCCATACAGGAAACTAAGTCTGTATGATGTCATCTCATTGAATCTTCAGTTACCTCAAGGTGAGATTGTGAGTGAAGAATCCAAGTTACACCACAATTTGGTGATTTCCCTTCTGGTTACAGAGTTAGTATATGTGACAGGACTGTAAACACACGTTTTTGAGACTCAAAAGCTGTACTCTTTTGTCTATGACAGTTGTTTTCAGATATTTTTTAATTAAACTAAGCAAAAAAATAATTAAAAATAACTCTGAGGCACTGACAGAATGTTGCCAACTTTCATTTGGCAAAACAAGAAACAAGAACATTGGGAAGTAATTAATTTACCATCTAATGGTGCTTTTCTTTCAGAGAAAGAAGCTTTAACCTCATACCCTTTGGGAAAAAAGCATACACATGATGAAGTTCACTCAACTGAACAGATTTAACTTTATGACAACTTCAATACCCAGTGGTAAGGATCATGCCATGCCTCAAACCATGACCAGTCCCTGACTTCCATAGTCAAGTAATCCAGTCTTGCAGGTCCTGAGTTAGATGATGTGGAAGATGCCAAGTGTGAGTGGCCTTCAGGGGAATCTAGACACACAGAGAACACAGAGAATCAACCCTCCTCCCAAAAGCTGGTCAACCTTTGGCAAGGGATAAGGAGATCAGAAATTTTATCAAATCACTCTATTTCTGTTGCCTTTATGACCGCTCCTGAATTTTTTACTCCCCACCTTTCCCCCCATTTTACTTCCCATTTTCCAACGGAAGCTAAAAATGTCCATATGAGAACCACCGTAAATAAAGGGAAAAGAAGAACCATGGGTGGCAAAAGTAAACATACAAAACAAAACATACTAAAACATACAAAAACAAAAGTCGGTATTAAGAATATATAAAAACTCAATAAGAAAAAAGGAAAAGGCTTAGACAATAGTTTGTTATCTTCCTGATCTCAGCCTCACCCACATTTAACCCTACATATAAGCAAGTAAATTACTCTAAAGTGGAAATTGGATCAATTCACCATCCTACTTGGCCATTTGTCTGTTTATCCTTCGTTTACAAAGTTTTCACTACTTTTTAATAATAGTTTTGATTTCTTTGGTGAAACCCCCTATTTCAAAAAAAGAAAGGAAGAAAAGAAAACCCCTATCTTTTCATTTATTTCAGTATTTGCTCTTACTTTGTAGAACATGGTATAATAATTATTCTTAAGATTGCTGGATTAATCTCACATCTAGATCAACTTTTGTTGGTGTTGCTTGATTTTCTCTTCCTTTAAAAGTTGTCAAGATTTTCTCATTGCTTTTTTTCTTTACTTTTTTATTAATTTTGAATTGCATCTTGGACATTTCAATTAAGTTAAGGATCTTGACTTGGGAAGACTATCCCATAGGGTCCAATGGCTCAGTATAATCACAAAAGTCTTTGTAAGATGGAATCAAGAGGGTTAGAAAAGGAAGACGTATGGGGGCCTCCCTAGCGACCTAGAGGTTAAGTCTCAGTGCTATCACTGTTAGGGCTTGAGTTTGATCCCCAGCCAGGGAGCTGACCAATATATGGTACAGCAGACCTCCTCTGTCTTGCTGACTGCTCCCCTTATCAGTGTATTTCAGTAAATCCGCCTTTTCTGCTTCCCACTCTGTCTCTGGTGAATCATCTCTCACACACACATCCCACACATACCACTGGCCTACACCCCAGTTCTTCTGTAAAAAGTAAAATAAGATGGGATGATTCTGCCCTTCACTTCCACCCCACTGTCCTGTAAGGCTCAGTCTTCCTAGTCTTATAGCCAGGAGAGAGTTTGTTGGGGCCTGCCTGGTGGTACAAGGGATTAAGTCTCAGCACCATGAAACTACCCACAGCCACTGCAGCACAAGTTTGATCCACTGCCAGGGAGGTGACCCAACTGGCACAGCAGACCTGTGTATTTCAGTCAATCTGCCTGTTCTGCTCCCTACTCTGTCTCTGGTGAATCCTCTTAACTCCTACACCTCTGGCATGTACCCCAGTTCTTGTATGCATAAATAAATAAATCTTAAAAAAGAGATACTTTGTTTTAGAGATTTTACTTTCTATGCTTACTGTATAGTTTCAGAATTTGGACAACTCTAGTGTATAAGACAGGAGATACAGGAGGGAAAACATACCCATATTAAGAAAACTTAATACTTGTGGTAGTTCATTTTCTTTGTCATTTTGACTGGGTCACGGGGTTCCCAGACATTTGGTCAAGATTTATTCTGGAGTGTCTGTGAGGGTGTTTTTGCATGACATCAACACTTAAACCAGTAGACTGAATAAAGCAGATTGCCATTCCTAATGAGAAAGGGCATCGCTGACCAGTTCAAGGTCTGAACAGAACAAAAAGGCTGACGTTCCCATGTCCTGTCTCACAGCCTTTGGACTAGATCAACAGTTTTTCCTGCCCTTGGACTCAAACTGAAACACTGGCTCTCCTTTGGTCTCTGGCCTGCTAACCTTTGGACTGGAATACGCCATCAGCGCTCCTTATTCTCGGGTTTTCTCACTGCACATCTTAGATCTTGTCAGTTTCTCTAATTGCATGAGCTAACTCCTTATAATAAATCTCTATTTATTTAAACACATCTAATTGGTTCTGTTTCTCTGGAGAATCCTGACTAATATATTCCATATCAGTTCTGACGACTGCTTGCTTTTCAGAGTTCTCAAATAGTTGCTTGATATATTCTCTCCAGGATTTTCAGTTGTCGTTCAAAAAAGACTTGGGATGAAGTATGCTTGTTTCATCTTAGCTCTAAGGAGAAATACCCACTTCATTTATTTTTAACTGCTGTATAATATTATATTGGATAGAATTTCTCTATCATTTGTCCATTATAAGCATCAGGGTTTTTTCTTCATTTTTCTCTGTAAGTACAATTACTCCAGAAAGTAAAGTATATCCATCATCAAATTTACTAAACAGTGTCAAAATGTATGCCAAAGTGGTGGTAACAATTAAGCACTGCGATGGTATGACTTTTCTTTGTTTCATATACTCATGAACTTGTGGTATTGTCAGATTTTTAAGTTTTGCCAATCTGATATGTCTGAAACAGCACCTGAGAGTTTTATTCCTGATCGTCAGGGAGATTGAGCTTCTATTCAAAAGTTTATTACCCAATCATATTTCTTCTTCTATGATTTATTTGTTCATATTGGTTCTTTGATTTTTCCTTTGGATTTAAATATTTTCCTATTGATAATCCTATTTAATTCGTGTATATCATGTTGTTTTCAATATACACAGCAGATGCTTTCTCCATCCATCCCTTATCTTTCTTACTTCGTTTATAATGACTTTTCATAGACAGATATTTTTATGTTTTAATATCAGACGAGAGAAATATTGGGGATGTCTCCTTCTTTCTACATTAGTTTCCAAGCTTTGATGCTTTTTCTCTCTTATCTCTACTGTCCAGTCCACATTATCTGCTCCTGCACTGGTTCAGGCCCACTGTGACTTTTTCCTGGATAGTTACAATAATTTCTTGGCGGTTCCCCCATTTCCACTTTCATATAAATACAGAGTCTGAGAGGACTGTCCTGAATACAAGTCAGACCAGGCTATTCTCTTGGGCTACAGTGGTGCCCCTTCCCAGTATGTTTAAGTGTAAGATACACCCGATGACAAACAGACAAAGACAAAACACCCGACCAGGTCCTGGCCATTGCTGGCTCCTTGTGCCTTGTGTGTTATTCTGCTCACATCTGTGCTCCAGACACACTGCACCGCTCCTTTCTCCCACGCACACCAGGCGTCTTCACACACTGACTTCCTGACACTTTTATATTTAAAATAACCGTGAAAACTCCTTCTCCCCTGCTCCAAAATAATATTATCAGGGCTCTGAGGTGGCGCAAGAGGCTCTGGCCTGGAAATGAGTAGCTACTGTGTGCCAGACACTTCCACCCATGCGAAAGTCTCATTGAATTCTCACAACAACACTGAGTATAATAGAGAAGTGACCTCATTTTACAGATGAGAAAGCCTATGCTCAGAGATGCTAAGCAACTTGCTAAAGGCACACAGCTACACTGTCTACAGCAAAATGTGGCAGAATTAGAAGGTAAACACAAGTGTCTGGTGTCCCCACTGTTTACTCACAGCCCTTCTGGGTCATAAAGACTACGTTTGACTCCGGGTTCTACCATTCCCTCACTTCATAATTTTGAACAAGACACTACTCTTCTCTGAGCCTCAGTTTCCTCACTTGTAAAATAATGCTGTGCTTGATGGCCTGTAAGTTCCCCTCTTTCATGGAGACATAGTTCTCTGCAGTGCCTACATAGTCACACACATTCCTTCCATCCAGGGCTTCCACTGAGTGTAGTCAACACTCTGGTGATGATCCTAGGTCAGCAGAAACCTGATGATCCTCTCCCACACTCTTTTTTGCACTAGACTCTGAACTAGCACAACAACTCCTGCCACAGCTGTACATGTCTAGGCGCATACCTGGCTTACTGCACCTCTTTCTGAAGCCAAAAATCCATTAGGAGATGAGAGATGGTAAATCCAAACACAACATTTTCATGAAATTATATTCAATTCTGCTCTCTCCTGAGTGACTATATGCACGTAAAGCCCCACTCCAGGCTCGATGCAGTCATTCATGAAACAGCAGAAGTATGTTTCCAGTAGAACAATGTCCTTTAGCTTACAATCTCTGTGACACTGGGCTATCATAAACCACCATGGCAAAAAAACTTGCTAACAGAAGAATGAACCATCAAACAAAGGCCCATTCTCTTAGGAAGAATCTGACCTCAGCTAACTCAGGTATCTCTTCTGGAAGAGTCAGTTGCTCTCTCAACTTCAACATCAGACTGGAGGGAAAAGAGCATGGGTTTAAAACTGAGGACAGAAAGGAAGGGAGTAAAGCAAAGTTCCATCCAACCAAATCAAGACTTTTAGGATAGTCGAGGAGTCTGCATAAACTTCAGAGTCAAGTGGTCTTGGATTCAACTCCCTTATCCACACTCCCAATCTGTATAACCTTAGGCAGGCCGCTTAACCTCTCCAGGCCTTTTTCTTCATCTGCTAAGAAAATAGGTAAAATCAGTTTTTCTCACAATTACTTGGGAGGCTTAAAGGAGATGGCATGTGAAGGGAATGGACAAGAAAGGTTTTGATTTCAAAAATGCTCTTGTTTAGGACATCATAGGTATTCCAAGTTGCTCATCTCTATTCTTGTGTGTTTTCTATTTAAAGAAAATCGGGGACTGCCAAGAAAACACAAAGAAACAAGACCAGATGTTTTCAGACAAACACATTTATGTAAAAGAAGTTTTGGGAGCATCTTGAGTCACAATATCCTAAAAACTAGAAGTGACTCTAGCAATTATCAATTACAGAATATCTTCCACTGTCCACCACTATGTGACTGCTGGGACTGATCGGGAATTCACTGCTTTATAGAGTAGCCTATTCACAAAGAGAGGTGGGTTGAGAAAGATCAGAGCCAATGTCCCTGCAATCATAAAGTCTCTGTTTTCTTCTTTACAATTCACCCATCACTGAACTACTCAGTTTCAATTCACTGCACATTCCCATTATTCCATTGAGTCTCTGTTCTTGCTCTTCTCTTTCCAGGGGACCCTCCCCTTCCTTGCCCTGTTCTTCACCAAAGGAGATTCCCTATGCATCCTTTAAGATGAAGTTCAAACATTGCCACCTCTGGGAAGTCCTCAGTGAGTTCTCCCCTGCCTCCAAAGCTAGTTCAGAGGCTCCGCTCCAGCCCCAGCTCTTCCATCAGTGTTCAAATAACAGAAGTGAAATAATCTATTTGCACATTGGTCTCCCCGCTAGATTGTTGTTTCTCCAAAGCAGGGACTTTGCTTTACACACCTCTCCCAGCTCCTCCCCTTGGGCGTGGTTCAGTGACTCAGTAAACATGAGCTGTCTGAGGAGCTGGACTGCCCCAAGGATAGGGAAGTCATGCAGGGCAGGTGGAGACACTATTGGCTGGGGAGGAGCTGCCCAGGGAGTGTATGTGGCAATAATTAGAACCTGGATCTGGTCCCCTGAATAAAAGGGAATGGACAAGAAAGGTTTTGATTTCAAAAATGCTCTGGGAGTTGTTTTGGTTTTATGTATGTCTACTACCAGCTGAATTCAGAGGAGCTTTCCACAGGACAAACTTTTCTCTTTTTTCCCCCATGAACAATACCTGATGATTGATGGAATGCTGGGCGCATGTCTCAACCAAATTGGGATCTGAGAGAGACATGGGGATTCTTCTTTTGAGTTGTTGTTTTCAATAGGACAAATTCTATGGGTTCTATGTAATTCAGTTGTAATAAGTTGTCCCATTACTTGAGAGGAGGAAGGAAGGACATGCTACCAAGTCAGGTACTTGACATGGCACTAGGTGTGCTCCACAGGTTAGTCCACAATAAATGTGGAAGTGAGGGACTGCTGTCTATTATACGTGTGTACACTCTAAAGGTCTAGAGGGTAAATAACTTTCAACTAGTCCCGCGTGGAGGAGGAAATCTATCCGGTATAATTCCCAAATGTATGCTTCTTTAGGCCCATTATCAGTGAGGTAGAGGCTGTAAATTACTGGCCAAATATCCATTCTTCCTCTTGGTGCCTAGAAATGGAGCTCCTATTCTCTGTTAGGAAAGCTGTGATCCAGAATAAAAATAATATTCCCAACCTCTGTCACAGTTGGGAGTAATGAGACAACATTAGAGCCAATGGTATATAGTTAGAAGGGGCAAGTAAAGCTTCAAAGAAGTCCTCTGGAATGGGATAGAGTGGGGGCCTTTTTGTTTCCCCTCCTTTCTTCTGCTAAAGCTAGAACCAGATGTGATGCATGAAAGCCATGTTGGAGCTTGAGGGTGGAAGCCAGGGGCTAGAATGAGGGTCATTTGATAATTATAAAGCCTTCAGTCAACTCTAGATTTGCATGACAGAGAAAACACTGTGTGTTTAAAACTCTGTTTCTGATGCTGATAACAATATTTATGGTATCACTGCCTAATCACAAATTTACCACAGATCTTAGGTTAGCTATTTAAATAGTTGGATGTCTATTTTCTCATCTGGAAAATAAGTAGATTCTAATACTAAGGTAACAAATATTCAGCATAATACTGGGCGACACAGCAGGGTCCAGAAAGACCACAGGTTAAAAGATCTTTTTTCTTCAGGATTTTCCAAGTAGTTAGAAAGAGCAGAATATTCATTCACACCCATTTAATCAGTGTGGCTATCACTTGGAGCCTACTGCCCAGGTACCCTCTTCTGACTATTTTCCCAATTGCCCTGTGTTAGCTCTGACAAATCACTGCTGACACTCCCAAGAAATGCCTGATTGACACTGTGCCTGCTTTCTACCAGCAGTCCAGAGCCACCAAAATATTGACATGGAGAGCACAAGAACCTGGTCCCCTCCTCTCAACTTGTGACAAGTTAAAAGGGCCACCCCAGCAACAGAGCCTCTGACTTCATCCCCGCTCATCTTCCCCCCACCACCCCCACCACCAATCCAACCCTACTTACTTAATGTGCTTTCCAACACTGGGGTCTTACCAACACTCGTGGATAAACTGTGGGATTTGGGAGCTGGGTCACCTGCCAGCTGGGTGCAATTAGGAGACTGGCCCTCAGGCAGGGAGAGAACGGACAATGTCTGGCATGCTGGAGACCCTCAATTGGGAGGTTTTCCACTCTTGGAGAGCCAGGAGGGAATTATGGTAAAAGGAAGAATGCTGGCAGGTGCAATATATCAGACATTTAAGAGATCTGAGGGAAAGTAGTAATTATTAAGACTGCAAGATGATATGACTCTACTGAGTGCTATCAGTGTGTTTGAGAAAGTCAATGAAAGGTTGATGTGATTAATCACTAATTTAAGACAAAATGGGAAAGTGAGAGGGGCGTCTTGGCAGCATATCAAGAGAATCTCATCTTTACCTCCGCAGCTGGAGGGCAGAAAAAGCTGACGATTGGGCCCAGATCTTAATCCGAAGGGTAGCAACGTTTCAGAGGAAGTCTGATGTCCTACCCTGGTGTCACTCAAGGGCCCTGACTGGGAAGCAGTGGGAGTCTCACATGGGTGCTGAAGATGCCTGGGTTACTGCACTTGAGAATCAGAGAACCTTGACACATGACTCTGCCTGCTTCTCCTGACCTGCAGACATGGCCCCCTCTTTTTTATTATGAACTAAGTCTCTCCTCTTGCTTGAAGACAACATGGAGGACTCTGTCTGGCTAGGTAGCTCATGCTTACTTTAGGACTTCCCCTCCAGAACTCCAGGCCAAAACCTATGTAGTGGCAGGAGGGGGCACACAGGGCAGGTTCTGGATGGTTCTAGCAGACGGGGGCTAAAGGAAAGAGTCTTGGAGCCCTTGGTGGGTTTTATGCTTTTTATTGTCAGAGGAGGCATCAGGTACATGGCACACATGGGTGCCGAGGGCTGGGAGGCTGGCAGGTCTCCCGGCCCCCGGCGCATCTCACCCTCTCGGCTGCTTTGCTGCTTTTGTCTCATTCTGCTGCTCTTGCTGCTGCTGCTCTATGTTCCGCTGCTCTCGCTGCTGCTTGTTGGTACTGGCATCCTCATGACGCCGCCCTTATATGCCCATGTCTAATCCCAGGTACACCCACTTGTGCATGCCCACCTAGGCATGCGTGCAGCACCGCAGGTGTCCATCATTATACAAGTGGTAGGAGGGTGGAAAGACCTGATTTCTCTGACTCTACAGCCTACTATCCAGTTACACCATAAAGAATATATTCAGGCTTTTGCACCATTGGCTTCTGTGGCTATCACCTGTGACCTTGAGTGCAGAAGGTGCCTGGGAGCATGGGTTCGGGGTACACATGCCTGATAGCGGACACCTGGAGTATGGTGTGGGCGTATGTGTGCACACTTGAGCCAAGAGACTGAGCATACAAGGGTGGTGTCACAGAGGAAGGAGGGTGGTGGAGGGCCATGCAGCAGAGTACAGCAGAGAGCCCCAAAGTGTACCGAGAGCTCTTCTTTGTTCTGAAAGACTTTTGACTATTTTATATAATGTCTATAGCCATAGAGGATGATTGCCCCTCTCAGGGATAGAGAATGGCATGCCCCATTTCTGAAACTGCTGGAAATTCTAGAGCAACAGCAGTTTCCCTGATACAAACCTCTAGATACTTGTTTGAAAAGTCTGCCATCACTGGGATATCCAAGCTACAGCAAAGTTCAATAGGAAAAGAATCAAATACAAAGGTGAACTATCTCATTGTGACAATAATAATGGAGCACTGCACAATGCCTAAGGACCAGGAACAGATGCTAAATGAGCGGCTAGGGTGATAAATGAGACTGAGACACAATTTCTGAGGCCAAGTGAAGTGGGACAGACCCATGGGCTCTCAAGTAACCACAGTCATCTACCAGGAAGTTTGCCGGAAGCAGTTCCTTCTGTCCAGGTATAAGCACAACCTTGATCTGAGAATTAAATAGATCAGGTAAGGAGTGTGGTTTTCAGGCAAAGGGAACCAGCAAGTGCAAGGCAGAGAACAGAGCAAGTGAAGAACATTTGGTTCATTGCAAGTTGTTCAGTAGATGCAGGGACCCTGCAGATTGGCTGGAATACAGGAGACGAGACAGGTCACATGGGGCCTCTGCCCTTATTGGCTTGGTATTGCTGTTTTCCAAAATTATAATAATAGCACTCCCTTTTGCTCTTTAAAGTAAACCCATTTTTGGCAATAAACTGTAGAATCATCCAGTTTTAAATATGAGAGAAACATGCTCAAGGCCATGTTTGGGTGATCCACTTGTTACTAGGAGGATTTGGTGTAGTGGTGAGACTGGAGGCTTGATGGTCGACTTCTAAGGTCCTACCCAGTTCCAGTATTCTCTGATTCAGACAGTGCTGGACCAGAAACACTCCTAGAAGAACACAAAGCTGTCTTTCATTGGTGGAGAAAGGCTGAAGGCTGTGAGAGTTGAGAGGATGGTGATATCTGTGACTTGCGGTGGTCTAGGCAGGATTTCTGCAGCAGAGATCAGGACCTTGACCTTGAAAGATGTGTGGCATTGAAATGGTCAGCAAGACATGAGGTGGCATGATGTGAGCCAAGGCCTGAAGGTAGAGATGATCAGGAGAGCAGTGTGAATACCTAGGAACTCGTATATCATGTGCCAGCAGACACAGAGGCCACCCTATCACAGTAGCAGTTCACAAGCAATTACTCTTCTGTTAGTTCTCCAAACTCTTTCCAATTCTTTGAGAATTGTGCTAGGAAGTGAATTAACCTGTGCACTCCCAGAGATCACTGAGAAAAATGCTGGCAGCCTTTCTGAGTGCACAGAGGGACTACACCTCCACATGCAACATGTACCCTTACAGCTCTGGAACTTGGAACAGAGAAGATACACAATAAGGTCAACTGCCTATAAAGAAGACAGAAGCTTGCCATTAGAGCCAGAACCCAATGCTCTAGAATCCTGCCCTTGCCACTGTACCATGTGACCACAGGTATCCAAAACACATACCTTAGTGTCATGAGGCATCATAGATAAGAAGTGAATCTAATTATGCGGGGTTTATATCTAGGTGTTAGCCTCTCCTTCCAAAGGGGTGCTCCTCTTTTTGCATCTCTGGATCGTTGCGTGTTCCTCAACCAAGCGCCACTGTCCGTTCCACCTCTCTGCTAAAACCTCACATGTCCTTCAAGAATGAGCTGGATGCTCCTCCTCCGCGGTGCTGTCCCCTGTCCCTAGCTGAGTGGGCCACAGCTGCAGGTATCAGATTGTAGACTTAGTGCTTACAAGATACTTCAGAGTGGGGCACAAGGAAGGGTCTGCCTCCTAAACCATATCTGAGCTCTATAGGGCAGGGGATTGTAACTTATTCATCTCTGTATCCACAGTATCAAGACCAGCTCCTGCTACTTTATAGATATTTAATGTTATTCACTGAATACATAAATGAATGAATCTACTTAGTTCTTCTCCAGAGCTCTTGCCATGATCACAAACTAACGACACACTTATCCGGTTTTTTAATGGTTGAGGTAGTTTCAAGGGAGGCTCTAAGAGGAGATATCAGGCTAGAAAAAGAGACAACCTACTTATTCTCCTACCCCACTTTCAACCTTAGAAAATGGTGTGTCAGTTTGCTGGGGCTACCATAGCAAAATATCTCAGACTAGGTGGCTTAAACATCACAAATTTATTTTATCATAGTCCTGGGGGGTTAAAAGCCCAAGATCAAGATGTGGATAAGGTTGATTTCTTCTAGGTCTTTCCCCTTAGCTAGTAATGGGCTTCTTCTTCCTGTGTCTTCACATGTCTTCCTGTTTGCATCTGTCCACCAAATTAGGCTGGATTAGGGCCCACCCTAATGAACCCATTTTAACTTAGCTCTGAAAAGTCCTTTCTCCAACTAGTAACATTCTGACACAGTAGGGCTTCATCATACAGAGGCAGCTTTGCTAACTTAGTTTTACAAAGGGGTTACTCCCCAACCTGGCCCACACCTTTGTGATAGTGTCTTCAAAAGGCAATTTAAATAGAACCCTTTATAACTGGGCTGGCTGTTTTCTGGCAAGCCTCTCACAAAACAGATATTGATGGCTATGGGGGCTGGGGTGGGAAGGAATAATCTATAACTATTCTAAAGTCCCTTGAGAAGGGAAAGTTGAATAAAAATCTCTGTGAGGCCTTCAAAGCCAAAAAATGGGCTCTTCCCGCTCTGTACTTCATTCTTCCCATTTGAAAAATGGTGGTGCTAAAACATTCGCTCACATGACTCATGAATGTCCACTGTGAAATAGAGTGGGGCAGATGTGTAAACTGGAAAGCACAGTGAGAGTAGAGGTAGACCTGCTTTTTTAGATCTCTGGATTGTCAAATTGGGAATATAAATATCAGGGCTGCAAAAAGTGTGTGGCGAGGTGGGGGGGAGGGGAGAGCAGAGGGATGGACATCAGAAGGACACTACTCAGCTTTTAATAGTAATGGGTGGAGCAGGGGTGGGCCATTTTTAATGGTCTCCAATCAAGGGAGACTCTTGTTAGGAAAAGTTCTAGGCACAAGGGAGGGCCTCTTCCTCCTCCTTGGATATAATGACCAACCTCATGGGCTTGCACAGTATCTGTGGAAAACAGTGCAGGCAGAGATCCTGGATACATCTATTTATGATGATGTTGACACAGAGAGAACCAGTATGTTCATGCAGAGGCCATGTTTCCTGTTTTTATAAACATCTTAAATGTGAGAAAAGGCTTCAATGGGTCCACAGCACAATTTATAGTCTGCTTGTGCCAACATAAATCAAGCGTGCATACCATCCCAATGAAATAATGCAGATGGTTGATTTAGGATGGTGAAGACCTGCAAACAGTGTGGATTCCAAGGCAACTTGTTCTTTCCCCCCTGCGATTGGGTTAGCTTTTGTCTTTGGGGGCAGCAAGGGCCAATCTGGTCACATGGCATGGTGCAAAGGGCCTGGGCTTTGGTGTTAGACAGTGTGGGTTCACAGCCACTGTGTGTTGCTTAATACTTGAAGCTTTAGTTTCCTTCCTTGTAGAACAAGGTTAACAAAGCTGCCTTAAAAGGATGCTGGGGGAGTATGTGAGGCAACAGGGCCTCAGTAGGTATGACTTTGGTGACAAAAGTGACTGTCTTTCTCTGTGTTTTGTTTTTGGCCTGGCAATTAATATTGGTCTCCAAATGGCAGAAATTGATCCAGTCACAACACATGACTTCCAAACTCTGAAGTATTTGCAGCATGCTGGAAATAATGAACATGGCCCCAAGATCCAATTAGGAGTACTGCCCAGCAGAGCCCTAACACCCACACCACACTTCCATTGTGCTATCTTTACATTGGGACCCTGGTTTAACCTACATATTCAATAATAATTATAGAATAATAAAAATGGAAAAAGTAGCTTAGCACCAGGAGACATCAAGTTGTAGTCTATTGCCCCGTACCTTTTGGGGATTAAATTGGTTCATGGGGCACTAGGACGCTGGGAAATTTCTAAGACTGTGGTCTCAGCCTCCTTAGATGATCTATTAATATCAAGTTCATGTGCTTCTCCATGGACTGTGTGTTTTAACCAGGCTGTTCAATGTCTATGCAACCTTGGCGGCAGATAATCCATGTGCAGTATCTCTTATGACTCAGCTTTGGGAGCCTGATGTTCAGTGGTTTCAAATCTGACTTGGCCCCTAGTTCTGCCACTGTGCATCCTCATACAATCATTTCCCCTTTCTTGACCTCGGTTTCTTCATTGACAGAGAGGAATATTACTCATTAACTACCTAACTCACAAGAGTCCAGGAGAAGATCCAGCGGGAAGATGAATGTAGGTATGTAGACGGTGACTGTCAGGCATCTCAGTTGGCAAGGCCAGGAAAGAATGCTTAGTACTGCTCCCCAAACCTAAGCCTCAATCCACTTAGCCCAAGCACCAGCATCCACCTACCTCTTGATTTCTTCACCACTGCATGCCATCATCAGCAAACCCTGGGGACTCATTCCTATTGATAGTGTGATCTTTGTTACTTTTAATATATTGAAACTTTAATGTTAAAATAATTTTAACTTACAGAAAAGATGCAACACTTATGCAAAAATAAAAGTACCTACAACCCAGATTCCCCAATATTAACATTTTACTGGATTTGCTTTCTCTCTGTCTCTCTCTTCCTCTCATTCTCACTTACATATATCCGTGTCCATACATATATACATATACCTAGAAATATATGTATGTGTGTGTATAATATTTATCTTGGCTCTATACATACATCTTTCTCTTTTTGGCCATTCAAGTCCCAACCAAAATGCCACCTCATCAAGACCCCCTTCCCTGACCATTCAATCCCTAAAACTCAAGGTCCCACCCTATCTATCACACCATTGTAACTGCAGTTCTCGACAGCACTGAGTTCCAGCTGTATATTTGTCTGGCTATTGAGTGGCTACCTCCTCCACTAGGATACAAGTAACATGGAGAATTTTCCTTGTGTGTCTTGCTTAGCTCACTGCCGAATCCTCAGTACCTAGAACAGGTCTGAGTGGTCTCTATTCTGCAGATTTCAGGATTACTTAGAGCACTGCTAATATTTTGGTGTTTATGCTCATGAAAGAGAAAAAGAGTGGGGGAAGGAGGCAGGAGAGAGAGTAGGGCCTAGCCAGCTTAATGTTGTACATATGGGTTTGGAAACCAGGCTGCCTATCCCCATTCAGGTTCTGCCACTTAACCTTGGAAAATTAAACACTCTCTTATAGGTAAAATATAGGTAAAATATGTTCTTCATAATTTAATGCATTATTTATTGCATTATATAATGTATTATTATATTTTAAATGCTTATACCCATGCTAGGTATACAGTACATATTCAATAAATGTCAGAATAATATATATTACCTAACTGCAAGCATACAGAGTCTGCTTTTGTATTAGGCAAAATATCCTGAATACTCCTAATCACCAAGTATCCCTTTACCACAGGCTTGTTAATGGTTAATATTTTCCCATCATATAGATGCCCTCTAAGTTCCTTAACTTTCATTGCTACCTATTTAACTTGTGCCTCATTCTTCTTCATTATAAATACTACGTTGAACATTCTTGTGTTTGTTTATGTTTATCAGCAACTATTTTTTCTTATTGTTTTCCTGGAAGTGAAATTGTTGGGTCAAAGGCTAAGTGTATTTTCTGACCTGTGATACAGACTCCAGTGCCTGAGATAGATTGTCCCAACAGTGGTGTTTCCTTGGGGACTCAATTCCAGAGGCCGGGGCAGCTCCTAGCTTCAGTCACTTCCCCACTGTCCTATCTCCCAAGGTTACCCAAGCAGACGATAAGTCTGGCTGAGACCACAAAGGTTCCAAGAGTCCTGTTTACTCTGCTCTGAGCAGGAAAACAACCTGGATGTTCTTGCTTCAAGGGATACCAAAGACCTTTGCTTTGAACTTCATCTAAGAGAATAAACACCACATCCAACATGCCTGCTGTTTCACTGCTGATCTTTCCTCTGTTCTTTGACTGTGACACTGTTTGAAAAAGCATCTTTACTTCTGGAACCTTTTAAATCATGGCTACATTACAGAGCAGAAGCACTTCAGTTCTATAATGACCAGTTGAAATGTTATTTCTTTCCTCCCCTCAATGCATGCAACCTTGATGTGAAGCAAAAAAAAAAAAAAAAAAAAAAAAAAAAAAAGNAAAAAAAAAAAAAAAAAAAAAAAAAAAAAAAAGCCTGCTTGCCAGCATGCTGTGGAATACCCCTTCCCACAAGAGAAGGGGAGGTCACCCTTGTCCCCTTGCAGGTCTGAGCCATCCTTAGGCATTATATCCTTACTTCCCTAGTTCAACAGGGACCAGTCATGCCAGAACAGGTGAAGGTGTCAAGGCTGATATTCAAGTTGAAAAGAAGGAACGGCCTGACTTTGGTCAGGGTTCTCCAAGATGGCAAAATAAACTGAGAGAGCTGCTGTATCCAAAATGGGAGACCACATCTCATGTCCATATGGCAACCCCTGCCCAGGAGGGACAGAATCACTTAAAATTCAAAGAAAACCCTGAAAGTCCTACCAGGAAGAGCCATGGCTACTGGGGCTCCAGGGACAGCTGCCCACAGCCTGTGTGGGAGAGGAGGTGCTCCCACTGAAAAGTGCACAGTGGAAGCAGATCTAGGTTTTATGGAGTCTGTAGCACATGTAAGTTGGGGAGCTTCCTTTAAGAAAAAACCCCACAAATAATAAATGCCCACAGTCATACCAACTTAACCAACAGGAGGCAATGTATGATGAAGGAGCTGTAGGAGTAGAAAGGGATAGTAGTGGTCTTTACCCACTGCGATTTAAATATACTTTTGCAAATTTTATATCTGACTGGTGGACACACACCAGGGCCCATCTCAGAAGGGACTTGTACAAAGAAAGAGCTCTGAAGCTTCGGCTTCATTAATGTCACCCCATAGTTGAAATATCTTGAAGACCAGACACAGAATCTTCTCTAAATGCCATTCTAAGTCCCCAGCATTTGGGGAAGACTGCACCCCATTTAACCAAAACCGATTTCCCACCAAATGCAAGGGATGGTGGTAAATCAAATTTATTTGAATCAGAAATACAAAATATATGCTACTTCTTGCATAGAAGTGAGCTGAAACATCTTACCTGTACTAGACTCAAGAAACACCCAGTTTTTAAAAGACAAGGACATATGCTAAAGGGAATAGTGCCTCCCTTCATGAGTCTGTTTTCCCACCTCAAACGTGAGGGTGGTAAAAGCTACCTCATTGGTGTGGTGTGAGAATATGTGGAAAGAGCCTGGCATAGGGTGGAGGGAGCCATTGTTTGGACTGGGAAGACAGGATGAATTAGACCAGACCTTGTCCTCAGATTCCCAGTCTAACAACCCCTGGGGCCGCCAAGGGGTGAGCCGTGCAAAACTGTGCTTTGCAAAGCAAGGGAGAGGACTGACCTGATAACTGTAAGCTCACAGAGAAGTTACTTCAACTGAGGCCCAAGGGTTTGGGAACATCAGCTAACTTTGACAGCAAAGTTTGATACAGTAACCTGGAGGCATGAACCTGAATGCAACCCTACCATGTGGCGTCTCCTGTGACAAATCACTTCTCTGATTTTCCACTGGGATTGAGGGAGAATGTCTGTGCCCAACACAGAACATTTACTCGATAGATGGAAATGTTACATGTATTTGATCCTGGTCAAGATTCTTTAATAAAATGCCCCCCTTGAGTTCCCTGGGAGGTCTTTGCTGAATCCTTCCCCGTAAGAAGCAGACTTCAAAGGTCTAAGTGGAAGGCTCTGGATATTTCCCCCTACCACTTAATTGTATAGAATTTTATTTCAATGAAGCATCCTCCTTCAAGCAGGAAACTCAAACCACTTCCTCCTACTAGAGATTTTTCGCAATGTCTCCTTTTCTTAACATCTGGGAAGATGCCCAGCTGTGAGGAGTCAGAAGCCTTTCTTTGATTGGGGGCGGCTCTATGGCATTTTCTCCTGATTCCTGTGCTGACTCAGACCAGTGGGTCTGGCCTGAAAAGTCCAAGTCTCTATCCAAGAGCTCCTCCCACCGCCCTCCCTGTGGTTTTGTCCTAGTAGCATTCTCCGGTCTGCCAGGCAGTCTACTGCCAAGACAGCAGGTCACACTCCAGTGATTTCTGCTCACTCCGAGTATCTTGCCCTTGATGCCCTTCCCATACCAACACATCTTTGCTGCATCTCATTCTCATAGGGGTCCTGATATCACAAGTTGAGCACTGGACTGAGAGTCAAGAGACTTGCTTGGCCAGTGGTGCATGTAGCCTCAGGGAGGCCCCTAAGCTTTCCCCTTTTCTCAAATGCAGAGATTAGGAGGCTGGACCAGAATGAGCCAGGAAATCTCCTAAGAAACAGTCCACATATATCTTGTCCTGCTGATTTAGAGACCCAGCTCCCTAGTCCATTGAACATCAAGCTTCAACTTTAGCACTTCTCTTTGAATTGATCATTCCCTGAGTACTTGCTATAGACCAGCCCTGTGCTAGGGCCTATTGATATTTAAATGAATAATGCCACCCGTATTCTGAAAAAGTTCTCAGATGAAAAACAAGAACATATGGAGGTTCCTCGGTCTACTAGAAATGGAGCTACCATACGATCCAGCAATCCCGCTCCTAGGAATCTACCCAAAGGACACAAAAACACTGATCCAAAAGAGCACCTGTACTCCTATGTTTATTGCAGCACTATTTGTAATTGGTAAGACCTGGAAACAACCCAAAAGCCCAAAAGTTGATGACTGGATCAAGAAGATGTGGTACCTATACACAATGGAATATTATTCAGCAATCAGAAATGAGAAACTAGGGGCATTTATAGAAACATGGATGGAA